>OZ017739.1:461445146-462045146 GCA_963969285.1 Odontomyia ornata
ACTGAATCCAGTCTTCCTCAAATGTTTCATCGCAAATGATGTATTCCGTTTCCTCATCCCTTGATAGATTTTGCATTTGTTGTTTGTTGAAGCTCACAGCCACATTTTCATTCGCTGTCACTTTAGTATCAAATATTTTCTCTTGCAGTTGATTTTGAATGGTGACGATGTTAGAACTTCGCTTCTTTGGGTTTTTCACGAACGCGTCACAAGACGCTTTTTTGGAAGCGTCTGGAAAAGGGGACAACTTTTTAAGTAATTAAGTTTTGTTACCTGTAGATGCCGGTTGATTGCGGCTAGTAGATTGATGTGATGTTGCTCCAGATGCTGTGGTGGTGAACAGTGAATTTTCTGGCAATATTTATCATGGCAGAAGGCAAAAAATTGAATTCAGTGAAAATATTCCGATTAAAAGCGTGAATTCCGGAGCATTTAAAGCCACTTTGAGCTATGTCTCATCTGGCAGCCCTGGCAAAGGTCAAATTCACTGGGCCAGCAATGTCATAATCAGTGATCCTGCTGCCTGGATTTTCTCCATCCATGACGAACTTTCTGAAGCAAATGCAGCCTTAAATGGCTTTAAAAAATACGCTGTCAAGAGATTGCAGCTTGTGTGTAATGTGTGGTGGAGTACTGAGCATATGGATATTATTAGCACTGGCATACTCTATCACTGCTTACTCTTTGTGACTTCCATATTCATTAAGAATCAAAAGAACTGAGTTCTTTTTTTAAGACTGAGCATGTTGTTTGAAATGCTTGAGTCATATGAGAAATATCCCACCATTCATCCAGCTACTTTCATGTGGAGCAGCAACACTTTGTCGCGGTGAGTCAATCATTTATTGACAATTTTTGCCCATCCGTCTTCTTGGGAAAATGAAAATTTGTGGTATTAAAAGGCGTATCACAATCATAGTAAACATTAATGTTATGTTACACCCCCTCTCACGAAAAGTTAATTTTCCAACTTGCTTTTTTCCTTTACTAGAAATCACTTCCTCATTTTAATGAACTGTGGATACTCCGGTCTCATCAGCGTTGTATATTTTAGATGCAGGGAAATTATCCTTCTCTGATAAATCCTGGCGGTGATCACGACAACGGTCAACTTGAGGCTTATTAAACTCAACAGCCCTCGTAATACTGGTCGATTCTGGAGATCTAAGAACGATGTTGGAGAATTTTTTCCTGAAGCTGCAATCAAAATCTTTTCCAGCCATTTACTTCTCCTCATTAAACCTATGAGGAATTTTCAAATGCTCGGCAAATTGGAACGCCAGTTTCAAAAACTTGATTCTTGTCAGTGGTATCAGGCGACTATCAAGCTCCTTAATATGGTTATAAAACTGCCTTAAATGATCTTCCGAGAAAGTATTCTCAAATCAACCCAATTTTGGTTGAAATGCCGCCTTTTGTCCACTCTTAAAAGTTTCAACCCGCTCCAGAAGGGTACTGTGATATAGCCTGCACCATTAAATTTTCGTCACAGTTGCCTCTTTGTGTGATCCTTTCATTGAATTTAGGCAGTTTTAATTAACATGCAGTAGAACAAATTATGTTACCTATACACTTTTCTTCCCTCACAGTACAGAAATTTGAAATATAGGCACTAGAATAGTAAAAAAAAGATATTCTCTTTTCTCAAAAAGTCTGCGAGGCTACCCGACTAAATTGAGTCCGGTACTACGAGGATCATTCAACAAGTACTTAGTCTACAGAAGAAAAACGAAAATTTTGGAAAGGTGGCAATTTATTTTCCCACATAATCTCCTTCAAGCTCGATACACTTGGGCGCTCAGTCGTGTCATGGGTCTTCCGGGACACCCTCTGCTCATGCTGAGCAGCTTTATATATAATAACTAGCACAAAGGGAAAAGGACGGGAAATGCTAAAACTCTTTTGTAATAGCAGTGCCATCGGGCGATGAGGCGAATTACTTGTTGAATGACCCTTGTACTCGATGATCCTCATGCAGTATTTCAACATGTTACAATCACAAAGTAAAATTGAAGGCGAAAAACACACTTAATTTACAAACTAAATCGATAATACAAAGAGTTGTTTAATTAATGTAGTAAATTTCTGAACCTTCAATGAAAAATAGCTGCGTCCTACAAGTAAGCTGCGCACACACAATCTGAATAAACTGCCGTCACAAGATCTTTGCTTGGCAGTTGTCACAGCTGATTTGAATTATGCAATCTTGTGACGCTGCGATGATTCCGAGTTAATGCATCATATACCTACATTCGTGCAATATCATGGAAAATTGGCCTGCGGACATCAAGTAAACAAAATAATTGCCTACACGTGAAACTGTTTAGATGATATGGTCAATATCATACTCAACCATTTGACTATTGCCTAATTTTGTAATTAGTACCCACAACAGCTGGGTGGGCTGATAGTCCAGCAGCAGCATCAAAAGCTCAAACTCAATGCAGTTACCAAGGTTTGAACGTGGGTGCTGCTGCGCAAGTGGAAGTACCCTAGCCCACTGCTCTAAATGGACTACCACGGTATAATAACCATATATAGTATAAGCATTATAACCATATAGTCCGCATGGTCTAGTAGTAAGAGCACTTAGCCCGTAAGCCGAAGGTCTCTGGTTCAAGTTTCGTTGGCGTCAACGAGATTTAGCTCCAGTGATTCTTCGGACGGACTATAAGCCTGTTCAGTTATGATACGTGCTGGTTCAAGATCAGGACATATTGCAGCTGGGTGGACTGACACGCGGCCAAAGCGTGATAATGATCATATCACCTTCTGGAGTGCCAATACATTCGATCATGAGAATGAGATACTCTAACTATCTCTAAGCGAAGGCCCAAAAGGGGCTGTAGTGCTACGAAAAAAAAGATAATAGCCATATATTCATTTTTTGAGCTCAATTTATGGAATGTATCTATAGAGGGACTTTCCTGCAACTTTTACTTGTATCATTTTAAAATGGAGAAACTGATTGCTGATGCTTATACGTCTCAGATAATTAATTAATAGTTTTGGGGTATTTAAAGCATTTTAATTATCTGTTCTTTACATCACATAAAAAGATGAGTTCATGCATTAATCACAAATAATACCATAATCCTTAAGAGTGGCCCCTTTGATATTGTGTTTTGTAAGAAAGTTGAAATTAATGAGGCTTTAAAAATATTTTTTTATTTTATATAAGTTCTTACAGCTCTCAAAGCTGTGCTGCCAATTATGACAGCATACCAAACTAAATAATTGGAGAAAAGTATTTATCGTATCGTTAAAATATTTTGGAAATTCATACTTTTTAGTATGGAGTTGGAAACATTATTTCCATTAGTATCTTTGGAGATGAAGATAAAAGAATAAGATCCTATAAGTACCCGTCTACAATGGATTTATTTTTCAATTGATCATTGACATTTTGTTTATTTTAGAAATCATTCTGAAAAATAGTCTTTCAAGCAGAATTGTCAGAGCAAGGAAAAAATTCTAGGCCTTAACAGCATTTCTATTTAACAGAAAAAAATCCAATTACAAAATAGATAAAATAATAGCACAGAAAAATAAATCAAGTAATAGCACAGCATGCAAATAGCAAGATAAAAGTAATAAAAAATGCAACAACTAGGAAAAAATAAATGAGAAAAATTACTAATAGTTGAGAACAAGACAGTTGACAAATCTTTTATAAACTAAATACGAGAGAGGGAGGGGCCCAAGTTGAAGGTCATCATGGTTACGAAAAAAACTGAACATGGGTGAGTGAAAATACACCAAACTACGTGCGAATGGAACATCAAAGATATTCGACGGTCTTGTAGAACGCATAATGCGCCTCACTGGAATCTGGTTGACTACCCGAGTATCGGGGAAACCATGGCAAATCCTGCAAAGGAAATCTTCATCAAGGTAGAGTCAACGCGTTTCCAGCGAAGGAATATTGAAGATAGATAAGCGTGATTCAAAAAAAATGTAGGGAATCTGGAATTTCAAGAAGAGGATCCTGGTAAATCTTTTTTGTACAGCTTCTGGCGTGAACTTCAAACACTTCAATTGACGCGACTAAACTGGCGAACAGTACTTAATGATGGGACAAACCAACCTAAAATATAATTTAACCCACGACAAAGGACCGGAAAAAATATAGGAATTTCTTAAGATGCACAGTCATCGATTGACGATACTACTTTGAAAACGTTGACGTCATCTGCAATTAAGAAGGCAGGAGGGGTTGATGACAGCGGATGGTAAGTCATTTATAAACAGAGTGAACAATAGTGGGCCAAGAATGGATCCTTGAGGAACATCTGAAGATGGATGGAAGGGAGTAGAAAGACGACCTTGAAAAGATACCTGACCGACACAATTGGATAAGTAAGACGATAACCGGTGGAGCAAATAATCAGTAACGTTAAGAAATTTATGTTTGCTAAACATAAATGACTTATAAATGGTTCTACATGGCTTTCGAAGTAACGGTCATGAATTCTAACGAATTCGTTAAGGTTAATCGCCTTTTGATAAAACAGTGTTGTTCAATAACGAACAAATCATGAGTAAGTGAAAAAAGGTGCAAGTACACGATATTCTCCAGTAGTTTTGAGAAATAGGGTGATAAGGAGATAGGCCGATAATTGGCAATTGAGGTGCTACCTTCTTTAAAAATAGGAGTAACATAGGATCTTTTCGAACAAGAAGGTAAAGGGCCTGAAGATAAGCTAGAGTTGAAGAGAAAGGAAAGGGGGACACAAATAGAAGTGGTTAATGATTTCACAAAATGATTTGGAATACCATCGGGACCTGAACTAGCAGAGTCATCAAGTTTTAAAATAAGCTTCATAACATCTTCCGGATACCAAGTAAAAGTAAATGAAGATGGCGTGTGTATGATTGGGAACAAAGGGCTATTGCTGGAAGTAGCATTAGAAATAGAAGAAAACCGAGTTCTAAAAAGTTAACAAATATCGGGAGGTGAAGTTGCTAAGCAGCCGTTCAAATGAAGCGAGGATGGGAAACTGGAAGAGGATTTAAGAATATGTATATATTTCCAAAATGGTTTTGAACGATTCGAGTTTAGAGAGCCTTCAATGCTATGAGTATAAGAAGATTTAGCGATCTGCATCTTTTTCTTAGCGATTGACCTCAGATCACAAAAAGCTGTACAAAAATCAGGTGATCTGTAACGTGAAAAACGTTGACGAGCTCGAGCTTTAGCTTTCAAGGCTCATCTCACATCGAGAGTTAACCAGGGACAGCCAGAAGAGTTCCTTGTACTGACAAGTGGAATCGAGTTAGAAATAGCAGCGTTTAAGAAGTCATAGAAATTGTTGCAACAAGTATCTGAGTTAAGACCACAAAAAAAGGAGGACCAATCAATAGAGCGAATTGTTTCGGGAAGTTGCTCATAATTAGTTTCATAAAAGTTATAGCAGGGATGGGGGTCGTGAGAAAGATAAAGAAAAAGAAATGGAGGTGAGCATAACATCGATTGCTCCATACTCCAAAAAAATAAGTCAAGGATATGATTATTAACGTTAGGAAAATTATTATATTGAGCCAGGGAACACATGGACATAAAATAATAAATTAAAGACCAAATTTCAGATTGTCATCCCATGAGAGTCTTGGAAGGTTAAAATCTCCACGAAAAATAATGCGACAATTTGAAAAGCGCGATAAGAAAATACAAAATATTTCGGTTCGAAAGATATTATAGACCGAAAAAGGAGACTGACAAGGTATATAAGTGCAAAAGACAAGAGCAGAAAGGAAAGACGAAATAACTATTTTTGCCCGCATACATTCTACAGAAGCAGTAAAGAGTAAATTTGTTAGAGGGACGCCAGTAAAGGTATTCTTGTAGGCGACTAGGAAACCTCCTTCGTTTAACTTGTTGGAGATTGACCTTTCACGATCACGCCTAACAATTGTGCGATTAGGAAAAATTTCGGAGTCAAATACACTATCAGTCAACTAGGATTCAGAAATGCATATTATATCATCATTAAACAGAGAATAGGATGAAGCTAGATCCTTCAGCTTGGATCTTAAACCCCGAAAAATTTGATAATAAATAGAAAATCGACTGTTCGAAAATCGACTGTTAAGAGTGCTATTCTGAAAGCTTTTAAAAAGAACCGATGTTACAGCTTTGGTAGGGAGCTCGGTGGAGAACAAAAATTTTTAATTGAGATAATATGCTAAAATTGTATATTTTAACGGTATAGTTAACAAACGAAAATAAAGAGCTTAACAACAATTTAAGTGGTTACTAGACCATACGCAGTTTTGCAAAAATATACAATCGTACAGAGATCGCTCCTTATTAGAACATTCTAATATTTTAAAATGAGAATCACCTGCAAACTCTTAACGAAATACTGTCCTGTTCAACACTAGCCTGAAATGTCTGAGTGCCCTCGGTATCTCACCCCGGATCTGGAGACTCCCTGCCATGCATTGTCATATGTTATGATTGCAGCGAATATCACTTCAAATAACCCTGCGTTTATGGGATTAATAGCGATAGACTATGATACGGGCTGGAGGGTAAGCTTTTTGCATTGAGGACGATTTTTATAAAAATAGGGAAAAAATAGGCAACGAGTTTAAAATTTTTCATTTTTAATATTTTGCATAGTTTCAGATAAACATAATTTGTGAAGTTTTTGTGTTTTATGTAAATGTATTTTCGTAAAATTACAAAAATCAATGAATAACTTCCATACAAATGACACTTGCTTCTCTCTCTTCTTGGTTTTCGATGTTCGGATATAGGTCAAATATTCTTGTCTTACTTGTTTATATAGACATACTCGTAGATATCAAATGCCGAGAACTCATATTCAAAGTATGCTACAAACATAACTTAAACTTCTACCATCCAAAAAGAATGTCCATTACAAATACGATAAGGGACGTTACATTGTTACTAAGAGATGAACGAATTTTATGAAATATGATTGTTAGGAGTCTTCACGTTGAAGATACTCCTAACTGACAAAAAAAATGCATGAATAGCATCCTGCAAAGGAAAGGAATGAAATATGCTCAATGCTTTGTAATACCGCCTACAACTCCCAAGTGATACTACGAGATCCATTTCATTACGCTGCCATGCAGTTTTTGACTTCTACTTTCTGATACAACGGAAGTTTCAGACAAGGGGTTGTGCACCGAACGACAAAGCTTCTGTGGCAACATCCTGAAGCCCACAAAGATATTTTTATGTGTTACGTAGTAAATGGCTTATAAGACATTTGGCAGGAAAGTTACAAGCAACGAAAAGCAGAAGTGTTGAATATATGGGAATGGCTTACGAGGCGGAACTTTCATTTTTATGGAATGGAAGACACTCAACAGGATAAACATTTTGCCATTCCCATTTGTATTGAAATTTATTGGAAAACATCAAATTTTTATCAATGAGTGTATGATGCGGGCGTGGGGTGTGCTTACAAATTATTCATCATTTCGTTGAAGATGTGTATTGCAGAACCATTCACCGTGTCCTAGCGGAAGACATTAAATATAATTGGATACAACGTATCAGCCAATCAATATGCAATATATTGATCGGTGAAGAGTGTTCATTTTATTGAAATGAAGGCAAGGGACCTATCATTGCATGTTACGGTTCAACCAACCACCAGAGGTTAATAAATGCTACATCAGAATTTCATGTATATATTCTATGGCACCTTGGGTCATTGATGTAATAAGCCAAATTCGTGGAGTCCTGCCTGAAACTGCGCTATGTTTAGTAAGACAGAACTTCTGAACAAGTAAATTCGTCTTAAAATATTAAAATTCAAAATGATATTTGTGCCGCGTAAAATTTC
Source organism: Odontomyia ornata (assembly GCA_963969285.1). NCBI lineage: Eukaryota > Metazoa > Arthropoda > Insecta > Diptera > Stratiomyidae > Odontomyia > Odontomyia ornata. Next base: position 461,452,973 of record OZ017739.1, read on the forward strand.
GAAGTCAGAGATTACTTCTCAGCCTGAGTATTTATTTGAATTCAATGGGCTTTTTCAGACGCAGCGTTAAAAGTGAGCGTTAAACAGGTTATGTGGGCAAGAAGAGTGAGAGGCATTGAGGGGACCTGATGGTAAAAACAAGCCAAAATTTTGTAGGGTGAACGAGCGTAACGCACATACACAAACGCATTTTGTTGATCATTTGGTGGGGGAAATTTTATACAAACGCCGGTAATCATTCTGAATTGAACATTCGGTGAAGAAGGTAGTCTTCATGAAACGATTGCCTTTCTTTAATTTGCGTGCAAAAATGGATGCGTGGACGCGAGAAGCTACGCGTTATTTAATAAATTTATAAAAGCGGAGGCAATGTTCAATTTCAGGAAACAACACGACGAATATCACGGTTTCAATAAAGTTAAATTGCCTATTGTAAATCTATAGAAAATTAGCAGTACGCATAATCTTTATAGAATCGCATTATAATATGCCAGTTGACAACACAAGAAGAAAAATATGCGACTTAAAAGGATATTTAAATTTGGAATATATTTTTCAGAAAGCGGAAAAACACGAAGGTTCTAATAAATCCAATAGAAGTTTGAATCGACAAACTTTAACAATCATAAAATACATTTTTCATTCCAGTTTTTGTTACCCCGTGCACAATTCAAGGCTAAAACATCAATTCTCAATCGCTTATCTCTCTGTCTTTGCTTTCATGTTGTCCGCACGACGTTTGACGATCAAATGATCCTTTTGACACATACACTCGCAAGACGTGTATCGTATACAAAAATAGGTTGGCTGAACTATGCAACGTGTAAACATAAGGGCGTAAGCGCGAAACCTGTTTGGATATGGGTTTTTACCATTCCCGTGTGAAAGAGCCCAATAGGATTCCTTTCCTTCTATTTAATCTGTTGTCGCTTATATGAATTCAGTTCTTCTGTGTAAATTTTCATCGCAACCGTCATCCCTATAAAATAAAATCCAACATGCTCGCATGATTTCCACTTAGCCTCTTCTGTGTAGTCTTTTCTTATCCAATAAATTTCTAAAAATGTTTGATTTGCTATCGATTTAAGGTCTTTAATCCCCTCCCTTTGGCACATAATAACAACCCCATCATCTAAGTATTGTATCAAAATATGATAACCGTAATACAAGCTCAATAAACCAAAAAATAAATATCTGAGAAATTTTTTCATTCCATCTAATACTATTGTAAAACTGCTTTTGTTGTTATAGAAACTACGCTCTCTGTAAATTATTTATATAACCTTGTTCAGTTCTCTCTAATTTATTTTTTAATTAAATTATTTTACACAGCTCATTGCATCCACGAGTACTAGATTCAGGCATCTTATTCCTCAAAAAGAGGAAATTATTTAAACTTGTAGCATTTTTGCAGCTCTTTTTGCTGTCTGAAGTACGATTTTCTCTCCATTCTTTCATTTCACAGCAGATTTCCTCTAATAAGCCAACTATCTTTTATATTTCCACTATTTATTCGGTGCAGTTCAAACCCTTGCAACGAGTGCAACCTTTTTTCTCTCTAATTAATCTCAGGAAGCCACTAGAGCAGTATTTCATCTAAAAACGTTCACCTCTGCAAGTGCATTGAAATATTAAATATTATATGTATAATATTTCTGCATTCACTTTTCCAGGAATACTTGACCCACTAAAAATTTTCCTAGTTTGCAACGTTCGCGAGAGCCGGCTTACACAAAAAAAACCCTCGTTAAGGGCGGTTGTAGAATTCATTGAAATGCTTTCAATGAGCTTTGCATCGCTCTACCATGGAGAAGGATACTTTCCTGTTCACTGCAATGCAAGCAAAGTTTATGTTTACCTTTAAATTGGTCGTTGCCGCAACATTGTGGACTCTATTGAAATGTTGGCATGCATATAGTACGAGTACAGGTTGTGATGGTAATAGCGAACAATGCCAGGACATTGAGTGCTACAGTTGTAGTGATTTCCGCTCGCCACAATGTAGTGGCTCGAACGTTTAGCTGCCTATTATAAACGAATGTTGCAGGCGAGAGTACATGATGAATAATTAGTCAAGGCATTTATAATATGTATTCACTTTTTGGGTTCACTGATAGGTGAAAAGATGAGTATTGCTAAGTATCGTTAAGCTTTTTACCGTGGCCAATAAATGCTTTGGGTTAACCCAGAAAAAAAACTACTACGTTCAAATTGAAATGCTTGTCTCTTAGCATGGACTCTTGTTTCGGCCAATTTAGAGTTATTTTAAACCAATCGATACAAACTCTACCAGTAACACTTTATCAGGTCAATATGCTACAAATAAAGTCCCCTCTTGCCAAACTGGGCATAAGCGTCCCCAAACAACATCTTTGAGAATGAGACAAAACGCCGCTGACTTTCAACCTGCCAAAGCTGAACCATTCGCCGATCTTTGGGAAAAGAAACTTGCTTCAGTACATAGAGAAAATGCATGAATTTCTCGCAGAACAATGCAAACAATGTTATTCAAACAAATTGTTTCCATAAAAAGCTATATAAATCTTAGTTGGTGTATCAATTATTTTTGATTTGAGTCTATCTTGTGGGGTTTCCCCCTCCCAATGGGAAACTGTCCACATTTTTCTTATCTGGTGATCGTAATATCGTCTCAAACTATCGTCCTATTTCTCTTCTTCCTTGTTTTGGTAAAATTCTTGAAAAGATAGTTTTGGTTGTGCTGTATCCACTTTTCCTCCTATCTTTAGCAGACCAACAGCATGGTTTTGAGAGGCAGATCTGCCCTTACAAATTTATTGTCTTTTACTCATCCTATTGGAGCTGCCCTTGATCAACAACAACAAGTGGACGTTATTTTTACGGATTTCGCCAAAGCTTTTGATTCAGAGGATCACCCTCTCTTATTTGAGAAACTATTAGGGTTCAATATCCCTAGTTGCCTCCATTCCTGACTGCTCTCCTATGTCATCTGCAGCCACTTTTAACTCTTGCTTCTCTTCTTCTTTTCACCCAAGCTCGGGGGTTCCGCAAGGTCCAAATTTGACCCCATACTACTTCAACTTTTTGTCAATGATCTAGCATCTGTTATGACATTTCCCTGTCTCCTTTATGCTGATGACTTCAAGATTTTTCGAGTTATTAATACCCTGTTAGACGTGGACACCTTCTGAACCTATCCTCAGCGTCTTAGTGACAGGTGTGAATCAAACCATCTCTTCTGAAACGTTTCCAAATGATGACATTCTCCTGTAAAAAGTTTCCTCCTCTCTTAAGGTATAGGCTTGTTGGCATCCCTTTGATCAATGCAACCTCCTTTAAGGATCTTTATGTGTTTTCTGATTGTAAACTGAAGTTTGATCTCCACATTGCTTTAATTATTAAGAAAGCCTCTCGTTTAACTGGATTTAGTTTACGATCCGCTTCGTCATTCCAAAATATCACATCCTGTATCTGTCTTTGCTTCTCACTAGTATGTAGTAATTTGGAGTACTGCTACCAAATTTGGAGTCCGTACCACAGGAAGCACATCAATGCTCTTGAGTCAGTTCAACACAGATTTACACCGTCTCTATTCTTCAAATTCAACTTTCCTTACTCCCCTTATGATGACCGACTACATATTTTGAACTTTCTACCCTCGAGTCCAGGCAATCTTTTCTTGACGAATGTCTTTTGTTCCAGCTTCATCTTAGTCCTTCACCTCAAAATTTATGCAGGCAAATAAACACATTCGACGCTGCTCGCCCTAATAGATCCTTGCTTCAATTGCAGATTCCATATGCACGTACTAACACCTTCTTCCGCTCTCCCTTACTAAGCTTACCTCTTATGCACAACCAGCAAAGTCTTGGTCCTCTACCAAAGTCTCTTGGGCTATTCAAAACTTTAACGAAAAATCAAGTTTATAAATTATTCTTATAAATCTTAAGTTTTGATATGGTATTGTGATCTTTTTTCTTTAATTTCTTCCATATTTTAAATTCGTATATTTGTAATTAATTAATGACTTGTAATTAGACTACTGGTCTGTAAGTTGATTTTTTTGAAATAAATAAATATGAAAGTATTGAATAGAAATATAGAAAGCAACTAGTCTACTCTTTGGAATTAAGAGTTTTATTGTAATGTCAAGATAATATATTTAATTATTAATTATAATTGTAAATTAGCTTTTCTCGCTTTCTTGGCTGCAAAATTTCTTATCACAGTATCAAAATCCAACTCCCTAGCTAATGGGACCTTAATGCAAAGAGTTCCAAATGCTGAACACACATTTATGAAGAGTATGATGGATGAAAGTTTTTAATTCGAGCAAGAACACTAAATGAACGTTCAGCACTGGAGACAGTAACAGGTAAAGTGCAAAACACACGGAGGGCAACACACACATTCGGAAAAATCGTCTCCAGATTTCAAACAAAGACTCATTTAGCAATGTGAAGGGTGATAACTCTTCTTCGAAGTTGCCTTTGCTTCAGAAACGTCCAACTTGTGTTTTCGGACAAATTTTCTGGCAGCATTTCGAATTTCGGTTTCGTCCATCGCTGTGAAATCCCATAAAAAAGAAACCATTATGTAAATCTTTCATGGCACTGAACCTATCGGATATTCCCGCAATAACCAAGTCGGTGATTACGTAGAAAATGTTCCTTTTGAAATTGATATCTTGATTGTCTGCACTCGTGTCATCGTCATCTTCATTTTCATCGAAACACCTCTTGTGTTTTTGCATTCGAGTATTAGGGAAGATTGATAAAATCCCTAATTGAATGGCAACCGTTTTGCATTCCCTTAAAATGTCATCCCATCGATTTCGAATCAAATTCAAGTCAGACAGCAAACTTTCAAGATTTTTAACTTGGATGTCGATAGTAGCGTCTCTGGCTTGAAGAATGATCATCCTTTCATTGATAGCTGTCAATATCTTAAACCAAATTGAAGACATTAGCTGCACTCAAATTTTTTCAGAAGGCCGTTTACATCATTACGAGTCTCCGCAGTCAGATTAAGTTTAGTTAAACCCCCGAGTGCTTCATGTAATCCTGAAATATTTTTGGCAAAACGTTTAACTACCTCAGCTCTAGCAGACCACCTTGTATCTGAAAATCTATGTAAGGAACCCGTAATAATTTTTTTGAGAATTTTTAACGTTGTGAACTACTGCTGAAACTGGTATAGCATTTCTGAACAACTTCGAAAAAAGTAATTTCTGCCTCAAAGCATTCTGCAGAGTTGACACCACATAAATTGAGACTATGTGTTGCACAGGGCGAACGAACAGCATTTGGATTTTTTGCTAAAATATGACGTTGTGCCCCATTATATGATCCTTTCCTATTCGCACTATTGTCGTATCCTTCTACTGGACCGTCTTCCGAAGGAATGTCATACTCTTCCAGAGTATCGAAATTCAAATCAGCAATCACCTAGCCACTTTTTTGGTTACAATCGACAAAAGCCAGAAATTGTTCTTGAATTGTAAATATCTTTTTCTTCGAGTTGAAATGAACGCACCACAAAATAAACGTAGTTTGATTGACGTGGCTCAAATCAAGTGTAGCATCAACGATGATAACGAAATATTTGGCACTTTTACGTTCAATCAGTATGGCTGCCATTTTCTAGCTTCACTGATGATCTGTTCATTTAGAAGTGTATCAATTGAAGTTTCCTCTCGAAGTTAAATCTGCAACGAGCGCCATTGTACGTAGCACTGAATGTGATCTGGACTATATTCATGAGCTGATAACTTATCATACAGTTTTTCCAAGCTTCGTTTTTTGAGTACTCTGTAGGACAGTAAAGTTTTGGACGATTGAAAGGGTTAGTACCTAGCACATGATAAGATAAGGAATACAAAACGTCCACAAGACTACTTCACACCAACCAATCTCGCTCTACCCTCTCCCTATTTGGCAAAGTCTTCCATAAAAGCTAGGCGGGAAGTGGCTCATCGTTACAATCACGTGGAATAGAAGACGGCATCTTTTGGTGACCTCGACAAATTATATCGTTCACCACGGCGGATTTGGCAAATTCAGTACATACAGAGCCAGTATCATAATCATAAAGATACAGCTAGTCTTCTTGGGTCTTTCGCATGGATTGTGTTTCCATTGAAGATGAACAATGATCATTGTCGATTTCAGAGTTTTCAGTTCCCAACTTTTGAATAACTACGTCATTGCTTGCAGCTTCCGTTAATTCGTCCCTTTCTGAAGAGACGGGTAGAACGTTGTTTACATGGTCAAAATAATGTGCAAGATCTAAAAGCGATAAATCATAACATGAAATGTAAATCATATAATCAGCATATTGACAACATTTAAAAGTTCTAAAAATCGAGTTTTTTGGTCCGAAATTGTATCCGAAATGGTTTATTTGCTGTTTAGAATATTCTTTTTCTTTTTTGCCTCGCTTCAAGCGTTCTTTGCGCTTTTGAGCTCCAGACTTGTGCTTGAGTATAATGCATCCAATATGGAAATTTTATTTTTAATTACTATCATTTTGTTTAATGATATATAGCTAGAGGATTCATGAAATATTTAACAATTTGCTAGATTTGTAATTTCTGTAAAGTTTCAAAGTTTGAAAAAACTTCTTACCAATAATCACTTTCATCTCTACAAAATTTAATAACAACTGAAAGATGAAAAACATGATAAGAAAATTTTTTCTCACAATTCGCGAATGGAAATTCCAATATTTGACGTATTATGGAAGGAGAGTGAAATTCGATCTATTACAAGATTTTATTTTACTCTGTCAACGCCAATTATTTCAAAAACCCTCGATCTGCCATTTGATATTTTGACATAACGGCAACGAACAACATTCGTTGATGCAAAAAAATATAGTACACAACTATTTGGAGATTTAAAGCTTCGCCATATGGTCATACTTCAAAAATTCTCAAATACCACTTTATGCGCCCTTGCACCACCAACTTTAGACGGTCGGCAAAATTCTTCCACTCGATACACAATGATAATGAATGATTATTACTTACTCATGTGTTATTATGTCCAATCACCACTGTTTTCTTTTTTGTTTCGCACAACGTTGAGAAAATGACAAAACAATGTCGCAGTCTGCGCCACAACTTCTATTAGAATGTCAAATGCACTGCAATCGTAGCCAATAATCATAAGTAGCGCCTACGTTGGGCAAGTTCACACGCTTCAGCGTGCTGCCAGTTGCAAACAGGTTAACCAGGTTTTCTTAGACAAAAGAGACGCGACGTCGAGAGAAGCCAAAATGTACTAAAGAGGTTTGCACATGTCAAAACAACCAAGCAGCACGATCTACAACAAATGCGAAGCTGATGGGCATAGCTTCGCCTCAAAAATTTTTAAGAATGCTCAAGGCAATCAGTCATCCATCGATAGTTCAAGGGGAAAGGTCATGCAAATCATGTATGGCAGATGAGAAATGTGTACTTGGTCCTGGCGAGAAACCCGTGAAAACGCTGTGCGGCAGTGCGTGGGTTATCTGCACTTGACGATGGATGGAAAAGGAATGAGTATGATACACATACATAGATAAAATGTGTATCGTATAGAAAATGGACATGAGTAGCATGTTGAGTCCGGTTGACCTGAGAAATTATCCAGCTAATTTGTTTACGGCTATTGGTCGCAAACGTGTAAACTCACCCATGCAACTGCGGCACGAGCTACACGGTAAAATAAACACGCCAAATTTGATTTAGGTTTTACACAAATGAATATATGTAGGTTGCTTAGACAGCCCTGTTAATAATATCAAGCCCTGTCAGAAATTCAATAAAATGAAAAATTGAAAGGATAAACACTTATGTGCCAGTATGCATTCGTTATGTATTAATAATCAAGTGATTTTTCGAATACTTGAAAGAAAGTGCAACGGCCTAATGCTCAGAACAGATTTGTACTTTTTTAAGTTTTCTTGGAAATGAACAAGATAATTTTTCGTATATTTCCCCTGCCTGTGCGCCCTTCGAAGCAAAAATTGTCAGATTAAAACCTGTGTTGAAAAGGTCTCATTAAGACTTTATGTTTGGTACCCATATTGGCTACCTTTGATGAAATTTTTTTTCGGGGGCCACTCCCCTGTATGGGGAAGCCCCCTTAAATACCCTATAAAAATTTTTCGATGAACTTTAAAGAGGGCACCATTTACACCTACATGCAAAATTTGATGTTTCTAGTTTAAGTAGTTTGGGAGAAAAATTGCTGGGACCCACGGACGGACAGGCTGCTTGCGATTTTAGTAGGGTTTTGTAAAATTGTTTTATGAAACCCTAAAATAGCAGCCTTTCGTTCCTGGCAAGTGTAAGCTGGCGAAAATGATTGCTGATGAAAGACTTCACTCTTATCCTGGGAAATAAGTTTTCCAGGTGGGAAAGTGCGAAATTAATTGGCCGCGGGGAAGAACCACGAGTAACGTTATTACCAGCAGAGTGAACAATCAAGTGAAGAGCTTGCTAAAATTGCGACTGTGTCGAGGGAGTATCTTCAAAAAGGCTGTGCAAGAGGGAGAGTGCGCGATCTTTGGGAGAAACTAAAGAACAACCTTGTGAATAATTTATTTAAAAAAATACCATTTGACTTCGCACGGATAGCATTTGAGTAGCGGGCAATATTGTTTTAACAAATACCCAGTTATGGGGTGAAATAACATCCCAGTTTTTGGCCAGTAATATATTCGAGCAGGGTAGATAAGCGTATGTGCAGAGATTGAACTAGAAAGTGTTGACTAGTGCAAGAGTTTGAAAATTATCGCGAGGCATACTTCTGTAGACCGTCACAATCCTTTGTGGCCAAGTGTGGTTCTAAGTCCATGAAAGTAACCGCTCACGCCCGTCTACAATGGGCAAAGCCAGAACCACAGAAGCCCTGCCAAAGTACCGCTGTTGTGTCGGGGAACAACCTTAGCACTACAAATATGTATCTTCTTAACAAACCAGGCTTACATGCCCTACGTACATTCGATCAAAATGTAAGGCTTTCTTGACGCTTAATTGCTATATAAAATCTTTTTTGAACTGATGAGATGTACTTGAGGTACATTACTATATGTACAAGTCAAATCACGTAGTAGCCTATGCGGACAAAATCAACATTTTGCCAACTGCAAAACTAGTAGGACTACAAATCATTGAGAATAAAACAAACCTCATGATGCAGCTGACGTAAAATACGTCAAATACACAAAAAATATCATACTTGGCAAATACAGTATCGAAAACGTTCGCAAATTCATGTATTTAGGTGCCAAAATAACAAGAACCGGAATTGAAAGAGACGAAATACGCTGAAAAATACAGCTCACAAATAAAATATTTTATTCACGATTGTAAGACTGCGGAAGCTGCAATGGGCTGGACACATAAATTGTATGGTCGAACAACGGATACCTAAAAAGGTATTCGTTAGGAGAACTGAATGCCGGAGACCAATGGGGAAACTGAAGAAACGCTGATCAGACTTGGTCGACAAAAACAGGTCATCGCTGCTCGGATTTTGAAATTGGAGAACGTGATCAATAGGCCGAGATAGCTGGAGGCGCTATTTACAGAAAGCGAAGGCCCGAGACGGGCTGTAGTGCTACGAAAAAGAAAAAGAGGAAGAGATGCACTTCTTATATGAGTTCCTTTTTGAAACACTTTTTGCCCTTAATTTGCCAGTTCTTGTTTTATAATGTGCGATGATTTTCCAACATAAACGATCCTATGGAGTTTAAATGAGGGTATCAATGTTTTTTTCGTTTTTCTACATTTGGCCTTGAAATCTTGAAAATGTTGCTGTTGTGGATTTACATGGTCCATTGCAAGTGACAAATATAAACAATCATGACTTTTGGGTTAAACTATTATACTTATCTGACTACGAATGATTTTCGTTTGCTGCTTTCTAGACTCTACACTCTTTGAATTCCATACCGATCAGAAAACAATCTGGTCTAAGAAGCAACTGGGCAGAATTAAAAGCACTGGTAGTATCTAACACAGCGTCTTATTAAATTAAAACAATTCACGGAAATGTCCGTTTGAGAATTTTGATGTGATGAATCGCACCAACATACACTTAATATATTACTCACAATGTTATATTTCAAGAATGTTGTAGTTTAGAAGATATAATACATTAATTTAATACTTTACATAAAGGAACTACTTTCAAACGGGGAATGTAAATCACTAAATTTTTCAGTGAAAAATTAGGCGTGCCTTTGCTACGTTAGTCTTTTGACAATCCCGGAGAGTCTAAGATCACTATTACTTTGTTTGCAAAATTTCGTTTTAACGTAGTAAGATATGCAAAATGCATTTAAATAAAATGGAATTAAAACCATTGAAGAACGAAAAGTTTTCCATTTATAGGTCGTGTTATTTTTGTGAAACACACTCTCACTGTTTCTGCATTAACTGTCTTTTCTGATAATTCTGCCAAAAAGGATTACCCGGTTTGGAGAGCTTAGTTTGAAGTTTTGACATAATTTTGGAGCACTAGGTGGAATAAGAAAGTGTTGGTTCAAAAATAGGCACAACAACCCCTTCAAAAAGTATATGCATCTTCTTTTTCTTTTTTTCCGTAGCAATAAAGCCCCTCTCAAGCCTTGGCTTCCTGCAATAAGTGCCTCCAATCGTCATCATCTCAGTCCATTGACCACGTCCTTAATATCGAAACTGGAGCAGCGATGAACTGTCCTCGTCAATCGAGTCAGATCAGTTTTTCCTCAGTTCCCTCCCGGGCATCCGCCCCCAACAAATATATTTTTGGTTAACCGTTGTTCGTCCATACGATTTATGTGTCCAGCCTATTGCAGCTTCTGCAGTCTTACAATCGTTGAGATCTCCAACTGGTCAAAAATTTCTTAGTACTCATGGTTGTTTCGAATGAACCATTGGTCCCCATCCAACTTCCCTACAATCATCTGCCTCAGGACCCGCCTTTTGAAGGCGTTCAATATGTTTTGGATGCTTGGTTCAGGGTCCATATTTCACACCCATAGCATAACACAGGTCTTATCACAGAATTGTGTACTTGTTTTCCTGTGTATGCAACTGATCTTCAAGATCATCAAAACTGAATGAAAAATTTTATTTGCGAGCTGTATTTTTGTCTCTTTATACTGATTTTCGTTATTCTGCCGCTCAAATGCACAAATTCACTGACATTTTCCTTATTGTATCGTAAGGTGTGATAGTTCGGCTATTTGACTTCATTGACCATGTCATGAGCTTTGTTATATTCTCCTTGATCGTAGCCTTACTGGTTTTGCTTCACTATCGAGTGTCAGGAAAAGTTCTTTGGTGGTTGTTAACACCCGTGACAAAATGTTGATGTCATCTGTATAGGCAATCGCTTGGCTTAACTTGTGTTATAACGTACCTCGTATATCACCAGGTAGCTTTCTTATGAAATATCCTGGAGCCGAAACAAATAACAATGGGGTTAGCCCATCTCCCTACTTTAGTCCGATATTTTTATTAAAAGCATCGGTGAATTGGTTATTGATGCAGACTTGGGAGGTTATCGACGTCATTATCATTTTGGTAAGGTGGACTTATTGGGATACCAAAGCAAAGCAAGTACAGTTCATTATGATGAATACTGCCGTATGCTTGCTTGAAGTCAAAGAATATTTGGTGTATGCCAATATTGAACTCCCAGCATTTCTCAAGTACCAGCTCGACTGCAAACAGGTGATTTACCGTCTATCTACCTGCTCTACCGCTACTTTGATATTCACCAATAATACTGTTAGTGGGTGATCCGACTTTATTTTCTAATATGTTTGAAAATATTATGTAAGCCATACAAAGTCGTGATATCCCTCTATAGTTTCACCTTTTTTCCGGATAGGGAATATAATTGATTGGCTTCACTTGTTCGGCATATGTTCTTGTTGTCAAATGGGCTGGATGACTTTATGGATGGCTTTCTGAACACTGTTGCTACAATATTTAATAATCTTATGGTTGCCCGGCGCTTTATTATTCGTTTGCGCTTTGATGGTGAAACAAACTTCATCTAGAATTGATGGGTTATTTTCTTTTCTAATTATCTTATTCACTGCTCCCCTGAGGTTTTCATAGTGTTCTCCCTTCGTACTGGTTTTTATATCTAAATATTCTTTGTATGCCTATTTTTCTTTTATTGTTCAACGACATCATTTTTTTTTTGCACCAAGCAATTAAGACTGTGGCAGAACAGACTATCGCCATAGTCTTAATTGTCACTTTAACTTCCATCTACAGCTCGTTGCTCATTTTCAGTGATATGTCTGATAGTTTGAGAACCAACGCGTTGTCGAGAGTCTCCATGAAATGTTTTGCCACAGGCACCGTTTGGATTCTTTCGATGTCAAATTTTTCTAGAAGGCTGGTCTTCGCTGAATACGCCTTTTGTATACAATATTGAAAGGTTAATTCGATCAAATAATGATCCGAGCTACAATTGGCTCCTAGGTATAAACGGACATCAAGTATGCTCGAGGGTCAACGTTGCTGGACTAGAACATGGTCGATTTTGTTTTATGTGTTGCCATCCTGTGATTTTCAGGTCATTTTATGTATGCGTTGATGTGGGAAGTAAGTCCAATGTATGACTAGATTACTGTTGCATTCAAAGTCAATCGTGGGCTGGCCATCGACATTTGTTTCATCATGGAAGCTATATTCTCCGGTCGTTCCCCGAGGAGATAGCTCATTGCTAAATTTAGCATTGAAATCACCTGAAATTATTGTTGTGTCGTTTGTAGGCAATGAGTCAATAAGTTTTTTCAGGTGATGGTAGAACATTTCCTTCGCTTCTTCGTTCATTCCTCCGATTAGAGCGTGTACGCTTATCAGCCAATTTTTGAAGAATTTTTCGCTTGCATATGGATCACTTAGAATCATCCATTGACTATCTTAAAATCAATAATGTGTGATTTGTAGCCCCTTCTGGAGCAAAGGTGCCTCTGAGTTCTTGCTTTCCAGCAGTTTTCCCATTTTTGAGTATTATGTGCGATCTCATATCTTGAATATCACTTCATGTCCAGTTCATTTTCTGGATTGCTAGTATATTTAATATATATTGGTTGGCCTGTTATAGAAGGTCATTAAAGGTGCTAGAGTTGTTCAGTGATCTGACATTCCAGGATCCAATGCCAAAGATTTTTTTCGATTGCGAGGTCGTTGCCGTAGGTCCAACCCATTTTGAGGCTTTTTGCAGGTTTTGAAACAATGTAGAGCTTTCCCAACCTCCATTCCATCGGCATGGTTATTACATTCGATTCCTTTATCAGGCGCAGAAGACTCGCCTTCATTTTCTTACGTTACCACAAAAGAGGTTAAAGTACTTTGGGGAGCCAGTAAACCCAAAATGCGACCGCGAGACCATTAACTACCGTTTGGCATTGAGATTCGGGATGGAGAGTCATGGAAACGTTGGGTTGGGACACAAAGTTTCAAATGGGCGTGGGACCATCTCCGGTGGAATCAGACATCCACCATAGAGTATCATAAATACCTCTTCCAAATTTCGTTCAAATTGGAGTTTTACACTGTGCAAAGCGAAGACATTTTATTATTGTTGTAATTGGCAACGAAAAATGCTAAGTTTTTCTCAACCAAGGAACTTGCTTTAGTTAAAATAAGAAATTTGGCTGCTCGAAGGCTCTTTCTTCCTATTGCAACATAGCTTGCATGAAAAAGGCAGGTTTATCTCCCTCACCTTCCGTGGAGCAACGCAACTGATGAACGTGTGAACTAAAGTTTGAAGTGTGAAAGCGACAAAACGGTGTTTGAATCTTTTCGCTTATGGAGGTATTCGTGAAAATATTCATTTCCCCTCACAAATTGAGAAAGCAAAAGTTCACCTCCTAATATTTTCGGATAACACATTGCTTAAGAAGTCCAATAAGTCTATTCTCCCAATGACAAAAAGTCCTTGTGTCAGGCATTGTGAAAGCCTATGCATTATTTTTACGTGAGTTTATGCTCCAAATTGATAGTACAGTAAATATAGCACGAAAAAATAGGTTTGGTCTAAGAAATGACCTGCTGGGATTTGACTTGATAAATCGATAGGGGGGCATAAAAAAAACTTAACTTCAGATTTCCGAAGTGATCCCCCCCCTGCTTTTGAGAAAATCCAAAAACATTTTGAAACGCGTTTTTCTCTGAATCTATGGGTTTTAGAGAAAAGTTTATTTGACAAAAAATGTTCAGGACACTGTTATCTACATTTTATCTCATTGGAGCAAAGTCGTCCGACTTAAAATACAAAAAGTAGGTGGCGCTAAAGTATCAAAAAAGTGGTTTTTTGGCATTTTCAATAAAAAAAAATTATTTTTTTATAATAATGTAAATGGGAAAGTTGTTCATCATAAAATTATCTACAATTTTTGTTTAACAATTTTTTTGTAAAACTTACCGTTAACGAGCTGGAGCTTGCCAAAGTGTAAAAGTCGTACATTTATGTGCCGCGCCGATGCGTGTATTCCATTCATTTTATCGAAACATTTTTCGATTAATAGACCGTAATGTTTACTTAATATTCTCATTTTTAACAATAATTTGGATAAACAATTAATAATAGTAACCTTTTAGCACTGCTTGTTGTAAACGGTCAACATTGAATTAAAACAAATTTAACTGAAGGTAAAAGATTCACACAAAATGTGAAGACTAATTTTTTTTTAATTTAAAATTCGTAACTATTTATTTATTAATTTCAAGCATTAAACTTTACATTGTGTGATTTTATTATGACAGAAATTTAACTTTCGTCGATTTGGCATTCAATTCAATTTGTATTTTGCATATTTTACGATAAAACAATTTTACCTTTGTTGATTTTGCGTCCAATGCAATGTTCATTTTGAGTCAAATTTATATAAATCTTTGAAGAAAATGCAAAATTGGATTATTGCAAGCTTAATGTAACTTCTTGGTGAACAGTTTTGTAATTCATGAGTTCTTCTGGTGCTGGCTCTTGTAACATCCTTATTGGATCCAATCCTCGAGAAGTTTCTTTCCACCCCCAGATCGTTGGTTCATAATAATTTTCCAACCACGATTGTACTTGAAAGTAAACTCGTCGGCTATGAAAATTCGCTGCATCAACCGAAGGTGGAAGAGAACTTAAATTCACTTTTGTTTTCGTCACAGATTGAGTGAATTTCTGGAAGCGAAGTAATGCAAGTTCTTTTGCCTGGCTGCCGTCCAAAAATTGTTCATCTGTGGTACTTGAATGTCGACTTTTTTCAGTTTTCTTGGTTGTTTTTCCGGATTTGACACCACTGTACGAGTATACAGCTGTAAACATCTCTTGTCCTGCCGCTTCGATAATGTTGGTGCTGCAATATGGTTGGTTGAAAATCTTGACAGTACCTTGCAGAACTTTGTTATTTTTCAGAACGGAGATAAATTTTTGTTTTCCCAGCAAGTATGGAGCAGAAGTAGTGTCACATCCACTGAAGGCATGAATGAACAGTACAAGAGAACTTAATTCCGGATGGTTGAAGGATGTGTATAAGTAGACGCGTTCGGGAGTGCTTCCATGTTGTGGTTTTTTGAAGAACACATTCTCTTCGTTTTCGCGCAACGCGACGAGCAAAACTAGAAGGTCAATGTCTTCTCCAATAATTGTAGCAGAGTCGTAATTGGCGGACTCTTTGAGAGCTGTAGTAACTATCAAACGATCTGCATCTTCATAGTCTTGTTCACTTTCAATACCAACAGCTTGGAGTTCTCCTTTAAGAATACGAATAAGACGATCCTTGTTTTTGTCGTTCGACAAAAACACTTTCTGCAAAACTGTGATAACGGTTGTTTTGTCAAACTCAATTGAAGGAGAGGTGTATCTGTTAGATCGTCGTAAGCGTTCAGCAGACTTTGTGCCAGGCAAATATCCATCGAAGATCACTTTAGTTTTTTCACGAGCAGATTACTTCTGGAGGTACGTCACGTACTTGGCATTTTGCCGTTTCATTTTCCGTGATCCCTCTGCCTGGTGCTGTCGAACCTCCTCGAGTCTTTGCTAACCGCATCGTTGTCTGTTCAATTGTTTGATCTGGAGATATCCCTGAAAAAAGTTTGTCGCTTCTCCTAATTGTGCAAAACCCACGTTCAGTGAAGTCTCCAAATTCCTCAGGTGTCATCTTTTCCTTCAACGTAGCCATGTCTTGCAAATAAAGGTGTGCAGATTTAGCAAAGTTGAAATGTCCACTTGAATGAAAGAACGGCAACATCTTCCTGATTGTAGTTACATGCAATGTCCAATTACCCGTACGTTCGGCTTCAATAAGCTGTTTCAGAAGACATGTCATGCAGTAGTATTGAACCCACAGCTTTGCAGTTGAGCCTCTTAAATCAAATTCCGATATTTTTTTTTCAAATGACTTTGAGAACCGGTCAATTGCGTCACTCTCCACAGCATCCAATATGTCAGTTCTATCGATGGATTCCACAACTTCGTCAAGGTGATTGCGCATTTCCTCGAAGGTTGACTCATTTTGATCCAAAGAATCCAAGATTATTTTTGCAAGAGACAAATTGGTGAGAAGATGCACTCAAACTGCTCTTGCATACACCTTTCCAAGAAGCATTTGCGGTATCGATCCTTCAGCATAAATCAAAGCCCACAAATCCGCTAATCCGCTCCCTTCCATGATATTTCCAATTTCACCCATGAATGATAGTAAGAGATGAAATCCTCCAAGTCGAACAACAACCTGATGTAATTCTGGATACTGCACTTCCAATTCAGTGGTAGCGTATGCAACAATATCTCTTGCCTTCCAGTATAATTGTTGATCGAATTCACAAACTTGATATTTTGGTCGCATAAGTTTCCAACTTAGCAGATGTATAAAAGAGTAGGCAGTACTGTTGAGAGTTCCATAGGGGGCGCGTTGACGAAAGGCAGGAACAATATTTTTGAAATTTCAAAGGACTTTCCTTCTGTAACTTGCTCCATGAAACCGTTCCAACTAGGAAATGTAGCATCGCACTTCCATTTCGCATAAGCGAAAATCAAGTCCAGTTTTGTCGGTGAAGCTTGATCTGGAGAGGGGTACAGGACATCCAGATTCAAGACTGGGATTTCCTTCAATCCAGTTGAAGGTTTAGCATCATATGGAACCAATTCAATTTTCGCAAATTCGGCTGGATTAACTGATCTTCTATTGTGAATTTCCCTAGCTACTGGCTGATCTTCCTGAATCGCAGCGGCCGGAGTGACGCACTGAATCATTCCCATGACATGCCACGAATTATGCCCATCTAAGGTATTGATGTTAAAATCGGCGTTGTCAGCGACCCATTGAGAAAATGCAGAAGGTAAAGGTACAGGCTGATTTTTTTCCAGATAACAAACCTCCAAGAGGTTGACTTCCGAATAGGAGCAGGAGAAACCAATTGCTGCTAAAGCATCGATGAGTTCTCTGGATCCGTGATTTTTTTTCAAGTAGCATCCAATACTGAGAAGAACTTTAGACCGAAAACATCTTGGACGAGTAAGTTGAATGATAGCATGTGCAATAGCTGTTATTTTTTTCTTGTAGGCAGGGATAGCAGTTGCTTTCTTACCAGGAAGTATTATTTCTTCAAGCAAAATCTTTAGTAACGTCGGGACGTCTCTTTCAACATCGTTCATAAAGTTGGTACTAGGAGGATAATCTGCTGGATTTGATTGGTAATACTTGCAACGAATTTTTTCCCAAATGACGCGTGCTATTTCACGAGTAAGTCTTTCTTTTTCATCTTTTACATTTTTCTTTCGAGAGGCGTAAAATGCATCTGACAGTAATTTTTGTCCAGCTTCACTTGGAAAAAATATGACATTTCCTACACCTATTACATTGGTCTTGATAATCATATCCTTATAATGTTCCTGTAATCGTAATGTGACAGTGTGTATAGAACGCTGATCATCTTCGGGAATTAGTTTAAGGAGGTCCTTTATGGCGAATTGACATACATCCCGATTTTCAGCGATGAAGGAAAAGATAATTTCCATGACTTTATCGACTTTTGTTGTTGGACGTCCAAGTTGTTGGCCACATTCATTATTCCGTCTTTGAAGATTTATATAACATTTCCTATGGTACCGAGCTTTCGCTTGTACCAAATCGACATCTTTTATCTTATCTCTAATAAGCTTACTTTGTTCATCCTTTCGGGGTGTTGACATCTTCATCAGGGTATCATGAACAGAAGATCCTTTCACTTCACAAGTGTCCTTTAAGAAGTTTTGTCCTTTGCAGCCGCATAGAAAACATACGTTTGGATTCAAGACTGGGACGGTTGGTTCCGACTCCGTTGATGGGCCAAGGCTCGGGTTCATCGTTTTCCTCGTCATCCTTTCGAATTCTGAAAACAATTATTCTCAATTTAACGTCAAAATAATGGACAGTGATTTAACACTAAAAGCTGGAGGGAACATTTTGTACCACTCTTTTCAATCAACATGGTACTTATTGTTTTTGTCTTTGTCTTACTTCCGCTCCGGCCTGTCTGTCCAGTGTTAATCACAGATTAACAAATTGACAAAAGAATAGAAAATTATGTAGCGTTTTTTTCAAATTAAAAGTTTGCAACATGGGCTTCAATGCGCTTTAGTTTTGAATCAAAGTAGTTTTTAACAATTTATTGATTGCTTTATGCATTTGTTTGTCAAGTAAAATTTATAAAAATTAGCCGGAATGTAACTGTCTATTATGTCTATTATTTATCAAATTAAAATAATTAAATTGCAATGAAATTTAAATACGTCTTTGTTTATTATAAGTACAGTTTTTGCGAAATTTAAAGTTTTTAGGGTTTTGTACTAAAATACAAAACCCTTTTGTAGTCGATTTTGTCTGTCCGTCTGTCTGTCCGTCCGTCTCATTCATTTTACAAATTAAGTTATCGTTATCGTATTGGTAAATATTTATACTGCTTTTTTTATTAAGTTTTGATAAGAATTTATATTGCATATAAATACCTTCTCCACTCTTGTCGAGCAGCAGCAGCTGCAGCACAACGTGAATCTGAGTATCGCTTATTGCAATGGATGTGGACCACGACCGCGTTGCTTTCATTTTCAAGAAATTTTTGGATGTCAGAATCACCTCTGATTTTGCTTGCTCTTATCAGCGTCTTTCGAGCTTTTGGCCCCACGGTGCTCTTATCATTCACATCAGCACTTTTCTCACAAACGAAACACACTTCCATTTTGAGAGAGCAAAATTTAGATGCCTTTACTCTTCAAAACGCACATGGCAACTGAAAAATGTACGCCAGTGAGGGTTTAGGCAGATGCTAGAAACCGGTCCTTTGTCCAAACTATGCCGACCAGCCTGGCGAAAGTGAAAGGAACCGTTAACTATGCTGCACTGCATCTTTTTGCCTACAGCTCGTTAACAGTAAGTTTTACAAAAAAATTGTTTAAACAAAAATTGTAGATAATTTTATGACAAACAACTTTCCCATTCACATTATTATAAAAAAAATTTTTTTTTTATTGAAAATGCCAAAAAACCACTTTTTTGATACTTTAGCGCCACCTACTTTTTGTATTTTAAGTCGGACGACTTTGCTCCAATGAGATAAAATGTAATGGTGACGAAGCATTTGGACTATCTGCTTTCGGTGGTTTATTATTCGTTTGGGCTTTGATGGTAGAACAAACTTCATCCAGAGAAGGTGGGGCGAATGGAAGTTCTCCAGAAATATCTATAAGCTCCAATGTTCTGGAGCTGTGCGGAGGGTGAAGGAGGTCCTTGAAATATAATGTCCATGTTTCCTTGATTCTGTTTTAATCATTGATTATGCTGCCGATATCATCACAGCAGAGCGTGGTCTTGAACTGATAACCACGTTCCAGACTCACTACTTTGTATGCTTGTCTTGTGTTGTTGCTCGCTAGACTTACATCGATGTTTCTCAATTGGTCGTTATAGTAACCTATCTTATCCTTCGTTAAAGCCCTTAAGAGATTCATTCTCAATGCCATTCAAGAGTGGACATAATTTCCCGTCAAGCCCTTTATGTAATTGCTTCCAATTAGTTTTCTGCATTTCAATATGCAAATGGTAGACTTTCTTGGAGGAAAATATACAATATCAAATTTTCGATTATCTTTTTTGTGGGCTATTCCGTATACGACCATTGAATTTAAATTCGAATTCAGCTTCACTGATCAAGGTTGGAGCTTTTTCCTCTAAATTTTTTAAGGAATAGACATTTTTTAAATTGTTCAAATATTGATACTTTTGACTTCAAATGATGGGCAAAACCAAGATAACAATTTTTTACTGCAAGCCCCTTATAAGCCTTGAACATAAAACCAGATATGTCTAAAATAAATGGTTTTATTTTCATTGCCACATTAATTAATTATTACCAATGATTTGGTCCTCGTGCACTGGTCCAAATTGATTCTTGAACGTTAGATTCCATATGAATATTATTTCTTGGCAATAATGGTAGCCTAGAAGGCGATATGGTTAGTATCATTCTTGGCCGTGCAATTATTATCGCATTTTTCAATCTGTACCGATCAAAAATTAGTAGGCTTGTAGTCCGACTGAAAAACGTTTTGAACCAATGTGTTTGCACTAACGAGTTTTGAACTTGAGAGCCGCTGCACTTGTCGCCAATTCTCTTATCACTACATTGTGATAAGATTTGTTAATTTATTATTCCAGAACACATTTTTAATGATTACAAGAGAAAATCAGAATTTTCATACAATATAAAAAATTTTGTTTATAAAAAATCGTTGCAAAAAAAATAGTTGAGTCTTCTTGACCATCCTTAAATAAACAAAAGAGTAAAATTACACTTCTTAATCCGTTGCTGCATCAACCACTAATACAACACAACACTTTTTCTTTGCGAAGCATCCCAAACAAAAGTGAAACCTCCCGCTCGAAAGATATTGTATTTCAACTTGTTTTTACCCAAGTCAAGAAAGTATGTTTTGCATATAAGCTCTGTAATTCCTCATACAGGAAGCGACTAAGCCAGACAAACTTGGAAAATTTCCTAAGGACTCCACTTGGCTTCTAAATGTTGTTTTTACGCTTTTGTTCAAACCACTTGGGTTTAAGGTGGTCTACCGATCCATTTGACGAAAAGTGTTGTTTCGCATGCATCCTTGTCGATAGAGACAAAACAATCCTTCAAGGAAGTCGAGACGCTTTCTTTCATGCGAGACATGCTCCCCTTGACAGGGTGATGAGCCCATGCATATACGCCATCCACAAGGAAAATTGTGACCAACGTTGAAAGGTTTGGATGAAGCAGCTGATACATATCATTTTCCATCGCTACCCCACTTGCGGAGTGGTAAATGCTGCGTCGTAAAATCCCAAGAGAGTATGTGGCTTTCAAATTACTCAGTCTACAGAAGGTGGATGTGTGCAACGGTTTAATTGGTGGATCTCCTGTACATTAGCAACGCTTTCTGCTAGAACACATCGCTAGTCTTCTGGATGGGCATCTTTGAGATACATTGCATACGAATATGTAATTAGCAGGGGATCTATGTTCATAATCCTACATAGCGTATTCGCCAGCACACATGAAAATCATAAGCAACGGAAGCACATTAACTTCGCCCTGTGGCTACTTGAAATCCCATCCAAGCCTGAGCCATGTTGACTATGCTAAGGATAATTCCTATGATACATGGAAAGATACTTTGTCAAGGCAGCAAGATTTGCCCGACATTTATTGCACATATTACTATATCAATTTGCATATAATAATTTATATGCTAAATACTTGAAGCTTGAATTTATTTCGCCAATCCCCAACTTTGCCTTGGGATGGCGGTGGATGGAATCCAGCAGTAACTTGTACTTCACGGTGTGCATTAAGGCGCAGCCCCCAGTGAAACTGCAAATTTTGGTAAACTTTACAGCCGTTCACCTCAGAAACGTTAAGGATATTTGTAAAAATTTTTTAGCAAGAAGTCGGAATGAACCTTTGGCTATCGAATCAACTCATTACATTTTGCAAAAAGTTTCTTGCAAAAGTTATTAAATTCAAACAAAATAGCATGTTTTCGTTAAAAAATGTAGTAGATCTCGGAAACTACTTAACGTACTGAGTTGATTTAAGCTATGGTTGTTAGACCTAAATTATTTGCAGTGAATTAACTCATCAAAAATCTAAAAAAGTTTTTTGCAAAAAATTTCCTAGAACAAAATGTGGAAATTTGATACAAATCAATGTGCATGCATGATATTTGTTCAGAGTGTGAAATTACACATTTTGTTCTAGAAAATTTTTTGCAAGAAACTTTTTTAAATTTTTGATGAGTTAATTCACTGCAAATACTTTAGATCTAACAACGATAGCTTAAATCAACTTGGTACGTTAAGTAGTTTCCGAGATCTACTACATTTTTTAAAGAAAACGTGTTATTTTGTTTGAATTTAATAACTTTTGCAACAAACTTTTTGCAAAATGTAATGAGTTGATTCGATAGCCAAAGGTTCATTCCGACTTCTCGCTAAAAAATTTTTGCAAATATCCTTAAGGTTCCTGAGGTGAACGGCTGTAAAGTTTACCCAAATTTTCAGTTTCACTGGGGGCTGCGCCTTAAGTAGATCACAGAAAGTATTTGGTAATGACACACACATGATATTCATAATTTAAATGTCCTACCAAGCGTTTGTTGGAAGACTGAATTAAGGGCGCGTTGATGTGAAATGGTATTAATTGGAGTCAGGGTTGCTATAACAACTAATGATATGAAAAATTTTACTGTAAATTCAGTTTTGAGCTTTGAAATCAAACTTTATTGATTCTGCTAAACAAATTTTGTTCTAATGCTAGCGTTCTACTCATTTCTTTCATATGTAACTGATCTTATCTACAATTAACTAAATCTCTACCTAACTGAAAATTGGACAACCTGGCATGGTTTTGTATTTGTATGGAAGCCATTTTTTACAAAATTTTCCAGTGAATTTGAAAAACTGATGAATCAGCTTTCAATATTAATAGAATACTTTTATTTAGAAGACTTCAGTCTAACAATTGTAAAAGAGGAGCTCAGCTCTATTTTTGACAATCATGATCTTCATTTTTAAGGGGTTTTGTAAAATGAATAAAACTCTTTTGTAACCACAACTTGTGCCCATCTGTTGGCTCGGCCAGTGTGGCCATCTGCCAATTTATAAATCACTGCAGTTTTTCATAAATTTTTGAGTCAAAAGAGATGACCCTTTCTTAGTTATAGGGGGTACAAAAAGTTTGAGAAAATGTCAAGGGATATAGAGAGTCATCCTTAAAACACCTTTTTAGCTGAATTTTTCGAGAGGAAAAAACTTTATATATGCTCGTTTAAATTTATGAATAAAAAATATATATATCTATGTATTTATGTACATATATATATATATATATATATATATATATATATATATATATATATATATATATATATATCTATATATCTATATATATATATATATATATATATATATATATATATATATATATATATATATATATACATATATATACGGGGCATCCGATAATTACTTAGCCTACAAAACGTAAATTTAGAAAAAGTGGCAATTTTTTTTTTGAACATAGTCTCTTCCTAGTTCGATACACTTGACACAACGATGCTCCAACTTCTTTAAGCCATCGAAAAATTAAGTTTTCTCGAGGTCTGCAAAGAAGGCCTCCGTAGCGGGGCTGATCTCCTCATTCGACTCAAATTTCTGCCCGGCAAGTGACTTTTTCAAGTTTGCAAACAAAAAGAAGTCGCACGGGGCCAACCCTGGAGAATATGATGGATAGTGTTGCAGTTTGTAGCCCAAATCGCGGCGGAGGTGTGAGTTGGCATCTTGTCATGGTAAAAAAACACCTTTTCTTCGCCAAATATGGAAAATTTTACCAATGCGGTGTCGAATCATCCCAATAATTTGGCATTGTAGAGCCTTGCCCTTGTCTAAGTAATCAATGCAGATCACACCTTGTGAATCCCAGAAAACGGTGGCCATTCCCTTTCTGCCCGATAAGACAATCTTCGTCTTCTCTGGAGCACATTTGCCGGTTGAAGTCCACTGTTTCCACTGTTCTTTGGTCTCTGGTGCAAACCACCATTGGAGGTCACAAAACAACACAGAATTTTTTTCGGATTTTGCTTAAATAGCGTCAAACACTGCTCTGAAGTGATCTCACGGTTGTGTTTGCTGTCCAAAGTGAAAAAAAGTATCACGCATCGCCCCACAGCTTTCTCATGCCCAAAATTTCACGCAGGATATGTCCCACGTAGTCTTTTGCTATGCCTACTGTCTTAACTATCTTGCGCATCTTCGATCGGTGGTCTGCCAACACGAGTTCGTGGATTTTCGTCACTATATTCTCCGTGGTAGCTGTTTATGGGGCGCCTGGGCGAGGCTCATCTAAAATCGACATGCAACCACCTTGAAATACGTTAAACCAATTTTTCACGGTAGCCATCGTAGGAACAGAGTCACCGAGCAGAGTATTCAAGAGCTCTTTGATTTCGATGTGCAATTTCCCTTCCAAAAATAAGAATCGATCACCGACCGATATTCCTCTTTCTCCACTTTTCTAATATCTGCAGACATGCCCGCTTCCACATGCGGAAAATAAAACTTAGAGGCGAATTCAGCTGAAATAGCCATCAATAAGAATTTACTACATGATATTAAACCTCTCTTGTGATTATGGTGCTGTCGGGCGGTAAGGCTATGTATTTATTTATTAAATTTATTTATTTCTTTTTAACAGAAAACAAGTTGAGCAAGCAGGAGAGTGCTCCTACCAGAAGGTCTTTGTAAACATCCTAGGGTTAGAAGCAAGTTTTCGAATGGCGTGAATCGATAACTTGAATTATTCATCCAATACTTAGATATGAAATCGTTCAAATTTATACAAAAGATGCACAGTTTCTTTCATAAGCACAGAGCAGCCGCCATTTTAATCTACCTTAAATGATTTTTCTGAATGCTCGGCCGATTGAACATGTTCAAGTTAAACACTATTCCCTAAATTTTCATGAAAATTGAAAGAAAATAAAAGTAGCTGAGGCAATTTTAAATATATATAGGGTTTTCCAATAAGAGGTGTTATTTTGAATAGATCTTATGATTTAACACCTTGCGACTTCTTCCTTTGGAGCCACGTGATAGAGGAGGCCTATGCCAATAGCCCAGCGTGAATTCAAGATCTCAAAGATGAAATTCGTGAGGCTATCGAGGACATAGGGCAGCCACTTTGCGATTTGGTTATGGAAAATTTCATGAAGAGGATATGGTCCTGTAAGCGTGTCGTAGTGATTATTTGCCCAATGTTAGTTATTGGTATTAACGGCATATCTTCTTCTTTATAATGAACTAAACATCCGATCATTTATTTAAAAAAAATTGGCATTTTTCTTTTAATATCAAAATAGCACCTTTTATTGGAAAACCCTATATGAACCATAAACACGTGTTATCGTTGTTGTAATCCCATATAATTGAAATGGCTATAACTCACTTGATTATGATTCGATCTCAATTAAATTTTGCGAACATATATATCTTATGTCAGTTTATATAGTCGCGAAATTTCAAGAAGTTCAAAGGTACTGTTTTGATTTTATGGGCAAAAATGTAAAATCTACAAATCATACTATTATTAACAAAGTTGAGCGAATTTCGATATCTAAGGTATTTGTTGCCCGTGTACTCATAAAGGTCCACGTTCATGATAATTTTCAGATTTTTCGGCTGAAAGGTGTCCAATCGCGAGGGGGGGACACCAATTTTGGGTACATTTTGCCTTCCCGTGGACCCCTTAATTCATCAAATGATTTTTTTATTTCAGATTCGAAAAGTTCTAATCAAGACCTTTTATTTGATACCCCACTCGACTACCTTTGATTAAAAAAAATGTTTAAGGGCTAACTCGTTATTAGAGGGGACCCCCCTCAAACATTTTTTAAATTTTTGCCAAGGCCTTAACTTTTGAGAGACCATCACTTCTGACCTTTTCACAAAGTTTAAGCATTCTAGCTTCTATAGTTTCTGAGGAAATCAGCTGTGACGCACGGACAGATGGACAGACGGACAGACAGACAGACGGACGGACGGACAGACGGACAGACAGGTCGCGAAACTAGTAGGTCTTTCTAAAAAAAATTTTTACAAAGACCTAAAAATCCAATTCAAAAATAGATAAAACAAAAGCACAGCAAAATGAATTAAATAATAGCACAGCATGCAAAAAGCAAGATTAAAGTAATAAAAAATGCAAAAACGAATGATACAAAGTCCCTGAAGTGTCACCGTACATAGGTACGAATTATTTAACGTAAATTGAAAGCAAATGGGGCAAGGGCTATTAGAAAATGAAAGATGGATGCACTTAGAAGTATTTAGTGTAAGTTGGTTATAAGAACTCCAAGATAAAATGGCATTCAAATCATCTCGGAGCAAAGCACAGTCATCGATTGACGACTCTACTTTGAAAACTTTGACGTCATGTGCATAAAGAAGGCAGGAAGAGTTGATGACAATGGATGGTTAGTCATTTAAAAGTAGAGTGAACAATAGTGGCCCAAGAATGAATCCTTGAGGAACACCAGAAGACGGATGGAAGGGAGTAGAAAGACAGCTTTAAAAAGATACCTGACTGACACGATTGGATAAATAAGAGGATAACCAGTGGAGCAAATAATCAGGAACGTTAAGAAATTTAAATTTTCTGAATAAAATATTGTGATTTACTGAGTTGAAGGCTTTAGAGAAATCCAAATAAAAAGTTTCGAATTGTAAACGGTCCTCCATGGCTTTTGAAGTAGCGGTCATGAATTCTAACAAATTTTTTATGGTCGATCGCTCTTTGATAAGACCATGTTGTTCAGGAACGAACAACTCATGAGTAAGTGAAAAAAGGTGCAAGTACACGATTTTCTTCAGTGGTTTGGAGAAACAGGGTAACATGGAGATGGGCCGATAATTGGCAACGTCTGAGGCGCTACCTTTTTTAAAAATAAGAGTAACATAGAATCTTTTCCAATACGAAGGAAAAAAGCCTGCAGATATGCTAGAGTTGAAAAGACAGGAAAGGGGGGACACAAATAGAAGCAGCTAATGATTTCACAAAATAATTAGGGGGACCTGAACTAGCAGAGTCATCAAGTTGTAAAATAAGCTTCATGACATCTTCTGGATAGCAAGTAAAAAGGAATGAAGGTGGTGTGTGTATGATTGAGAACGAAGAGCTATTGCTGGGAGTAGCATTAAAAAAAATTTGTTAGACCGTCCTTGTATTGAGTAGACCGGCCTTGTATTGAGTATACCGTCCTTGTATTGAGTAGATATTTTGGCAAAGCTTGTTGACCAGCCGAATCCACTGAGCTAAAATAAAATGGCGACTGTTTAAGATGAAAGTCCATGGTTTCTGTTCCAATAAAGTATAGCTCTGATTTGAAAGAAATTTGGCGCAGAGGTACATTGATTTTTATAATGATGCTCAAAATAAAAATGCAGCCTATTCATCTGATATAAAATAGCGGCCGCTCAAAAGACAAAAAATGTATAAAAAATTGTTTAAGTGCTTTTAACCAAACCCTTCAACTGATGTTAATGAAACTTGGAGTTATAGTAAAAGCTATGAGCATCTAGATAATAATAAAAAAACAGCATTGAGGCAGCCTGGAAGTGTCCAGTTGAAAGTTCAGTTTCGTTTCGCAAATGATTGCATGTTAATAAATGCAGGGATGAAAACAAATGTAAGGATAATTCAGGAATTAAAATAGAACATATTACATGACAAAATACTCAGTATAAATGTTTTTAGTCATAATTACGATATCTAATTAATATTGACTTTTTCTTTTCAACATATTGTCCACGTTGTTTTTTACTGTCAAAAATAAGCGAACTTCTTCAGCACATAATCTTTGAATCCCTTCTTTAGTGAAAAATCGGTTTTCTATGAGCTGCAATTGATCTGGTTCTAATACTTCTCCATAACCAATTTTGGTTAGAGTATTACAAAATAGGACGTCATTTCGCCGCATTACCTGGGTGAGTTCATACGAGTATAATGTTAATGAACGCCAAGAGTTGTACCAGTCAATTTAGATCTAATATGTTTGAAGATTGGCGTTGCGTAATTTCAAGTCCAACATATTGTCCACGATGAAATGAAATTTTTCCTGCATTTATCTGTATACAACTTTTAACCTTTATATACGAGTAATCATTTGATAAATGAAGCTAAACATCCAACTGGACACTCTCAGAGTGCCTCACTGCTGTTTTGGCGTAATCTTTTTATGGTGTGAAGGTTTTGCGACATTTGGACGGGTGAACATGAGGAATCATTCTTGGAGCGTATAGGAAAGACGAGCGTTGCAGGTACTAGAACAGCATTGGCGAGCAAAAACAGCGTTTCCGCGTGGCATGAGGTCGGAGGTCAATGTTTCAATGAAATGAAGATTCACCATTTAGGCTTGATTTGAAGTTGAAAACTTTTGCTTCAATAAATTTTGAAAGTGTTTGCTTCTTGAATTGCTGTCGGGCCTTGCTTTGTTTTTTGAGCAGACCTGCTTCGACTACTTTGAGGCATCTTCAGTATCTGAAGGATGTGTTGAAAGAAATGACTTTATATAAGTCTACGATGAGTTAAGCAGAAGGGTACTGGCTGCTTAGCTTAACCTAGACCTATCGAAGTCATTTTCTTCAACACATCCTTTAGACACTCAAGATGACTCAAAGTAGTCAAAAAGCGTCTCCTCAAAGAATCAAGTGAGACCCAACGACTATTCAAGAAGGAAAA
Source organism: Odontomyia ornata (assembly GCA_963969285.1). Taxonomy (NCBI): domain Eukaryota; kingdom Metazoa; phylum Arthropoda; class Insecta; order Diptera; family Stratiomyidae; genus Odontomyia; species Odontomyia ornata. The sequence continues at coordinate 461,481,756 of OZ017739.1, forward strand.
AAAATTGGCTTGCGGATATCAAATAAGTACCTATTTGACTCCTCTCAGGATTCGGAAGATGGGCCTATTCGAAATGAGTTCTGTCTGGGAAAGTTACAATAAACCGTCACATACAATTCTATAACTATCTATACACGGGGTTGTATTATTAACTTCGATACGAGTCCAATCTAGAAGATGTATCTCACTACTAGTGACTTTAAGATTCGACGCATTTACCCGAGACTTCCTACGAAATATACTTTTCGTTTTTGTGAACACGCCTTCTGAATTCTGTGGGCAAATACCCCACAGTTCCTCCACTCATTGGGCTTTTTCAGACGCTGCGTGTAAAGTGAGCGTTAAACAGGTTATATGGGCAAGAAGAGTGAGAGGCATTGAGGAAACCTGATGGTAAAAATATGAAACGATTGCCTTTCTTTAATTTGCGTGTGAAAATGGATGAGTGGACGTAAGAAGCTACGCGTTATTTAATGAATTTATAAAAGCGGAGGCTTTTCAGGATAGAACACGATGAATATCACGATTTCAATAAAGTTAAATTGTCTATTGTAAATCCATGGAAAATTCACAGTACGCATAATCTTCATAGAATCACATTATAATAAGCAAGTTTACAACATATCAAGAAAAATATGCGACTAAAAAAGATATTCAAATTTGGAATATATTTTTCAGAAAGCGGAAAAACACGGAGGAATCAAATAAATCCAATAGAAGTTTGAATCGACAAACTTTAACAATCATAAAATACATTTTTCATTCCAGTTTTTATTACCTTGTGCACAATTCAAGGCTAAAACATCAATTCACAATCGCTTACCTCTCTGTCTTCGCTCTCATGTTGTCCGCACTATGTTTAACGATCAAATGATCTTTTTGACACATACACTCTTAAGACGTGTATCGTATACAAAAATAGCTTGGATGAACTATGCAACGTGTAAATAAAGGGCGTAAGCGTGAAACCTGTTTTACTATGGGTGAGTCCCATTCCCATGTGAAAAAGCACATTGGGTTTTTTTACATGCAGCGCGAAAAGGAAGCACAAAACAGGTTCTATGGGCGAGAAAAGAGGGAGGCATCGGGGAAACTTGATGGTAAAAACACTCCAAGATAATCTAGGGTGAATTGGCGTAATACACACATACGAACGCATGTTGTATATCTTTCGGTCAGGTAAGTTTTTGGCAATGACATATAAATAAATGGACGAGCAACGAGAATCTGTGTGATCGTCTATGTGGGAAGCAGATTTACCACATCAATAAGTTATAAATAACTTACGCTTTCGAAACTATATGATTCCCTCTGCTTCTCCTTCTACTTTGTTTCCAGACAGGTTTTTCTTTCCTCTCTTCAGTACACAACAAACGACTCTCACAGAAAACTTGAACGTCAAAGCAAAAGAAATTCTTAGAGCCACGAAAACGGTGAGAAAACTCATGTGTCAAAGCCGATGGAAAATTCGTAAGTTTTTAATAAAAATAGTGAAATAAAGTGCCGATTTCGTACACGCGATCTTCAAAATTGAAAACTTTTTAAACATGAGCGTGTTTCAGAGTGACTTAAGTGCAAAAACAAAAGCATATCACTTAAAACCTCAAATTCACACAACTTTAGCGAAGGTTGCTAATTGCTTCGGCTCTCGCGGCCAGTTGCGGATCCAGTACTCTCTATATCTATGGTTTTTGTGCAGAGCAGATAATCATTTCATATCGAACATCAAACGACAACAATTGGGTCTCTAGCAACGACAGCGCAGAGTGCAGTAGATACGTGTGCAAAAAATTAAACCATCCCATGTAGAAATCATGCATTTCTCTCCTTCATTGCTCAATAGCTGGTAGAAACGTAGGATAAGTGAGCCCATGGGTGCAGTATACAATGCCCGGAAGAACATATATGGCAGTATAGGGGAAGGAAGAGACTACGAGGACATAGTCGCGTGACTATCGTAATTTACTCACGGTTCGATGGAAGCGCGCACACTGCGACTTTGCGGCATTTCTAATATGTCGATTGTCGAAAGGATTTGCAATTTTCCCTAAAACCAGTTTAACAGGCATGATAATTTTTAGGTCACGCGCAGATGCACATTATTTGCTTGCATTGATGGAAGTACTTAATTTTTTTCTCAAAATTCTTGCTGATTGTTTTAAACAAAATGGAGCATATTTATTCCTAGCAAAGACAAGGGTTCAACTAAGCATGTCAGTTATGCGCATGCCTGAAGTCAGCTAGAGATGTTACGAGAATTATTACACACACGCGGATGTACAATGTGTATCTACACAAGAATAGGCTGGGTGAACTTTGGGAGTGTGAAAAAATGAGAACATCGCCGGAAAACAGGCTTTACGCCCCTATATTTAACTGAAGTACAAAACGATTAAGTTCTGGACATTTCTAAGTGTAATTTCAACATGGTCAATGAGAAATGGGCGTGGTCCGAAAATCACCGAAAAATATTGTTGACGCATTTGACAAAAATCTCTTCAATATTGTGATCATATCTTTCCATATTATTCTGATGCCATATAGTTTCCTGCATTCAATTTGATTCTCAGGAATCTATGATTTCAAGAATACACCTCTCGGATTATTATTGTTGTGTTGATGTATGTCGAGTTTTGGATCGCCAGCAATTCAAGTATTTCAAACAAAGTATCGAGATCCTCCTTGAATTTGAAAATGTTTCAACTCGTTACACAGGCCGAAATAACGAAGTCCCTATCCCTTCCAGAAATTCAAGTTTTTTTAAACATTTATAGAACAATATTACACAGAAACTATATTATCAACATTTCTCATTGCAGTCTCCTGCATTGTCAATACACTTTTGCCATCGTTTTGGAAGCTTGAATATTGTTGGTCTATAAACAGATTAAGACAAGTTATAAGCCAATGGGTTGATAAGTTTGGACTATAAGGGGGCTGTTCGACTTTTTCCCAGCCCATTTCTTCCAGTTTATTCCTTGTCAAAGCCGCGGTGTGCGGCTTAGCATTTTCATGGAGAAGAATTATCTCTCTAATGGACATTCACTGTCTTTTGTATTAATAGAAGGTTTTCGCTGACTGTAACAACTGGTAATTATAGGTTGCAACAACTGTTTATTGATTGTGAAGGCAATCAACGGTAAAACTATTATAATGTCGTCAAATAACGTAGTGTCCCCAAACGGCACCTTTAAACGAGTAAAACTTTCCGACGGTTGCACCTAAATTGGCTAAACACTTTATGGTGCAAATGATACTCCGGGTTTGACCAAGTTGGAAGGTATTACATCACGGTGTGGTTGCGTTTGTTTTGGAATAAATTTTACTTCTGTATCTGGATATCGGGGGCATCCTTAATTTTACGACGGTGACCAAATATACCGCAGTTCACGTAGTATAATTTTTTTTAAGTCTCCGTCTGGGCCAATCTTTACTAACCGGGGGCATGAATTTCTTTACAATTTATGCATCAATAGTACATGGCGCAGTTTGCAGCCGTATAACCAAATCATTAACAACGGCAAAACTAGTTGGCTTCTCTTTTCTTGAGTTGTTCCTTCCTCACCATTTGGAAATGCAAGTACTTTATCTGTAGAAGGGCACTTGAGCTGCTTTTATTAGTTTATTCTAAATATATCAATACTTTTTTCTTTTCGCTGGTTGATGTCCTTGTTGCAAAGATTTGACTGAAATGAATTCAATTTCTGGCTTAATCTTCTTGAGTACTTGGAGAAAATGGTCCATGTCCTCTCCGCAGTCCAGACCCTTTAATAGAAAATTCTATTTTTTGACGCTTGTTGAGAGTACCGGTGAAATGTGGAATTATCCCAGGACTCTGAGCACCTTGATGTCAATAAGTGATTTCGTTTTAATAGTTGGTTTTTCTGCATTTACTCTTTTGATTTCAAAATTGCTTAAGTTTTTTTGGCTGCCATATTTATTGTCAGGACATTGCCTGCCTTGCTATAGGCATTCCTGAAGAACCAATAAAACCGCAACTTAGCTTGCTTTTTCTTGTTTTTATTTTTTAAATATTGAATGAAATTTACATTGATATCTTTATTAGAATCTCCTTCGACATCTTTTTCGGTTGCCATTTTATCTGTCAGTGCTTCTAGCGCTGCAAAATTGTTTTGACTATCATTAATGCTGCTAGCGCTTAGAACTTCATTCAGAAACATTTATTTCGCATTTGAAGCTTTTGAATTTTCATCCCTTGCTTGACTAACTCTTTGCTTCAGTTCGACATTTTCTTTGCGTGGTTTTTTCATTTCTTCATTATTTGCGATTATTTGTAATTTACATGTGCCATCCACGGAATTTCCTTGATCACGTTTTCTTTTGTTGGTAGTTGTCAGCATATATGACATTTTCCCAGATGGTGGAAACTATCGGCCCACTCCATACCAGCGGTCCCGAAGTTTGTAACACCCACGGAAGTCATTGCAGTTGCAGACATTAAATTGTAGCAGCGGGGTCAGTAACACAGGGTGGCATGCTGAGACCGGCTAGTGCTCAGTCGTGTCGCGGGTCTTCCGAAACACTCTCTGCTAGTACTGAGCCACCCTACACATGCAACTTATCACGCAGGGAAAAGGACGGGAGAGGAGAGGGTCATAATGTGAAATTTTACTAAACTTAATCCCCACATAACAATCCCCCACATAACAATTCACCAATTAAATAAAGCCCCCATTGAAAAAATTTTACGAATATTCAAAAATGATATTATTAAAATCAATGCCTAACCAAATATGAAATAAATAATTTATTAAAAAAATTGAAACATGAGAAACAGAAGAAATAGAGAAATAGAAAAAAAAAACAAGTCAATATTAGTCACCATTTATACGGCTGCGAAGCGCTCTGAAACTGGACGGGGAATGAGGCAACCGCTAAAATTTATAAAACTTATTAAATTGATTTTCTTTTACTATATTATTTTTTATCGTTTATAAAATTTAAGCACAAGTTGCTATAATTTTCAATATCTTTTCCAAATGTTCCAGAGTAGATGTGCATTATTGTCACTCAATGAAGGAGCACAACAAGATTAATTCATAATAATTACTAATAATCTAAAAATCTTCTCGTTGACATCTTCACACACTTTCTGACCACAATTTGATAATCTTCTAAAAGTTCATGCGTTATTTACACTTTGCTTTATTAACGTTTTCTTTTTAGAACTCCACACTCGAATCGCAAATCTTGTGCTCTTGTAACAGACAAGCGATGAAATCGTCTTCAGCAAACTTGGCCCACCAAGAATTCACTTCCGGAAAAATGAGTCGCACTATCTCTGTCTACACGTAATTTGTTTTTTATTCACTCCCGCTAATCTCTTTTGCTATTAATTCCTTTTCTGTTACTTTTCTTACTCCGACACCACCAAAACCAAGCGCAACTCGTTTTTTTAATTAAATACCGGCTGTTTTTCCACTTCAACCAATTTATTGTCCTCAGCCAAAACTGACACAACTCTTTTTCCCTCCACAAATTCTCACTCAAAACCTTTTCCACGAATTATCAATCCCAAAATCATTCGGACACTATAAAAGCTCACTCGCGTCCAATCCCCAATCCGAGTCCAGACTCACTAACTAAAAAACCAATTCCGGAATCCTTTTCCTCCCAATTCCCGCTACGGTATCGTGGGAGCGTAATCGAAGCTCAATCCACTTCGATTACGTTCCCCACACAACGTTTCTACTCCGACAAGTGCAACAATTTCCATTTAGCATTTATGGCGATTTGCATAACCATGATAGCGTTTGGTTGTATACAAATCGCCATACACACGAAAACAATTGCTTTTGCCCATATTAAAAAGTGTTCCTGTGCTCTGGGGAACTTGAACCTTGGGTCCTAGTGGACCTCCCGATTTAGAGTCCACGACACTAACAGCGGAACCACCTTCTGATAATCTCCCATTTATCCAATTAGCAACTTCAATTGTGCAACTTATCTTAATGAGCATTAGTATGAAATTTGTTAGTAGGGACGCGAGAATGTATTTTTGTATATATAACAAATAAAATTTTGATAGTAGGAGATTATGAATAAAATTAGTGGTATGAAGGAAGGAATCAGGTTTTGTTAGTGAAAAGGTATAGAATGAAATTTTGTTAATGGGAAAAAAATGAATGAAATTTTGTTAGTGGAAAAGATAATATTATTATTTTTTTGCTTTCATTGTTCCAAATAGGATAGGGAAGGTAGAATTAATATGGCGGGGTATAAAAAATAAACGTAAATGGTTAAATGTTAAAAAGAGTAAATGAACAAAAAAAAGGTATATGTGCCCAAAAGAATGTGGAGGTGATACGGATGCAATTTGAAGTTGTGAATGGGAGAATGCAGGTACAGCCGGAACTCGCAACAAACTGTTTTGAAATTCTTTGATTTTCTTTATAGAACGAAGTAGAATTATTGATATTCGATATGAATTTTTTGAATCAATTACTTTGACGGTGTTATAAACTTTTCACAATAAAAATTAATTTCCAACTGACGCTTTAAAAATTATTTAATTTTTGAGAACTATTAACAGGAGTGATTTGGAAACACGTCTGTAGGCAACGAATGCTAGACGTAGAAATAACTAAAATTGGTAATAACTGAGTTGGCTCATATTCCATAATAATTATTGTAACCTTTTTAGTGCATTTTGAAGCCAGTGTTCTTTTTCTTCCAAAAGCTGTGTTATCTAAAATTATCCACGGATAAAGGAAATGTACTCATTCATCTTCTCACATTTTTAAAAGTCATATTCAGAAGCTTTGAAATCATAATGGCTTCTGAGAATCTCAAATAAAGTTATTGTAATAGAATTAAAGAGAAACTGACCAAAATAAATTAATTTATTGAAATCCATTTCACCTTAAAATACATAATACAGATACATTTTAACACTATACTTATTTCAAATTGGCAACACAACCCCATTCACACTCATAAAGTGTCCGATAGCGAATCACCTGATAAAGTGGTTTCAACGCATACAATTTCATTCCTTTACGACGGGTGCCATCATTGACTGCAGAGAAAATCATGGTCTTCCGGTTGGAATCAGCCGATTTGCTTGGCAACGAATGAAATAACACGCGCTCCCGTGGAAGCTCCATCAGCATCATCATCACGATTTCCGATATGTATTGTTAGTCAATGGTAAGCACAATGAAAGCGTTTCACTTGATATTTTATTTATGATTAAACCTAAATAATTATGACCGAGCCCAGCATGGAGTAATCCCTTTAATGGCCAGGATGATTGCTAATGTATCAATAATTAATGACTTTGTCTGTATAAAGTAACTGATACAACGGCTGAAGTGTGCACAGAAATTGCTTACAGTGAGGATAATTCATTGAGGGTATTAAAGATTAGTCTGCAGAGCATAATTTTGCAAGTTTTCAGGGATGTCTAACATATCATACATTTACATCAAATTGTAGAGCCAGCAAATTTGAATAACAGCCAGTTCCTGCTCGATGGTGAACGTGTTTATGAGTTTATGATGTGTTGTCAGACTGCGGAGAATCCTACAGAAAACAAATTTATAGCTTTGCCGAATTTTTAAGGTAAAAAGAACATGCAAGCCCGAAAAGAAACGGAAAACCTTAGTCTAGTATATTTCTTTCCACCTTTCATCACTTGCCACTTGTTTGTTGATCCTTAAATGTCGACATCATCAAACACTTATCCCTGTCAATCTAGACACATTTGCTATTTTTCTTTTTCATCCTGAATGACAAAGCTTTGAATATGTGAATGAATGTGTGTATGTAATCACAGCTAAGCAAAGAATGAAAGATAAAAATCTTATTTGTACAATTCTTCCTAGAAACAGCGACGCAAGACATAAAGGTCCTTGTGTTTCATGTCGGCGTATGGTATGCATTTGATTGATGCCCATGTTATTAGGCTGTTGCTGCTTCTTTCCATTGTCAAACCCAACGAAGAAATCTGCGCTGAGATGAGCTTTGTTGATATTTTTATAGCATTTGTAGACAAGTTGACAACTTTTATCTTTTGATGAATAGAGCTAATGCCCAAACTTCTTCAGACATAAAGAAATCCTCGAAACTCGTATGAAAGAGAATTCAAAGGTATTTTTTATTCCCATCCTGATGAATATGAAACTAGTCCATCAGCGAATGATTGTAGGTATCAAGGCTCAATTATGCACATCCCTAATGCTACTAGAAAAATCGATAAAGCTCTTAAAAGGGTGAAACTAGGCGAAAGCATTCTTTCGAAAAGAAATTACGCAGCTGTCTGCAAAATACTATGGATACCTCTTCTGGTGACTTGCTTTTTATCCTTCTCTCTTCATTTCATTTCCCACTTGAAAGTGGCACAATTTCAGCAAAATCTGTTAAGGGGTATATTCATAAATTGTCAGGCAAAGTTACAAATCTCACATTTTAACAAGCGGCAAGTTTTAGATTTTCATTTTTGGTGAAATGCATTTTGATCCATACATAAGTTTAACATATTAACATATGTGATCTATTCATGCGAAACTAAATAAATCTACGCTGCTGTATGGAAGTGTTGCCTAGACCTGAATTTACTACTTCGGAAAGGAGATATGTAGATGTGTTCAAGCACATGTTGCCAATTAGAATCTTCGGGCCAAAGAAGTATGAAACGTAGTGGGAAAATCATAACAGCAACAAGATAATTCACCTTAAACCCCGGAAATTTCAGCTCATTGATCATTTGGAAAAGCTCGAAGTGTAAAAACTATCCAGACAAACAGTAAATGACAAGCACCGAAAAAATATCCTCCAAGGAAACCAAAAAAATACCAGGACGGCTCAGTTAAACCTGATAGGGGATCATTGCTTAGAGATCGAGAACTACGTGAAATGAATGTGAGTCTGATCTGTGCTTGCATGCCACCGATGTCGATGTGGACAGTTCGTTTGAAATGTTTGCTTTATTTTATTGTAAAATTATTGTATCTTAATGTTTCTGCATAAAAAAATAATAATTTTCACTAATAATTGAGTTCAATATATGTATATTGTAAACAACTGGATTCAAGAGAGGATTATTTAATTTACATGTTAGAAATTACGCCTTAGAACTTATATGCTCTGACGTTCGTAAATGGAAATCCTGTCCACTAACTTCAGACGCACCCTTAAAACCGCATCTCTTTCAATACCAGGAAACAAAAGCAGAACTACCTAAGTATTTGTCACTTCATTGTTCCCGTGCCATAACTAAAGGGACATCAACCCACATTTTACCAGAACTGTCACAAATGGAGCAGATTTTTTCATGGTTTTTGTTTGAAATCGCCGAGGGAATTTAAATCTGGGAAAATTGCACTGCAGTGGAGTTGTGGGTTTGGCTGCTTAAGTTGTTTGAATTTTGCAATGCAGTAAAATGGGAAAAGTTGTCCATGCCTTATATTTTGATACAATGCAAATAGTGGTAACAGAAACAGTACAAAACTCTGCTTGTATTTGATTCTACAGAAATATGAACAGAAACAACATTGTTTTGATCTTTTTCATCATTCCATGCATATGCACCATTTCAGAGGTATTGTTGCAAAATAGGTAGCTATGTAATATGAGTAGAAGCAAATTCCAGGGAATTTTCGTAATACTATGTGAATTATTTTCCTGCATTGTTTTCAATTCGCATACAGCAAAAGTTTCCCATACAAGTATAGACCCACAGTTTTCAGAAAATGATAAAAGGTTCATACATCTAGGCGTGCCTTTAAAATGAAAACAAGCCAAGCAAGCAAGAGAATGTTCCTACCAGAAGGGTTTTGTGACTATCCTATGCTTCGAAATCTGTTTTTTAGTGGTATGAATCGATGACTTGAATTATTCATCCAATATAGTACGTGTACGAGAAATCGTTCAAATTTATCAAAAAGAAAGAGTTTTCTCTCATAAGTGCGTAACAGCCGCCATTTTGTTCCAGGTTAAATAATTTTTCTGAAGGCTCGGCCAATTGAACATATTCAACTTAAGCAGTACTCCCTAAATTTTCATGCAAATCCGAAGAAAATAAGAGCGCTTACTGCGACTTGAAATATGTATGGTTGTACCAACGATCAATACGTGTTCTTGTTGCTGTAACTCCATACATTTGAAATGGCCACAAATCACTTATAACTATGATCTGATTTCTTAGCAATTTTGTAAGCATCAAGATTTTATAAAAATCTACATAACTGGGCACCTTTTTGATTTTACGACAGAGAACGTAAAATTTACAAACATGCTTTTATTGACAAAGTTGAGCAAATTTCGATTACACAGGTATTTGTTACCGTTGTACTTATAAAGACCTATCTCCATGGTTTTTTCAATTTTTTTGGCTCAAATGTGTTCAATTGTTTGTACATTTTCCTTCCCTCTTGACTCCCTGATTCATACGATAGTTTTTTTGTTTCAGATTCTAAAACTTCTAATCAAGACCATCATTTAATACACCACTTGACTATAGTTTATGGGCCACTTAAGCATAAAGGGACCAACCTTAAAAAGTGTTTGACAAGACCGAAGTTTTTGAGAGATCACCATTTCTGACCTTTTCACAAAGTTCGAGCTTTCTAGCTCTTATAGTTTCTGTGGAAACTTGCTGTAACTCACGGACAGACGAACAAACAGAATGCTGGTCTTTTGAGTTTGTGATTGTTTTTTATTGTGTTCAACACCATTTTATGATTAAATCTTGTATATGAAAAAATAGACTCTTGTGCTAGCATTTACATACATTTGCTTTAAATTAGCTGATTATTATTAGTCAAAATGATGGAATTGTGAAGGTACCAGAAATTCGTTTTTAAGGGTTTTGTACTAAAATACAAAACCCTATTGCAATCACGACCTGTGGCCATCTGTCCGTCCGTCCGTCCGTCTGTATGTCACAGCAATTTTTCTCCGAAACTATAGAAGCTACAGCCACGAAACTTTGTGGAAAGGTCAGAAGTGGTGACTTCTTGAAAGTTCAAGGGTGAAAAAATTTTTCAAAGTGGTTTAAGGGGGGTCTTGCCATATAGGGGGTTGACCCTTCAAAAAAAAATTTCACCGTTGGTAGTCGAGTAGGGTGTCATTGGAAACGTCTTAATGAGATCTTTTCGAATCTTAAAATTGCCGTATCAGTACCGTGGGAGGCTGGGGAAGGGGAAATGTACGTTCTTTTCGCATTGCCCCCCCCCCTCGCGATTGGACACCTTTCATCCGAAAAATCTGAAAAATATGAATGTAGGCCTTTATGAGTACAACAATAACAAGTACGTGAGAAGTCAAAATTCACTCAACTTTGTTAGTAATAGTATGATCTATAGATTTTACATTTTCTTGGATAAAATCTTAACGGTACCTAAATTTGGCAAACAAATGACTATTTACAAGATTGACCTGTTCTGCAAGTTATATAAAGATCAAATGGTATTCAACAAAGTTATAGTGATTTGGGCAATATGCGCTGTATTACTATGGAAACATATGGCTGGGGAACAAAATGCGCTTTTTATCGACTCTGAAACTACAGGTTTGCTAAATTTGCATTAAAGTTTCAGGAATGATAAGTATCATGAATATCTTTCAGAATTGGTTCAGCTAGTGGTATCAGTAATCGTAAAACAAAATAGTGGCTGTTTTAAATGCGAAGATTGGATAATTTTGAGTTATTTTTCCCCAACTTCAACGTTTAAGGTGCATGCTTTTAACACTTGATTCAATTTAATGAATGACTGAAGATGAGTGCCTACAATTAATACTCATAAGTGAAACAAGTCGAGGAGTCAGGAGAGAGCTCCTAACAGAAGGGCTTAGTAACCACTCTAGGGTTCGAAAAAAAATTCTGATGCCATAAGTCGATGATTACAGCACAGGAAGTGTGGCGAACTTTACAAAATGTCCTAATACTCTGTAAGTTTGATGAAATTCCTATCATATTCACGAAAGTTATATCCATTTCTCCAATTACACCAATAATAACACACTATTTTGGTATTTTATGGACTTTCCATCGAACCAGACACTGCAGTTTTGATTTGAGCTTCTTAAAATTTTCAGATAAGATCAATGCATAGATGTCAGAGAGAATGGATACGAAATGCATCGAGAGAATTGAAGCACTTTATCATGTAGCGTGAAGTTGGCGCGTTATTAGCTGTTGATTCGAATTTCATATAAATTTGACGTGAACTAAATCAATTTTCCGTGCGGGTATTCTAACTTGAACGATATAAAAGATTGAGCATGACTTACCCTACGCAGGATACGTCCCTAACATGCTTCCTACCGCTGTTTTTATGATTCCACACACATCATGACATTTTTCATTTTCCGACACAAAAACACTCGCGATCCGTAACAAACTTTAAAGTTTGATTAATTATCACATTTGCAACGCTTTTGCACTAGATTCAACATGGTTAATCTTAAAAAAATTGTTTTGGGTACAATTTCAAATTCAACTTGATTAGAAGTTTCCCATCAATGTTGAATTTTCACAAATCATATGTTTTCAATCATATGGTTGACATTTTGTTGACAACTCGGGGGTTAAGGTGTAAGAGGAGTGGGGTTGTCGTGAGAGCAACTAGAGAGCCATTTGAATGTATGGATTCTATAGCGGTGTGAAAGGCGGGGGGATTTCAATTTGCATGCGAGAGGAAGGCATATATGTAGTAAAAGTGCTTCACTCACGTATGGATGAAAATCAGCTCATTTCGCGTCCATTACTTTATATGTCTTTGGATCAATGACATAAATGCTTTTGGGATTTCATGATTTGAGTGATTTTTGCTAGTTGAAAATGGAGAAACAATGGATTTTCTTTTAAACGAGCAAATCTCTTTGATATGCTTCTTGATTTGATTCGTTGCTGGTGATTGCATTTTGTAAGTTGAGTACAAAACCCTTCTGACAAGGGCGTAGCTCTGTCCACCCAACTTGTTTTAAGTAGCATCATGTAAGCACTGTAATTTCAAATATAATAACTATTATTTTAGTCAATTATTTTTTTTATTTGATAACCGCAGGCCAATTCTCTTTTTTCTTGAAAAACTGCCGGGTTTTGCTTTGTCAGCAGATGTGTTACGACTCCTTTGAGTCGTCTGCAATGTCTTAACAATGTGTTGAAGGGAACGACTTTACATAGTCTTAGGATGGGTTCAGCAGGTAATACTAAATTAGATTATGTACTGAATTAGGTCAGGTATTAAATTATGTTTTTGTTTTTTAGGGTTTTGTACTAAAATACAAAATTCTAATGCAATCACAACCTGTGTCCATCTTTCCGTCCGTCTGTCCATCCATCCGTCCGAATGTCACAGCACTTTTTCTCCGAAACTATAGAGGCTACAGCCATAAAACTTTGTGGAAAGGTCAGAAGTGGTGACTTCTTGAATGTTTTTCAAAGGGGTTTAAGGGGGGTCTCTCCATATAGTGAGGTGACCCCTCAAAAAAAAAATTTCACCATTGGTAGCCGAGTAGGGTGTCATTGGAAAGGTCTCAATGAAATCTTTTCAAAACAAGTCTTAAAATTGGCTTATGAGTACCGAGGGGGGCAGGGGAGGGAGAAATGTACGGTTCAGTAGGGGCACAGGGGGGAAATACATTAAAAATGTGTTTTCTTAGAATAAATTGTTCAAATATAGGCGGTAATGTCTTAAACAGTCATTCTGTATCATTCGAGTGGGTTTCAAAAAAATAATACCCTCGGCTGTGTTTTATGTGCACCAAAACAGTCAAATTCATTCCCGTCATTGTATACACGTACCAAACCGATTGTAATAGCTGTAAATGCTAAAAAAAGAAATTTCACTTGAAAAATGTTCGTAGATACTTATTTTGCGAAAAGTGGGTAAAACAATTTATGAAACTGCAAATATTGTTAGTGTTTCAAAGTGTGGAGTAGAAACAACGTTGAAGTGGTTCACTGAAATCAACACAAATATTAATCGAAAATGCTCTGGCCGATAAAAAAAGAAAAGCAACTCAAGTGATGATCGAAAAATTTTATTGATGGGAAAGCAAAATGGGTTAAAAACAGCACCAAACATTCGTGGCAAAATTAACGAAATCCCGGCAAACCCAACTTCGGTGGATACAGTCAAACGTCATCTGCGAGAGAAGCGTTGCTCTAAAAAGCCATTTATACGAACACAAAACGAGCGTGTTCGCGATTTTCAGACCTCAGCTGTGCCAGCATGTTTGTCGAAATAAAGATGAGCGGTATAATCCCTAACATATTGCGTGGATTATTTTAATCTAAAAATGAATAATTAATTAATTAAAAGACACCCCCCCCCTTCTGCTTGTGTCCACCTTGAAAGGTTTAAGTATAATGAAAACAATCACCTTCCTTCTATTGTATTTATAACAAAATTTGAAGGACACTACTGAAGCGAAAGTACTCGTAAGAGAATTTTCTCATATTTAATTCAAACTATTTCATTTAAGAGTTAGTAGTATTTGTTTTACGAGTGTGTACTTTTACTTACCTTAACTGCGATGAGAACTGCCAACTTACTAACTTTGAAGTTAGAAAATAGGAGATCTCTCAATTTCACACAGGCTAGCAACAGGTTTTGGGGCTTTCTCGGCTCTGGGGCACACTAGACATACTACTACTTTTATTAAATTTTCCGACCCCCAAAACATTTCTTCATTTAAAGTTTCTTCAAATTATCACCGTTTTCCCGAATTCGCATTCCTAACGGAGTTAGAGGGGTTCAAAGTTTGAATGAAACATGAATGAATGTGAATGTGTGAAAATAGGAGGACGGCGACGACGACATTGCTCGATTTCACGCAAATCTGCTGATGCTCCTGCTCCTGCTGGTGGGACCCATTTTGTTGACATCAAGTATAAATGTAGAGCAGGACGCTCCACCATTGATGCGGCAATTGTAGAGAAAAGGTCGAAAAGCCGGAGGAGGAGGCACATAGCTGTACCAAGCCACGGGTGGCTCTGCTGTCTGCTGAATGCTGCCTGCTGCTACGACCGTGACACTTGATGTTCGACGAAGAATCTATTACCCTTGGTACACACTACTTGTGGAACATATCGTGCGATGGGCTGGTATATTGATACTAGAGCTGCCGGATGGGTTACCATCCCTGATCGGCTATGCGAGAAACAGTGGAGCTCACCCCGGATAGTATAGTAACAATGATGGTTGGATCGGTTGACAAATGGAACCATGTGGCACATTTTGTTCAGGCAGTCCTAAAAGATAAATGGGTCACTTGCCTGGCAAGACCACTAGAAGAGGAATCCCCTAGTGAAACGAGACATGGCCCGAAGTAATATGTCAAACGGTTCTAGTCAAGGTTCTCGGGTTGACAGAGAAGGTATTTAGTGGATTGTCCAGTCACTTCTGCACATGGAAGACTTCACGCGTAAATGGTTTTCACTTCCCAACCACAAAGACTATATTAATCATCTAAAAAGTATAAAAAGAAAACTTTTTCATAAACTAGCAAATTAAAATACTGGTATAGAGATACATAAAAAGATTTCTACTATTCGCATTTTTTGTCTTAACAAATCATTTGAATCAATATTTTATTGCGTTGCCTCTAGCAAACATAATGACTGGGCTGTAATTAGGCATAAATATTACAAAATGAGCGCAGTTAGAGAGGTTATTTTCTCTCGTTCTTCTTTGTTAGCAGTTTTTAATCTCCGTTGTTGAAAGTTTGATTTTTCCTAATTTGCATTTCAAGATATTGCCATGACTGTTCAATGGAATCCAAACATGTGAGTTTTAGAGCCGTTGCCAAACATTTCCAAGTATTGTGCAAAAATCAAAGGAAGATGTTTGACTCTTTAAATCAATTTGTACTTGGAGTAGGCTCGCTTGCTTTAGCAGCATAGCTCTTTTCAAGCATTCACTTAGAGATAATTAGAGCACCTCATTATCTTGATTGAATGTATCGGCACTACAGAAAGATGATATGGTCAGTACCACGCTTTAGCCGTATGTCCGTCCTCCCACGTGCGATATTTTCTGATTTAAAATTAGAATAAATCAAAACTAAACGGGGTTATAGTCCATCCAAAAAATCACTCGCAACAAATTCAAACCAGAACATTCGGCTTACGCAGCAAGTACTTCAAGCACTACACAATGCGGACCATTTAAAAGTAGGCACTTTTTGTTTATCGGGAAACTCTATGTGATTTGTATAGAAATATAGCCTCTGTTACTCCAGCCCCTCATGCTGTAGTTAAGCCCTATATTGTTTTGGAATCCATTTCTTGGTGAATATTTCCAGAGAGAATCTTTCAACACTGTGGTGAGATTGAGACAAGATCGTCATGGATGATATACTTTTTTTGTCAATGTATATTATATAATATCCACTACACTTCAATTATAGTTATGGCATGTTGTTTGCTTGTATTTTGGAAAAAATTTGGAAAGATCTTACTTGAAACGGTTATTATCATTTAACAAATGAAATGATTACTATCATTCAACAAAATAATTGACTATTATTATTTAACTTTAACATTTCTTCATTTTCAGCGTTTTATAAAATAATTTTCTACATAGGAGAGTCACTCGAAAAAAATTAACCAAAGGTAGCCAATATCGGTATCAAATAAAAAGTGTTGATCAGGACTTTTCAAAACAGGTCTTAAACGGACAGGGTTTGTTTCAAGGGATGCAGAGAGAAAGGAAATATACAAAAGTTACGTGTGCTTCCTCGTGATTGGACATCTCCTATCTCAAAAATCTGAAAGAAAAGCTTGGGGATAAGCCTTCAAAAGTAGAAAGACAACAACCTCATAAATCAAAATTCGAGAAATTTTGTTTTATTGTTTTTCTCGCTTTTGCCTATAAAATTAAAAAAGCACCCTTATGTTCGCCAAAAGCTACTATTTAACGTTTTAAGTGGTATCCGTACGTGCCTTGAATATTTCACAATAATCAATTCTTAAGCAGCCTAGTTGCAGTCGATTGAATATAATAGTTGTATGGGGCAAGTTCATCAATCAACATCTCCTGCTGAATTAATTTCGAACGTTGCATTTAACTTGTAGAAAAACGTACATCTTGTATCGACAGGTAGCTTTCTTTTGATTTATTCCAGAGCCAAATTGAATAGCAATGTCTGCTTTAAACCTATATTTGTGTCAAAGGTGTCGGTGAGTTGGTTATTGATACAGACTTGGGAGGTTGTCAACACCATTGTCATTCTTCCTTCCTTCCTCGTTGCACTATAGCTCCTCTCGGTCTTTCGCTTCCAGCAGCAATCACCTCAAAACTGTCTCGGTCCACTGACCATATCCTCGAATTACAAAATCCGAGCAGCGATGAACTGCCTACGTTGACCACGTCAGACTAGCGTTTCTTTGATTTCCCTACTGTCCTCTACCCTTCAGTTTTCCCAACAAATAACTTTTTGGGTATCTGTAGTTTATCCATACGATTCATGTGGCCAGCTCATCGGAGCTTCCGCTGACTTCCAATCGTTGAAACCTCCACCTCGTCAAAAATTTGAAACAGCTCATCGTTGTATCGAATTCACCATTGGTCCCCATCTGGTGTCGCTGCAATTATGCGCCTCAGTCTGCACCTATTGGACTTTTTCACATGGGAATGGTACTCACCCATAGTCGAACAGGTTTCGCGCTTACGCCCTTATGTTGCATAGTTCACCCAAGCTATTTTTGTATACGGTATACGTCTTGCGAGTGTATGTGTCAAAAGGATCATTTGATTGTTAAACATCGTGCGGACTACATGAGAGCGAAGACAGAGATAAGCGATTGGGCTTTTTCAGACGCAGCGTTAAAAGTGAGCGTTAAACAGGTTATATGGGCAAGAAGAGTGAGAGGCATTGAGGGGACCTGATGGTAAAAACAAGCCAACATTTTTTAGGGTAGACGAGCGTAACGCACATACACAAATGCATTTTGTTGATCATTTGGTGGGGGAAATTTTACACAAACGCCAGTAATCATTCCGAATTGAACATTCGGTGAAGAAGGTAGTCGTCATGAAACGATTGCCTTTCTTTAATTTGCGTGCAAAAATGAATGCGTGGATGCGAGAAGCTACGCGTTATTTAATAAATTTATAAAAGCGAGGCCATGTTCAATTTCAGGAAACAACACGACAAATATCGCGATTTCTATAAAGTTAAATTGCCTATTGTAAATCCTTACAAAATTAACAGTACGCTTAATCTTCATAGAATCACATTACAATAAGCAAGTTTACAACACATCAAGAAAAATATGCGACTTAAAAAGATATTCATATTTGGAATACATTTTTCAGAAAGCGGAAAACACGGAGGATTCAAATAAATCCAATAGAAGTTTGAATCGACAAACTTTAACAATCATAAAATACATTTTTCATTCCAGTTTTTATTACCTCGTGCACAATTCAAGGCTAAAATATCAATTCTCAATCGCTTATCTCTCTCTCTTCGCTCTCATGTTGTCCGCACGATGTTTAACGATCAAATGACCCTTTTGACACATACACTCGCAAGACGTGTATCGTATACAAAAATAGGTTGGCTGAACTATGCAACGTGTAAACATAAGGGCGTAAGCGCGAAACCTGTTTGGATATGGGTTTTTACCAAAGACATATAAACAAATGGACGTGCAACGAGAATCTGTGCACTCGTCCATGTGAGAAGCAAATTTGCCACATAAATAAGTTATAAATAACTTACGCTCTCGAAACTATATGATTCCCTCTGCTTCTCCTTCCCCTTTTTTTCCAGACAGGTTTTCTTTTCTCTCTTCAGAAGAATCGCTTCCCCCACTGACACCCGTGCACACCAACGAAGTTTCATTTCACGTGCACACGATCGCGCCTTCGTTATCATTCGGAAAACAGTTTGAGTACAAACAACAAACGACTCTCACGGAAAACTCGAACGTCAAAGCAAAAGAAAATCGAAAAGAGCGCGAAACACGCGGGAAAACTCATGTGTCAAAGCGGATGGAAATTTTGTAAATTTTTAATTAAAATAGTGAATTAAAGTTCCAATTACGTACGCGCGATCTTTAAAATTAAAAACTTTTTAAATGTAAATGTGTTTCGCCGTGAATAGAGTGCTAAAACAAAAGCATATCACTTCAAGCCTCAACTTCACACAACTTTAGCGAAGGTTGCCAATTGCTTCGGCTCTCACGACCGGTTGCGGATCCAGTACTCTCTATATCTATGGTTTTTACCATTCCCGTGTGAAAGAGCCCATTGAGAATTGATGTTTTAGTCTTGAATTGTGCACGAGGTAATAAAAACTGGAATGAAAAATGTATTTTATGATTGTTAAAGTTTGTCGATTCAAACTTCCATTGGATTTATTTGAATCCTCCGTGTTTTTCCAGTTTCTGAAAAATATATTCCGAATGTGAGTATCTGTTTTAGTCGCATATTTTTCTTGATGTGTTGTAAACTTGCTTATTATGATGTAATTCTATGAAGATTATGCGTACTGTTAATTTTTTATGGATTTACAATAGGCAATTTAACTCTATTGAAATCGTGATATTCTGCGTGTTGTTTCCTGAAATTGAACATGGCCTCCGCTTTTATAAATTCATTAAATAACGCGTAGCTTCTCGCGTCCACGCATTCATTTTTGCACGCAAATTAAAGAAAGGCAATCGTTTCATGACTATTACCTTCTTCACCGAATGTTCAATTCGGAATGATTACCGGCGTTTGTATAAAATTTCCCCCACCAAATGATCAACAAAATGCGTTTGTGTATGTGCATTACGCTCGTTCACCTCAAAAAAATTTCGCGTGTTTGTACCATCAGGTTCCCTCAAGGCCTCTCTTTCTTTTTGCCCATATAACCTGTTTAACGCTCACTTTTCACGCTGCGTCTGAAAAAGCTCATTGCATTGCACAGGTTTTATGACAGATTTGTATACTTGGAGCTTTGTTTTCCTGTGCATGCAGCTGGTCGTCAAAATCGTCAAAACCGAATAACATATTTTATTTGTGAGCTGAATTCTTTCGTTTCTTTCATTACCGGTTCTCGTTATTTTGGCGCCTGTTTATACAAATTCGCCCATTTTTTTGATATGCTATTTACCAAGTGTAATATCTTGGGTGTTTCAAAATTTTTCCTCGGCTTTGTCATGAGATTTTTTTGTATTTTCATTGATTTGTAGCCTTACTAAATTTGCTTTGTTGTCGAGTTTCAAGAAAAGTTCGTAGGCGGGTAATAGCGACCGTCAGAAATGATAGATATTGCCTGCATAGGCAATCACTTGATTTGAATTAAATAATTGTGCACCTCTTGTAACAATAGGTAGCTTTTTCATGACATATTCTAGAGCCCAATTAATTAGCAATGGGGCCAGTCCATCTCCCTGCTTCAGTCCGATATTTGTGTCAAAGGCGTCGCTAAGTTGGTTATTAATGCGGACTTACGACGCTGTTGACGTTGTTGTCACTTTGAAAAGATAGACCAATTTGGCTGGGTTACCAAAACAAAGCATTATTTAATAAAGTACGTTACAATCAATGCTGTTGTATGCTTGCTTAAAGACAACGAATATTTGGTGCATTGTCATTATATTAAGATGGACTGATTTGACTCAAAGATAAGTTTCTCTGAGCAAATCAGCATATAAATGATTCAGCCACCGACAATAAATAGTCATTGAGTTTGTTTAATTCTGTTCTTGCTGGAACGACATTTTCAGTTTTTTTCCGACGAGCCTGATAATATGGAATGTGAATTTTTGCTTGACTTCGATGACTTCGGAGGTGTAGAATGTGGTCAATGACGCTGATTGTGGAGATATTGACGTCACTTTTGATACTGTACCTGTTTGCTTTCGTGTCGGTTTCGAAATTTTTTCATTGATGCCATTTCGTCGGTTCTTTACCTTATTTACACTTGAATCACCAGATAGTTGGGTTCATATTTTTACGTTTTCCCTCGTATCGAAATACGTTTGTTGGGTGATTTTAATAAACATGAAATATATGGTGGGATAGGTTTTTTGAATTCGTCCCATATTGTGGATATTCTGGGATTTAGGGTTGGTGTAAAACAAGTAAAATATAAATATGCCATTTTGATTTTTTATGACCTGCAACGCCAGGTAAGTAATGTGTCGCATATGTCTTTGATGAAAGGAATTTTTCACCAGTATATTCGTAGTAATCATTTCAAATATCCTCTATTGTTGCTCTATTCCTAGCTTGCGAAGGGATAGCACAGGGAATAATTGCATCAAATGGAATTTGATCGTCTAATAAATTATTTTCAGAGTTTTCTGGTGTAAGGCTATAATCAGCCACAATAGTAATTTTTCTAATTCTAAATAATTAAAACACTGATACATGAAACAGTAAACTACACAAAATGGAAGACGATTTCACAACCATCACTTTTTCGTCTCTACTCCTGTTGTCCTTTTCGTTACGGTTCTTCGACCAGTTTTCCTAGGTGGACTGCTCGATTACTACATAATATACGGCGACATATGAGTTTAGATAAATCTATTGCATGGAAAATCACTTCACTCACCGGTTTCGATGTGGCACACAAACTCCCATCACGAATCCTACACAAGGCACTTACTCGTACTTGGAATAACCGGAAAATTATTTGCAATCACCAAAATTAAACCACACAATTGCCCAGACGTAAACAACTATTTACTACTGTCATCGTCTGACAATAGAAAAAGTGGACGGAATAAGGTTCGGGCATCGGATAAAAGAGATCCACAATAATTCCGAAAAAGCTACAGAACGGAATGCACCGAATGCAAATGTCATGGAATGTCTGATGGTTACGGATTCTACTACATACTCGTATATGAACTGGTGGTTAGCGGTACAACGTTGCGTAGAAAATTTATTTAAGTTCCATCAACAAAAAGGCGGTAGTTTTTTTTCTTCTCATCCTTCGAGCGAGTGAGAACGCGAAGTTTTTGGATAAGTGGAAATATTAATTGGAAGAATATGTCTGAGACACCTTGGATTAGTAGTTCTGGCATATAAAAATTGTAATTTCCCTAGTTATTTTGGAGAATATAGCCCAGGGTCGCCTGCATCAAAGAATTTGAATTTCTACCGGTAGATGTAATTAAACGTTAAAAACTTTGACTTTATATAGAGCTTAAATAGAATATAGTGATGAAATTAATTGCAATTGCACATAAAGTGTTTCTTTTTTGTATTTGAAAAGTGAACGTTATCTAAGTTTTGTTGTTGAGTTCAGCTCGGAGAACTTCCGGGAACGGCCAATTTTAATACTAGCAGGGAAGTAGTCGAAAAGCATTTCTTTTTCCTTAGGCCAATTTTTTTCATTTTGGGGGATGTTTAAGTGGTATTATTGCAGTTGCTAGAGCTAATCCCTTCTGCGGTATATTTGGCAAACAGATTCTTTAAGTTATTATTAGGTCGATTTTAAAATTCATAGGAAAGTGGTTGAAAACAATTTTTTTTGCTCTCAGGATAATTTTATTCATTCAAAAAAGTACTTAATTCATATTTTTGCGGCGGAGAGAGCTAATTTCTTCTGAAGAGTATTTGAAAAACTGTTTTCTTAAGCTATTATTAGTTTTTTTCTGCTCTGGCGGATATGATTCGGTCCCTTAAAATTTTTAGTATTCCCCAGAAAATCATGGTTCAATATCTGTAGAGACTGGTAGGCATGCGTCTAACTAGATATATAAAGTTGACTGCTAGTGGTAAAGTTCGAGGCTGGACAACTATTGCAAGACAACGTTACTTAAAGTGTATTTCGGTGAGTCGAATTCTTGCTAGGTGGTTCACTTGAGGCTAGTGGATAAGCCAGTGGCGTCCCATGACCGTCATCGATGGGCAAGTTGGGTTCATAGCCCAAGCTCAAGTATCCTCAGTGAGGAGGGTAACAAATTCTATTGAGGATTTATCCTTGCTAAGCACCTCTTTGACATACACAGTACTTTTTCTATCTTTCCTAGTACTTTCCTGGCTTTCCTCTTTCTGATTTTCTTTGTTCACTCCCTGTAGAATATGTCGTCGTTGAGATTAATGTTGCTCCTATCTATCCTTTTCCCATCTTCTGTGAATACATTTCCTTTAACTCTCCTGTATCTGTGTATGATATATTCTTTCCGGAAGTTTCCAAATATTATTTTACGCATTTTCCGAATTGTCTTCTCCTTCTATGTGGTGATTTCAACCTTTTAAATATTTTCTGGACGGGCAGTCTGATAAGTCTTTGCTTCTCTAATAGTTCTTCTTCGATTTCTTCCTTTGAGTCAATGTGTGCTCTTTCTCAGTTCAATGCTGTACCCAATGCTAATGGCCGTATCTTGGATTTAATTCTATGTAATATCGAACGACCCTCTGTGCGTCTTTTCCGTTTTCTCTTTCCTTATATTTCTCCTGATCCTCACCATTGCCCTCTACGTTTTGATGTGTCTCTTGCTGCTGTTCTCCTTGTTAGGAAACAAAAACATCATAGGTATAACTTTCAAAAGGCTGACTACAATCAAATCTCACAAGGCATTCTTTCGGAGATCAGCATGCTTTTATGGTGTGGACTCTAATACAGCATATTGCAACTTCTATGACTTCCTCAACTCCACTATATCTGTCTCAACACTTCTTACTGCATTGAGGCGTTCGAAGGACTCTCCTTGGGTAAACCTTAACGTGCTTTGTGCTTTGAAGGAGAAAGACCGAGTTTGTTATATTTTTCTGCGTAAAGTGATGACTGAATCTCGTAATACGTTTTGTCAGCTCAGAGTTTCGGCTAAACAACAAGTCAAGTCAGCAATACATTCTTATTAAAGAAGCACTGAGTCTTCTTTCAATTCAAATCATTTCAAGCCTTTTTGGAAATATTTTCGTTCTTTCAAATTTTCTACCAGGAGTTTAACCACTCTTCGCATAAATGGCGTTTCAGCTTCTGTGAGCTTTTTAGTGCTCACTTTTCTTCTCTTTTTAATCCTGTGAGTACATTTAATAATATTTCGTTTATCCCACTCCATCCTCGCCTTTTTCCGGTTTTATTTACTGCAGATGATGTTTTAGAGCATATTATAGCACTTAATGGTTCTGTCAATCCAGGTCCTGACGGCATCCCTAATCACTTTGTTAAGTCTATATCAACATCGATTTGTGCTCCCCCCTTTTTAATATTAGCTTATCATCTGGTATCTTTCCATCTTCTTTTAAAATAACATATATCTCTCCTATTTTTAAAAAAGTGATGGTTATTCCATAATTAATTATCGTCTTATATCATTGTTTATCCTGTTTCTCAAAATTATTAGAGTATATTGGATTTGTTAATCCTTTCCCTTCAGTTTAGGATGTCATGATTCCTGAGCAATATGGCTTTATCAAAGGCCGATCCACTTTGACCAATCTAATGGAATTTACCAGTGTGGCAGCAAGAGCTTTCGTGAGCGGCTTACAGGTGGAAACTTTCTATTTGAATTTCTCTAAGGCTTTTGGCTCGGTGAACCACAATATGTTATATTACTAAATAAACTTAGAGCTTTATGTGTTTCCGGGCATCAGCTTTATTGGTTCTCCTCATATCTGTCCAATCATGTTTGTCAAGTCTCTCTGAACGGTTCTGTTTCTACCCCTTTCATTCTGTCTCGTGGAGCTCTTCAAGGTTCCATCCTTGGCCCCCTTATCTTTGTCCTGTATATCAACGACCTCCCTTACATAACGAAGTCTCGTTGCGTCCTGTATGCGGATGATGTTGAAATATTTAAGATTGTTTCATGTTACGATGACTGTGCACTCCTCTAGAATAGTCTGCAGTCTGTGTCTCGTTTGTGTTTCTCTAACCATCTTCCACTTAATATTTCTAAATGCATGCAAATGTATTTTTCTTCTAATCTGAGCTCTTTTAGATATCATTTCTCTGCTAACAACATTTAAACAGTCACCTTGTCTCATTTCAAAGACTTAGGAACCATTTTTGACTCTAAGTTGATATTTGATATCCAAATATCTGATATAGTCTCTCGAGCTTCAAGGGTTTCTGGTTTTGTTCCGCAATACTCCTATATTTTCTCCGATCCTTCGTCTTAGATAAAGTTATTCATCAGTTTAGTCTGTTTCATATTAGAATATTGCTTTCTTGTCTTGTCTCTTTATCTTCTATACCTTAAATCCGTCTTAGAAGCATTTCAACGCAAATTCACTAGAATTCTCTTTTTGAAATTTCATATTCCTTATTGTTCTTATGATTTTTGTTTGTCTGTCCTTGATATCTTTTCCTTAGGATACTGCTTCCTTTATAGGCTCTGTCATGGCTTTTTGAATTTTCGTCTACTCAAACAAGTTTTGATGAGACACCCTGTTGGTCCAACTAGATTAACAAATCTTTTTGATATTCTCTACATGAGCAATGAAGTTTATTTTCACTCACCTATACTAAGGATCCCGCGCAAGCATAATGAATATTCAGCTTGAAAATTTTCCTCCTTCCTACTTCATTTTTAAAACTTTACTTAAATCTATCATTTACAATCTTTGCTTGTAATAATACTTTCGTTATTGAAAGACTCGCCTTCACCCTCTTACGTCAGCTATTTTCAAAAAGCAAAAGTTACGAGTATTAGCGACCACCACAAGAAGGTGTAAGTAAGGTTTGGTAGCAAAGATTTATGCGTTTTTGTAGTTATTGGCATTTCTCGGTATATAGTGTCCCAACACTGGGGAATCAGTAAACCCAATGTGCGACTACAGGACCATATACCACCATTTGGTCACCGGAAATATTTGTTTAGTTTATTTAATTTTTCATACTTTAAATTCAATCTCGTTCTCACCGGGCATACAAAAATTTGACTTAAATAACCGTGAAATTATTTGGAATATTTTTTCCTGTTGCACGAATATTGAATTAAGGTTTTTGAGTATCATTAAGGTAAATATTAAATCAACCTGACTTCGATTGATTGAAATCTTGCCCAAATATAAAAAACCACAGGAAAAACGCAATTGAATGTGAAGATACGCAGGTTTTGTGCATTGTAAATCCATTAAATGGCCAACTTGCTAGTATATTGTAAATTATAAACTCCCTTAATGCTTGGTTAATTTTAAAATTACATCATTTGGGGACCCCTTAATCTCATCGTTCAGAAGCGCGTTATTTGTAATCTGAATTTTGAGTTTGTGTTCACTCTTTTATGGATTATTCAACTTGGAAGTGTTGGTAAAAGGATTAGATAAAAATGTTTTCACATTAACGAAAACAATAGGAAGTATTAAGCGTTAATCTTCTAGCAATTACTTAAAATTTAAAAATCTAATCAACTGTGTGCTCTTGAATCGATTAATCAGCAAAAATTTCATTAAGGGAACAATCCGTAACAAATAAGTTCCTGGTTAAGCGAGCTGAAAAGCCACTTCAAATTTCAAATTATTAAGTACACGTCGTTTCCTATTTTCATCATCTTCTTGCCCTAATAAAATCATCAACTTCAAATACTAATAATACTTATAACACAATTCCTCGTTATGTTTAAATCGTGTTCCTGCAAGTACCACGGTCTTCAGCTTATTCTTCCGCTCGGCAATCTCATTGCTGCTCATACAACGAGTCTCTCCATAACAACTATTTTGAGCATCAATCATTTTCAATTTACTGTGAGCTTAATCTCCGGTAGAATATCATCTTAAAAGAAAATCACTTTAATTGAATTCGCCCGTCTTTAAGTAAAGCTCCTTTTGAACAACTGCAGGTCGGAAGTTCTTCCCAGTACATGAGCAAAAACCTTCTAGACGTTTAAAATTGAATTAGAGGTCATATGGCTGAGATTCCAACGCCAACGTTGAATTCCTACATCCAAATATATCGTAACAGAAATCTTCCTGCGGCTCCTCAGAGTTGAAAAAGTTCTTTCCCGTGTCGTTAAGAAATTCACTTTCTTCCTGTTACCACAGAATGATTTCAAGAGAAGTTATCTATTTGGCAATTTGCGAAGCATGCAAGAGTTAGGAATGGGTAATGTGGGTTGCTTTTTCTTTTAAAGCCACTTCTCAGGAACATTCATAAGCCACTTCTGTCTACGTTATACAAATGCATATTCATAATTCAGCGTAAGCACAAGAACTGAAATCCTTTTTTTCTAAAGTCTGGGTTGTAGTCATAACTTTGCACTTTACTCGTTTGTGTGCTCTCTCGACCGGATGGGTTACATCCCTTTCGTCGGCAACGAGAAGAGCGAAAGTCCAACTTTTCACACCACAAATTAATGGAAAAGTTTTCGCAAGGAGCAAAATTAAATTCCCTGCCAACCCCTTTATAAATTATTATTTAGTTGAATAGTTGGAACGAGCTAATGGTCGCTTCGGGTAATATTATTAAGGGGGAACATGCATGTTGAACAATGAACGATTTCGAAGGAAGTGTGATAAACTACCGTTGCAATTTATTGCAGTTGGATCTGTAGAAGAAGTTTTGTGAGAGATGAAAAATTAGTCAGGTCTAAAAAATTGATTGCTTACTTATGAAAAGAGTTTTAATTTAGAAATATTTAATTATTCTAATCCATATATTTTTCTTCTTTGGGTGGTTGGTCAAAATCATCCCAGCCATAGCGATGAAGCACCAAAAGTTTAAGGACTTACTTTATAAAGCAGAAAGAGGGTCACTAATCTGATAATTTTTTGAGAGAAAAATACTTTGAATGTTTCACCTGACGTACGCAAACGTTAATTCAACGTTGAGTATAAAAATTCATCAAACACAAGGGTGGTACAGATTTCTAAGGCACACCCTGGATTATTAACACAACAATGAATACAAATTGCACGGCTAGGATATGATGAACTTAGACACTCTTTTTCTGCTCATTTGATTCGTTCCCCTATGACCGACATCAAACGTTCCATTGCTAATTGTAATTGCTTAATAAATTGAAAGTGCGCGTGGTAACACGGAGGCCGTGATACATGTACATTAAAATAATTACTATGCACTTAATTGAATACCATGGTCAATGATCTGGCAAAATGAAAACATTTATAGAACGATTTTTTTAAGGAACAGATTCGTTTTTGTGGAAAATCGGTTTATTAGTTTACTTCACCGTAGAATCAATGAATAAAGTTTTCTTTGTGACCGGATTGTACAGTGGTAAACTTTCATGACATTTAAACTGCTTTTGGCTTCATTTAACATATGGCATTTACTAAACATTAGGTGGAACACTTGTATCATATGACATACAGACATTTTTGACCTACGAGTGCCTATAAATAAAGGGACTGTATTTGAGAAGCTTTTAAGACTCGAGCCAGACTGCTTTCCGTACAGAGAACTAGTTAGACTACAAACAGGGCACTCCCAGCGCGCAGTGTATAACTAGCAACTTCATTAACCCATAGCATCCTACATACTTATTCATCCTAGATAAAGCACAAGTTTATTTAGCATCGTCATCGTACACTATTTATGAACAATAGGATAGAGAACATTATTATTCTTGTGTCCCCACTTAGAGATATTTTAAGTGCAGTTAAGTATTCGTACTGTCACATTCAGACAAGGATTTCCAGTCTGCTTAAGAGTTGGTTCATTCATTTTTCTATTTTTATGCTTTTTATACAAAACTATATTCTACCAAGCATACGAGTATACTCGTTTGTTCATGAGGATAACGTGTTACATTCACTCATATAATGTGGTATAACAGTACCTATATGAGTAAGGTTTCGGTTAAGAACACTTAGCATCCCTTTCGACTTCGTCCAGGGAACCTTTTGCGGATATCGGGGTGAAGGTACGTTTGGCTTGGTGGTTAGACACAACATGTGGTGTGGGTACCTATTATATAGTGAACATGTGAATAGTCTCCAAGGACTCAATTTAGCAACATACGTCATTAAATTCTACATCCCAGCAGATGAGAATGTCACTTGGCTTTTATGTTATGATAACGGGTTTGAAGTAAGGATAATGCAAACAAAATGGCATTCTGTCTTCTGGTTCTCAAGTGTTTCAAATAGAAATAATAATGCCCAGACAAATCAAGTACGTATACAATATTTTCTTATTATATGTGTCGAGTTCACTAGTAACTTTGATCTTTTTTGACCACAAAACAACCCTGATAAAAAGGATTGATTCAGTCAGTCATACCCCCTTTTAAAATATAGCAGAGTAGATGTGTACAAAGTCAAAAGCGATTTTGTAAATTGGCTGAAGCATTTGTAGGATAAGGTCAACTTTGTCGCTTAGTTGAACGGACTTAAGTTCAATTCAGCAAGGAAGTTGATCTTATCTAGCTACTCAAAAATCATTCGAGAAACCGAACTGCACAATGTATACTTGCACCATGTAATTTTAATTTTTTTTTTGTAAAGCTAACTATTTCAGTTTCTTCAATAAAACAAGACATGCAAAGCGTGCCAATATTACTTGATCAAAGAGCAACTAAATACAAGTTGGGTAGACAGGGCTTTCCTCCTGTCAGACGAGTTTCGTATTCAACCTACGATACACAGTCACCAACAATGAGTTAAGTCTAGAATCACTTCTATTATTAACTGTCGCCACTTTGTTTCCATGCAACTAAAATCACCAATGTCATGAATTTTTCGGTATCCGTTGTCCGATCTTACAATTCATGTGTCCAGCCCATTGCAGTTTCCACAGTCTTATAATCGTTGAGACCTCCGGGTTGTCAAAAATTTCATACAGCTCATGGTTGTATCGAATTCGCCATTGGTCCCCGTCTAGCTTCATTCCGATTTTTCGCCTCAGGACCC
This sequence comes from Odontomyia ornata, assembly GCA_963969285.1. Classification (NCBI taxonomy): domain Eukaryota; kingdom Metazoa; phylum Arthropoda; class Insecta; order Diptera; family Stratiomyidae; genus Odontomyia; species Odontomyia ornata. Next base: position 461,511,497 of record OZ017739.1, read on the forward strand.
GTCGCTCAAAGGCGTTCAATATGTTTGCGGATGCTTGGGTTAGGGTCCATGTTTCACACCCATAGCATAACATAAGTCATAACACAGATTTGTATATTTGGAATTTTGTTTTCCTGTGTATGCAGCTGGTCTTCAAGATCGTCAATACAGAATAAAATATTTTATTTGCGCGCTGTATTCTTCATCGTATTTCGTCTCTTTCATTGCCCGTTTTTGTTATTTTGGCACCTAAATGCACAAATTCGCTAACATTCCCGATACTGTATTCGCCAACTTTGATATTTTGTATACTTGAGGTATTTTTCCTCGACTGCGTTATGAGCTTTGTTTTATTTTCATTGATTTGTAGCCCCACTAGTTTTGCTTCGCTGTCGAGTTTCAGGAAAAGTTCTTTGGCAGTTGTTAATAACCGTGACAAAATGTTGACGTTGTCCGCATAGGCTAGTACTTGGTTCGACATGAATATTAATGTACCTCGCGTATCGACAGGTCGCTTCTTTATGACGTACTCCAGAGCCAAATTAAATAGCAACGGTGCCAACCCACCTCCCTGTTTTAGTCTGGTATTTGCGTAAAAGGCATCTGTGAGTTAGTTATTGATGCGGATTTGGGAGGTTGTCGAAGTCATTGTCATTTTGGTAAGATGGACTAATTTGGCTGGGATGCCAAAGCGAAGCGTTACTTGTTACAGTACGTTACAATCAATACTGTCGTATGCTTGCTTGAAGTCAACTAAAATTTGGTGTACATTTATGTTGAGCTCCCAGGACTTTTCAAGTACCTGTTTGACTGTGAACAATTAGTCTATCGTCGATCTACCTGCTCTTAAACCACCTTGATACTCCCTAATAAAACTGTTGGCGTATGATCCAATTTTATTTTCTAAGATTTTTGAAAATAATTTGTACGCCGTAAAAGTAGTGATATGCCTCTATAATTTTCGCACTGCAGCTTGTCACCTTTTCTGTGGATAGGGAATATAATTGATTGGCTCCACTTGTTCGGCATAAGTTCTTGTTGTCAAATGTGCTGGCATATGTTCTTGTTGCCAAATGTGCTGGCATAGGTTCTTGTTGCCAAATGTGCTGGATGACTTTGCGAATAGCTTTATGAACACTACTACCACCATATTTGATGAGCTCCCCTAGAATCTCATCGATGCCCGGCACTTTATTATTCTTTTGAGCTTTGATAGCGGATCAAACTTCACCCAGAGTTGGTGGAGTCAATGGAAGTTCTCCCCATATATCTATAGGCTCCGATGCTCTGGAGCTGTGCGGAGGATTAAGGAGGTTCTTGAAATATGATGCCCATCTTTCCTTAATTTTGGTTTCATCAGCGATGATATTGCCGATGTCATCACGACAGAGCGTGGTTTTGGGCTGATAATCACGTTTCAGGCTTTTCACTACTTTGTATGCTTGCCTTGAGTTGTTGTTCACTAAACTTACATCTATACTTCTCAATTGATCGTCATAGTATTTTCTTTTCTTAGTTTTAATTATCTTATTCGCTAGTCTTCTGAGATTTTCATAGTGTTCCCTCTTCGTCATTGTCTTCGAATACTTAAATATTGGACTTTTTTGAACTTAAAGTTACCAATATGGTTTTATTTGGGAAAACGTAAAATTTGGAAAGTAAACTAACATTGACAATGAATGGTAAATAAAGACTTCTAAAGTATTTGTTTTAAATTTGCTCATAAAGGCCTTCCTCCAGGATTTGGTCTCAGATTACAGCTGTCCAATGACGAGGGGGAACACACTTTTTTTATGTAATTTCCCTCTTCCTGCACTCCACAAAGCTGGTAGTCAGTTAACATATTTTGTTTATTTGATATCCGCAGGCCAATTTTCAGTCTGATGTCAAAAACCGCCCGATAATGCTTAATTATAAACCCCATATCGTCACCACAAGTAAGTCCTCAGTTAAGACGTCGGCTTCGAAAACACATCATCGTGCAGCTGACCCAACAAGTTCACCTCAGGCTCGGGCTTTAAATCATGATAATTCAAGAAACCTTCGTGCCGAATTGGCTGTAACACATCCGACTACGTCTGCAGCCAAGGAGCCATTCTCAAAAAAAAAATCTTCGTCATTTCATTCAGCATTATTTGGTAGTTTAACGGCAGTGTCTCCTCTGACATGGGAACATGAAATTCCGTCTCTTGATGTTGTGCTCCCTCCTTTATAGATTTTCATATCACCCCTTAGCTATTACACTTCCATGAAAAATCCTATAGTTCATTAGTTGCTGCAAACTCCCAGATAACTTAGAGTGCAGGTTGATTGCTTCCTTCAAGCTCTTCTGAATCGAGAAGGCTAGCTACGCAGAGTTTTCATTAAATTGTTTATTGAAAAAATGAGAAAGTCAATTCATACGTCTGGAAGACAACAAGCTGCGAACTAAGTTTAACGACTGTAACGTAACTTCTAGCATTTTTTTTACATTATCAAAATGTAAGAGGAGTAAGGACTAAGCTTGATAAGCTTAGCAAAAATTCATTCAAATGAAACTTGGCTGCGGGAATCTATACTAGACTTGGGAATTTTACTAGATTATAACATTTATCGCTATGACCGCGATCTAACCTTCGCTAACAAAGAAAATGGTAGTGAGGTCTTGTTTGCTGTTAAAAATGCTATTCAAAGTTCTCTTTTTGCTGATTCCCGCCTTCCTATTGTTATGGATTGTGTTATTATGAAGGTCTCCTCCCCGGCAATGTATCTTTATGAATATTTTCGATATAAATCTTAACTCTCCCTCACGGGGGTGTGAGACATTATTTGATTAGTTTTCTTCATATATTTTCTCGCAGCATTAATTTGTGATGATTACAATTTATGTTCAGTGCAATGGTCATTAGACCTTCTTTTTACTGTACTAAGAGCTGATGCTTCTTTTCTATGAATCTCTTCATTCCTATCGATGTGTCCACATTTTCAATTCCACAATATTCCTAATCTCAAGGGCCGGCTACTTTACCTGGTTCTGTCCAATCTTCCACTTAACTGTTTCCTGTGCCTTGGATCCTCTGGTCTCACTTGACAGCCATCATCCATCTCTATACCTTAACCTCTAAATAGTTGCTAAGATAAATTGTAATAGAAATCCTATTCCTGAATTCAACTTCTCTCTCTCTCTCTTGTATCTGAACTCACTGTAATGAATCAGCCCTACGCCACTGGCAATTATTAGTCAGTCGCTAAAGTTGTATGAAAAGCCATTTGCTGGTAGACGTCACTACCACACATATGACCATTAGTAGGCGACTACTACATGCGCAATGTGCCACCGTATGACTTCCCATCCTACGTTAGATTTCTCTGGGAGTGAACATCAGATAGCGGAAGGTGCGGGCCAGATTGCAAGATGGCAAGATGGCGTGGTGGTTTAAGGACAAAGTTTTTAAATTATTAAAGTCCTTGTGTTTTAAAACCCATCAATAAAAAAAATTATTGGCTATTTTTCACCCATATTTCGTGAATGAACTCCGCATGTTCAATGGGGTTTTGTGCGGCGACAGGTAATGAATTGGCTTCCGTAAAAAATTTACGTGACATTCTGTGAATATTTTTGCAGTTTAACTGCCGGAGATAGCAAGTGGTAAATTCTTTGGCTTTCCACCTAAGGGCATTGCATGAGGGCTCAGTCTCCCCACATAATTCGACGTGAAAAGAAAGTGAGTAAAGTGTGAACACCAAGGGAGCACCTAACCTCAAATCTTTTTTTGTCAGTGCAGATCGGCTGGCGGTGATCATGGGCAGTTGGACGAAAGCAACGACAACAGTGTGGAAGATGCAGTATCGAAGAAGATGACATAGATATGGAGAAATATACAGAGGGGATGTGGAGGTTAGCAAGTAGGTCCTACCGTGAAGTGTCGGCAGTGTAATCTTGTTTGCTAAAATTAAGTGTCGAGTGGCTGGCGCCCTCCAAATTAATGCTACAAAAGCATGTGATAATGTTTTTCATTTGCGGTTTCGTTTGGGCTTCCTTGTTTGTTCGAATTGTCTTGGTGTCGATAACGATCTTATCTACGCGGAAATTCAAGAGTTGGATTGGATCTTCTATTGACTTGGGGCCTGTAAACAAGTCGTGGGAGTGAGCAGTTGCTGGTGTTGTGCTATTTTCGCGGAATTAATTGCTTTCGGCCCATGTTGAGCTTTTGCAGGGGCACCATCTTTGACCTATGTAAAAAATTTCATTACTCTAGTTTATGTAGTGTGCGAGGAAAATTGCTGTGACACACGGCAGACTTACGGGCGGACAGACAGGACACGATTTTAGTAGGGCTTTGGAAAATTATTTTACAAAACCCTAAAAGAGAGAATCAGCAAAAAGAATATACTGTATTCACAAGATTGTTTATGGTAATGAATTATTCTATGCAATCTGTTATATACTCCTACTACACACTAGTGGCTGCTCGCTTCGATCCACAAAGATTCAACCCAAGCATAATCACACCATTGCAATTGACAGAAATGATTGTTGGCTTGCTGAAGACGGCAGGACGTTTGATTTTTCTCAAAACCTAATTGTCAATGAACAGCCGAAAAGGAAAACGTTTTGGATACAAAACCTCAGCAGGCCTATCAAAAGAACACTAACTGAGTCTTCAGAGCGACTTCCACAAAATCCGTAGTTGAAAACACAATAAGCTATTTAATTATCGTAATTGAAATAAGTAGTCTGTGGTTAGAGCATGAACCCATAAGCCGAAGGTCCCAGGTTCAAATCTTGTTGGGAGCAACGTGATTTTGTTCAGGGGGTTTTTCGGACAGACTACGAGTGTTCACTCAGTGGTGATATGTATTTGATATCAGATCATATCATAGCTGAGCAGGCACACGGGAGCATGGTACTGACCAAACCAACTTCCGAAAAAATCAATACGGTCATGAAAATGAGATACTCTAACTGTCTCTAAGCGAAGGCCCGAGATGGGTTGTAGTGCTACAAAGAAGAAGAAGAATTGAAATTGAAATGACAAAACTTACAAAGCTATGCTCCGGTCTGCTAATTTCTCTGTATAAGCCTTGTTTTATTTATTCTGCTGATGCCTCCGATTGTTACTTCATCTTTTAAGCAAAGAAAAACTAAGTCAAATCAACAAAATAATTGAAAAAAAACTAAGCTTTATTACGAGTACAGAAAAAAACACGCCATGTCAATGTAATAGCTAAAAATGCATTTCATACACTTTATTATTGCTTCCCCTTAAACCTGTTCCATTGCCAAACTACCATCAACAAAGAGCAGTTAAACTGAAAAATATTGAAATCACCACATAAACAAAATAGGATTTGTATCCAATGGAAAGCAAGACGAGCAAAAGTAGCAAAAAAATATAACTAGAAAGAAGTGCGTATCAAAAAGTTAAAAGCAGATTAAAATGTCAAGATAAATGCTAAGAATTTTTGAAATACTTTAAATAATAACCTGAGATAAATTTAAGTAAAAACTGTTAACATTGTGTGTGTAAGGCTAACGAACATGAAAATATTCAAATAAAAAAGTAAGGAATCAAGTGGGAAAAATCGCCAAGCATATGAAGATTTGTAATAATGTATAATTGCTTGTTAACTTCCATGCTGAGTTTTGATACGGTTAAGCAAACAAGGAAACATTATTCTTAAATAAATAAAACAATTTTTAGTGAGCTTAAATTGAACCATGGCTTGTAGGTGGCATGTGAAAGCTTGAAATAAAAGTTACATAGGAATATAACAGAACATAAACAAAGAGACACAGAACCATAATTAGATCGTTAAAAATACTTTGAATAATATTTTCAAATATTTGTTATTCTATTGCATCAAATCAACTAAATCGTAATTATTTTGCATGTGAAAGAAAATATCTTTACACGAAATTGTCTTGCACCAAAATAATTCCGATTTCCGATTTCGTTCGAGTGTTTTGAGCAACAAAATCATTACATCTCCTTAGTTGATTAGCAGATGTTTTTTTTTTCTTATCTAAAGTGTGAGGAAGCGGAAAGTAAATTTCACACTACTCTTCATAGCTTGATATAAAAGTTTTCACCCATCAACCTTTCTCGGACAGGAAAGTTGAAGCATTGGCTCATGAAGCAAATATTTTTTGCATTGAAAGCTAAAAACGGAGCGCATTGGCATCATAAGCTTTAAGATACTGATACAACCAGAACTCATTTTTATGCCTTGCGTGCTACATCTAAGAAAGAAATTATACGCAGCGAGAGTTTGCTCTCGCAAAACCTTTCTGGTCTTACATTAGGTCCTTCAAAACCTCGTCTTCTGTTTCTCTTCTGTCCACTGGAATAACATTGTGAGCTCCTCTCCCCTCGGAATCTCCAACCTTTTCTTTTAATATTTTTCTTCAACTTTTATACCTGCGCTTTGGTTCTGCATCTCCTATCCTGTCAATATACAAGAACTCCACTCCATTCACGTTTACTGTTCAAAATAAATTTAGTTGTCAAAACCCTCATTAAGTCCCTCAACCAAAATCGTTCCCCCCGTCCGCATGGTTTACCAACTATCTTTGTAAAATCTTTAGCATCTTCCTTATCCCCCACTCTGGCTTCCTCATTCAACCTCAGTTTAAGTACAGGCATTTTTTCCTTCTTACTGGCAAATAGCTAATATAATCCTTATTCTCAAGTGTGGTGATCCTTCTTCTGTACCCAATTGTCGTCCTATATGGTTACTCTTCTGTTTTCCTAAATTGCTTGAGCGTCTGGTACACGAGCGGCTTTTAGTCCTTCTTGGCGCAACTTCGGCAAACGAACAACACGAATTTCTTAAAGGTCATTCTATGAACTTGATCTAATTCACTGATTTTATTGCAAAAGCATTGGATAGTCGGTTGCAAGTTGACGTAATCTTTACGGATTTTTCAAAGGCGTTTGATACCGTCAGCCATCAACTTCTTTGCTGAAAATTGAGAGCTCATGGCATTGATGGTGCTCTTTTATTATGAATAAAGACATACCTACCTTGTATTAGTTAGTGTGGTATATCTTTCACTTCATTGTATCCTTCCTGTAGTGATCTTCAAGGTTTCGTTCTTGGCTTGCTTTTGTTTCTCTTGTTTATTAATGATCTTTCGTCTGTAATCACCTCCTCTTCCCCATTATATGTAGAGGCTTTCAAAATATTTCGCACAGTCTGATTTATACAGGATTTTCAGCATTTACAGGATAAATTGAATGCCTTATATAATTAACGTGCATTTAATTATCTCTGTTTTGATGTTGCCAACTGCCATAAAATATTTTTTGCCCTTAAGATCTCTGCATTAGCGTTTACCTATATGTTAAATGATGTTCCTCTCACTGTAGTGAATTCTGCTAAGAATTTTGGTATTACTTTTGATTCTCTGCTCAATTTTGATGCTCACAATCTTAATGTTACCTCTACGGTATCAAAATTATTGGGACTCATTTTCAGACACGCCCAAAAATTCAGTAATAACTCCTGTTTACCTTGTCTTTTGCCTTGTCTGTCCTATACTCGAATACTTTTCTATTGTTTGGTCTACTTGGCATTCATATATTGTCAACTCATCAGAGAATGTTCAGCGTGAATCTACCAGTGTCTTGTTTTATAAGTTCAAACTCCAATATCAACCCTATGAAACTCATTAAGCCTTTCTTTGCCTCCCAACTTTGTTATGCCGTCGTGTTTACCTGGATCAGCGCTTTTTGTATCGACTTTGCAACCATCAAATATCTTCAATACTGTTTTTTGGGTTAAACTTCCGTCTAGATATACGCCCATCTGGGTGAATAATTTTTTTCCATTGTACAAATTTATATTTTCACTCACTCGCTAATTAAGAGTAGTATTATTGGGAAACGTTCAGAGTTCAACCTAGATATTCACCAAATTTTTGTTGACTTTAAGCAAGCATACAACAGCATTGTATTGTACTAACTAATGCTTCGCTTTGGCATCCCAGCCAAATCAGTCCGTCTGCCCAAAATGACAATGACGCCTTTGACATAAACATCGGACTGAAGCATGGAGATGGGCTGGCCCCATTGTTATTCAATTTATCTCTGGAATATATTATAAGAAAGCTACCTGTCAATACACGAGGTACATTACAACACAAGTCGAGCCAAGAAGTAGCCTCTGCAGATGACATTAACATTTTGTCACAGTCATTAACAACTGCCAAAGAACCCTTTCTGAAACTCGACAGCGAAGCAAAACTAGAAGGGCTACAAATAAATAAGAATAAAACAAAGCTCATGATGCAGTCAAGAAAAAATACCTCAAATACACAAAATATTGCACTTGGTGAATAAAGCATAACAAATGTGAGCAGTTTAGTGAATTTAGGTGCAAAATAACGGGAACCAGTAATCAAAGAGATGAAATACGCCGAAGACTACAGCTCGCAAATAAAATATTTTATTCGGTTTTGCAGATCTTGAAGAACAGCTACATACACAGAAAACAAGGCTACAACTATACAAATCGGTGCTAAGACCTGTGTTATGCTATGTGTATAAAACATGGACCCTAACCCGAGCAGAAAACGAAGGCCCAAGAGGGGTTGTAATGTTACGATGATGAAGAAGAAGAAGAACCCAAGCATCCGCATATATATTGAATGCCTTTGGGCGACGGGTCCTGAGGTGAATAATAGGAGCAAAGCTTGACGGGTACCAATGCCGAACTAGATGCAACCATGAGCTGTATGAAATTTTTGACGAGCCAGAGGTCTCAATGATTGGAAGATAGCGGACGCTTCAATGGGCTAGCCCCATGAATTGTATGGACGAACAACGGATACCTAAAGAGGTATTCGTTCGGAGAACTCAAGGTTTGAGACCAGTGGGGAAACAGAGTAAATGCTGGTCTGTTGAAAACAGTTCATCGCTGCTCAGATTTCAAAATTGGAGGACGCGGTCAAAAGACTAAGACAGTTGGAGGCACTATTTGCAGGAAGCAAAGGATCCAGAGGGGCTTTAGTACTACCAAAAAAAAGATTATTAGCATTGTACATCAGTCTAAATTTGTATCACGAATTATTTCTTTTCATTTTATTGTTCAACTTGACTTGTTAGGTTTTATAATGGGATTTTTTTAATATGCGTAATGGAATTCAATAAAAATAATAGCCATCCCAACCATATCACTAACTTTGATGGATAAGTGCAACTTCTATCGCTAAACATCATTAAACTCTACATCCGTGGACAAAACGCTGCACATTTTAAAAGAAAAAAACGCACTGAATAGCAGCCAGTTATATACAAAAGAACGTTAAAAGAATGGACGTCGAGATATTTGTCAAGATATGTGCACCGTTACTGGAGGAGGAAGACTAAAGGACTAGCAGCTCAAGACGTGGTGAACTCAACTATGAGCATCATCAAGTCTGGAGACTTTTCTCTAACAATTAAAGCTGTTAGATGAACACAATTTTGGTCGGTATTGATTTAAATTTAAAAAGCTTTTTTTGCAAATTATCAAGTTTCAAAATAAAATAATAACACTTCAGATGTTATAAATGTATTTTATACTAAACTACACGAATGTATTTTGGTCGGTATTGCCGACCATCTTCGGCGCTAGACGCAACACTACTGTTGAAACAATTACAATAAATGCAAAGACATTAGCTAATAATAGTTAATTTTAACTAATTATCGTATTTGTCACCACTACTTAAAGGAGGTGATCCTACTGATGTTGCTAACTATCGGCCTATTAATAAATATAAGATTTTTGCTAAAATGTTTGAGTATTTAGTAAACCTTAAAGTACTTCCATATTTAAGAAATTTATTATTCCAAATCAGCACGATTTTCTTGATGGGCGTTCCACTGTTACCAATTTAACTGTTTATTCTGAGTTTATTATTTCTCACCTAAATAATGGATTCATAGTTGAATCAATATATACAGATCTCATGCGTGCTTTTGATCTGGTTAATTTTGATGTACTTGCTAGGAAACTTCATGCTTATGGAGTGGTTGGCCCACTTTTGGCTTGGTTTAAATCATATCTCAGTGGCCGTAAGCAAATAGTTAAAATTAAACTGTTTACATCCGACCCAATCGATGTTTTATCAGGCGTGGGCCAAGGTACTCACCTCGGACCACTTTTATTTTTAATCTTTATCAATGATGTTTTAAACCATGTACGCTATAGTCAAATTTTGTTATTTGCTGACAATACGAAGATATTTAAAGCCATAAAAACCCCAAATGACGTTCACTTACTTCAAAATGATATTGATGCATTTGTAGATTGGTGCAAATTAAATGGCTTGAAATGTAATTCTAAAAAATGCTTTTCTATAAGATTTTGACGATCCAGACTGCCAAATAATATTTACTTGCTTGCTGAAGAGCCATTGGAAAATGTTGATCATATTCGTGATTTGGGAGTCATTTTCGATTCTAAAATGACCTTCAAAGCACATATTGATAATTTAGATATTAAAGTTTGCAGACAAATTAATTTCATAAAAAGGTTTTCCATCAAATTCAAAACGATTAATACTTTCAGAGTACTATACTTCTCTTTCATTTATTCAAAATTGATGTACGCTTCTACAATTTGGAGACCGCACGAATTAGGGTAAAAAATTAGAATCATTGAATCGTGTATACTTGAGGTATGCGGCACATAAAACAGGAAATCCATTACATTACATGAATCATGACCTTACTTCTACTTATCAGACTTTTTCTATTTCTAATTTAGAGTCTCCTCGAAATAGAGTAGACCTTCTTTTCACGCATAGAATTTTGACCAACTCTATTGACTGCCCCAGTATTGTAAATACTTTTAATTTTCATATACCAATTAGAATTCTTCGTACCAGTCAATATTATTTTGAAATTCCTACTTTAGCTCACGGAATAAAAGAGTCAGTTGTACAGAGATTATCTAAACTATGTAATTCAAATTGTCAATGGTTTGATTTTTACAATTCATCATATGACTATATAAAAAATAAGTCTAAAATAGTTCTGAAATACGAATAATCGATTTAGGAAATTATAAACTAAAAAGCTGATAATTGTATCGTCGTTGTCTTTTTAGTATTAAGAACAATATATCTTTTTAAATGTTATTATTTCTACAATATAATAGAATAATATAGTTTCGATTTGATTTTGTATAACCGCTAGATTACTGATTGTTATATATATTTTGTATGGGGCTGGCCCTGTTGATACAAGAATAAATAAATAAAAATAAATAAATAAATATATGAATCAGTTGTATAAAATGAAAAATAAATTGCCGGACTGTTGTCAATATCACATAAAAGTTCTGTTATGTTATTTCAACATATTATGAGTTTTTGATAAATGATGCAAAGCTAATCAAGTTAACCGTTAATATATGTACGTTATATATTTTCTAGCCAAATTAAATAAATTTGAATTTATTGGGCTATTGTCAATATTTACTAAACTGTCCGTTATATGTATGAGTACAGATTCATATGCATCGAGTTTTTACGGACTAATTACACTTTGAAATTATCTTCTAACGGTCCTGTGTAGTGCCTCCCTGGGTTGTTCAAATCCAATACGTGTGCAGTAATACCTTTATCTACGTCTTTATTCTTGATGAATCTTTCGTGTTCCTTGAGACAAAATTCAACTGCACGTCTAGTTTGTTTTGCGCAATTGAATTGATAGATTCCGCTTTTATGTTTTGGTGGAAATGGATCTTTCGTAGAGCCAAGGAAAGAGCCAAGCTTGCGGGTGTTATTCTAAGATTGGCTTTGCTGAATTCCTTCTTAAGTGAGTTGCAAATCTTTGGAATATATGTTATGCCATAGATACACGCGATAGAGTATTGTTTGATATGGAGTGTTGATGGAAAAGTGTTGAAGCTCTCCCTCTTTTTATTTTAATACATGCATTTGGCATTCAATTAGCCTATAAGCGCTTTATCATATCCATTCGTTTTCGCTAAGTGCATGATATGCTCATACGCGTTCTTATAATCTACCACCGATAATCGCAAACGACACATACAATATATCATCGATCTAAGCGCTGCAATTTTGTTTTGATATGGACAATAGGAGCCTGATATATCTATCTGTTGTTGTTAGCTTTTTATAGATCGAGAATTTCATTTTTCTGCCATTGCACGTAATATTTAAACCAACAAAGGGCAGCGATTTTCTTCATTTTCTGATTCGATGGTAAATTTTTTACTGGAATAAGGGCTGTTGAGCAATTCCAAAGTTTAATTTACACTTGCTTCCTTCACGGCAGCGATAACATCGTCTACATAATGCCACCAAGCCCTTGGTAAAATTCCTTCAATATTAAATTTTAATCATCAAGTCTGCTTGCAGTATTCCTTTGCTCTGTCAGAGATCTCGGCACAGCAAGCCTTCAATGTACTGCTGGCAAGATCTAGTGAAAAGTGTGGCTACAAGCTATTTACGCGGAAGCTTGGTGCCCTACGCAAGGCGTGTATACTTGAAGCGGAAAAGATAGACGAGATAGTGCGGGTACTTTCCCTGCTTATTCCGTCCATTTTGACGCTGTTCACAGTGAAATAGCAGTAGATTGCTCACTTTTCACGTGGCTGCAACCAGCAGAGGCAGTCCTAATGCATGCTAGACATGGCTGAGAAAGTGCTAAAATTTGTCAAAAAAAGACTCACTGAGGCTATTTGTGCTGCTGGGAACCTATCTCTTCGCCAGTATGGATTTCGAGTAGGATGCTCTGCCATTGATGCGATTGCAGAGGTGGTGAGTGCATTCAAAAGGTGGGGGCACATAGCCGTACCAAGCGACGGGCGACTATGTTAGTGTCACTTGATGTTTGAAACGCTTCCAAATCCGTTGGCTGAATAGATATTCTGGATACCCCGAAAAAAATTTTCAATTAAGTGCTGCGGAAATTAATGAAAATCGCACGATTGATAAAAAAGTCCAAAATTTTGAACTAAATATTGTCGCGTGTTATGGTTCGCGGCCAATAATTTTAATGTTCCGGAAAAGTGAAAACACAATGTCTTTTAAATTTAGTCAAAAGAGTTTATTTACTAAAAATGACCAATAGTTTATTTCACTATCTCACAACTTGTCCTTCAATTTTTACTTCAACTGTTTATGACTTCACAATCAATATCGCTTTTAATTCGCACTCCACACTTTAGTCCAGTCAAATTAGTCCTTAAAATAGAAGTAAGGTTACAAAAATTCCCATAGAGCTAAAAATTGGTATGAATGTTCAGAATACTATTATAAATGAATTGTGAAAAGTCCCCATCCATCCTCCTTGTGCAAAAAATTTTATTGATGGTGAAAGTTTGCAAAAATTGGTTTTTCGCGTTTTTCAGCTAAACGGTGAGTTTTACAGCTAAAATAGTTTCAACGAAAATTGTAGATCATCCGATTTTCTACAAAAAATGTTTCCACATTTTTTTTCATAAGTATTACCATTTCCGTGATATAGCGGTTAAAATAATTGAAAAAAATATTTTATTCGTAATATGCACACGTTTCCACACCAGCTATGAGATAGTGTGCTTGGCGCTTTTTTTAACGTGGTTTCCCCGGTAGCCCTATTCCACAATCTATTGTGATCCTATTGAATTCAAATTGAGTACTGAAAATGATGAAACACAGCTTTCATCATTTTCAATACTCAATTTGAAATAAGTCAGTGACTTTGGAATGCCTGTATCAATATCTTCAAACAAACGACCTGGTGGAAGATAATTAGAATTATCTAACACTGCACATTGAATATCCTCCCGAATAATTGCTGCTGCAGTTTCTAAGATGCAAAATCGCTCTTCTTTTTTATCTGTTTTTTTTTTTCGTACCAAGCTTGATTTAAAATATCATGGTGACTATTAATAAAACATCCGAATGTTAATGATCCTGATTTTTCTGTAATAATAATCTTATCATCATACTCCAACTTCAATCGCATTTTAGTGGTTCTGTTATCTGTTGTTGATTTTTTACAAATACTTTTCAATTCGTCTAATGTGAATTGACAATCATCTTTATTTTCAATATGCTTAAATATTCCTCTCATGGCAATATTTGTAGCTTCATTTTGAGGACGACCGACTTTACCCCCAGTGGTCGGTTTCAAAAAAGAATTGTAGCAATCGTTATGATACTTAGCCGCGGCAGCGACTAAATCATATTCAAATTCAATTCGAACAGCAACAGCTTTGGCTACATCATCACAATGAGTTTTAGCTAAAGTTAGAATACTGTCTTTGAACGAAAGTGTAGTCATTTTAAAAATCTAACGTCAGTACTGCAGTGCTTTTTTCTTCTCCATTTCTTCATTTAATTCATTGCCGCAAAATAAATAACACTGATTGCAGCAAAATGTAGTTTCACTTTCTCGTGCTCTAGTACGAGGAAGACTTATTTTTGATGAACCAGCTTCTTATTCTTGACGCCGTCTTTTCACGGCATCAATGCTACTTTTTCGAGTATAATTTTTTCGACACTGCACATGAATTTTTACAGATGTTTGGTCTTTCAGGTACTCCGAAAACTCATAATCTCTTTCAATACTTGCATCAATTAATGCTTTCATGCCACGATCAACAGTAACAACTCCACTTTCAGTCAAAGGTTGACTACAAATAAAGAAGAATTGCGACATTTTTTTTTTTTTAAAAACAGTGAAATGTACACTTTGTTACAAAATATAAGTGATTGCCACGAGTTGTCACTACGAAGGAATGCTTACGACTGACAGTATTTTGTTGAGTATGAGACCTTTGAAACGGAGCAGGTATACAAGCCATTGATTAATTAAATAATACTGGAGTGGACAACCACGTGACAATATGGTTGCAACAACCCCTGCGACCACTTTTCCTACTGCTACGCTCTTGTTTACAACCTTAGAGAGAGCCAAATTGCACAAGCAAACATGGCTGCTGGGATTGGATCGTAGTAGTCTTTGCGTATAGACGTCTTTTAAATCGCTCCTGTCAAAAGTTTTCAAAAATTAAATTAATTTTTTAAAAACGTTAGTCCGAAGTTAATTTTTATCGGAAAAAATCTTATATTGTCGAAGTAATCGACTCAGGAAATTTCTATCGAATATTTTTACTTCGATTGGTAACGAAAAACAAATTCACAAAGAAAATTTCGCCGCTGGTATGGAGGAGCCCGACGGCTTCCCACCGTTGGGGCAACCTGGGGAAACGACGAATACGAAACTGGCGACAATCACTAAAAGAAAACATAACGAAGATACTCCGTAGATGGAGGGTGCAAGCTGCAAATAATAGCGGACAATCAACAAATGGCCAAATTGCAGAAAAAAAATGATGAACTAAGGCAAGAGATACAGTCTCTCAAGCATCTTTTCAAGCAAGGGATGAAGCCTCAAAAGACGCAGCCACAAAATCAATGGCAACAGGTAACAAAGCCAAAGAAAAGTGCAAAGCAAGTAAATCCAGAGGAAGTTCTAAGTGCTGGTGGCACCAACGAGAGCCAACATTATTTTGCAGCGCTGGAGAGATTAACCGAAGATATGGAAATCGAAGAAAACATCAGAGGTAATTTTAATCAAGATAATGACGTTAATTTCATTCAATATTTAAAGAACAAAAATAAGGAGAAAAAACCAGCCCGCAGTTCTGCTGGTTCCTCTGAAAAAGCTTCCAACAAGACAGAAAAAGTTCCGCCAATCAACGTGTTCGGACAAACCGGGAAAGATATGGTTCGGCTATTGGCAGCCGAAAATAAACTGGCCAATTTCTAAATCAAAAGAGTTAATGCCGAAAAATTAACTATAAAGACGAAATCACTGGTTGATTTCAAGTCAGCCAAAGATGCGCTGATTTCTGGGGAGGTTCCACACTTCACCTATACCCCAAAAAGTGAAAAGAATCAGACCTTCTTGTTGAAGGGTTTGGACAGCGGAGAGGATACGGTTGATCTTCTTCAGGTGCTCAAGGAGGCTGCACCAGATATTGATTTTGTTTCAGTCAAAGCCTTTGCGACAAGAAGGTCGACCATAGAAAGAAAGAATTTACCACTTTACCTGGTACAAATTGCAAATAAGAGCAGTCCAAGTGCACTTCAACAAATAAGGTACTTGAATTTCAGAGTGGTGAGGTGGGAGCGCCTCCAGAAAAGAGAAGTCAACCAGTGTTACCGGTGTCAAAGATTTGGACATTCGGCTGCCAATTGTGCCATGCACTATCGTTGCGTTAAATGCAAAGACGTTCATGCTCCCGGTGGGTGCAAATTGGCTCAGACGGAGCCTAAAGAAAAATTATACTGCGTTAACTGCGGTGTTTTTGGTCACCCAGCATCATATCGAGGATGCTCCCGATATCAAGATGCAAAAGTTAAATTTACTCCAAAGCAAGCACAAGTACACCGTAATATCATACCTTCCAACTTCGTCAAGCCCGGAGTATCATTTGCACTCGCCGCTAGAGGACCAGCAGAAAATGCTGGAAATAATGTAAATAATGTAAGTGGCAATAATGAGCTGCTTCTCAAAATTTACCAGCAACTTAATTCTTTATCGGAGAGAATCGACAAACAAGATTCAAAAATTAACTTTGCTTTTCAGCGTTTAGGTCTTTCAAATGCCTAATAATAACTTGTCATCCAGTCATATTCCCATGGATAGGCTTCGCCTCATATCGATCAACGTCAACTCTATCGTTGCTATACATCGACGTGATTATCTCCTTGAATTTGTTGTT
The DNA here is from genome assembly GCA_963969285.1 of Odontomyia ornata. Taxonomy (NCBI): domain Eukaryota; kingdom Metazoa; phylum Arthropoda; class Insecta; order Diptera; family Stratiomyidae; genus Odontomyia; species Odontomyia ornata. The sequence continues at coordinate 461,528,195 of OZ017739.1, forward strand.
AAGCAAAAGCCTGACATCATACTTCTCACTGAAACCCACCTCAATTCATGGCATTCCATGGAATTCAAAGATTTTGCATTCGTAAGAAACGATAGGGTAATAGGTGATGGGGGAGGTGGCACCGGGATATTGGTTCGAAGACCCTATTGTTTCCAAAATATTGAAAAAGTCGAATTCAAAAACTTTGAATTTCTTGAAGTGTCCGTCATCAAAATTTCACTGCCAGGTGGGGATAACCTCTTCGTTATCTCTGCCTATGCAACTGGTCAAAATGTTCTCAAGTTCAAGGAGGAACTCAATTCCTTGTTTGAAATACTTGAATTGAACAGGCTGCATAATTATTATATTTTTGCCGGTGACCTGAATGCCAAGCATACATCATGGCTAAACGCCACCAATAATCCAAGAGGTGTATTCCTGAAATCATGGATAACAGAGAACCAAATTGAATACAGGTGCAACCTATATGGGTCGGAGTTCCCAACATACCCTAGGACAAACTCATATTTGGACCTCTGCATTGCTGACGCAAGACTTGAATTCAGCTTTAATAGTCCTCAACGGAAACTGCAGGTGCTTCCTTACGATAGCGACCATAACGCAATCGTAATGGAAATCAATCATCAAAGGGATGATTTCTTCCTCATTCCAGTTCAACATGAAAACCATCGGTTGAATTTCAAAAAAACAGACTGGGGAAAGTTTCAAAAGAAGTTTAATCGGGAGTACCAGAAGCAATGTCCTCCTTCTGATGATGGCAATGCTTGCTCAACGGTTCCTCGTAACAGAAATCTAACTGACGATGAAATAGATCTCTATTTGTCGAAGTTAGAGAAGCTGACGTTGGAAACGATTGAGAAAGTAGTTCCCAAGATTAAATATCGAAACAATATAGAAGGATATGAAACACCAACCATCGCAAGGTTGAAAAGATTGAAAATCCTTCTTCTCACACGCGTCAACAATATTTATCGACGATTTTTGGACTACAACCATCCCTCGTTGGCTTTGTTGAAATTACACCTGAAGAATGTCCGGAACTTAATCCGTTCATACTTCAGGAGTGAGGTCAGCAATCAATGGGCGGAAAAACTGAGGGCTATTAGCCCACAGAACCCAGATGGCGTGTTCGCGAAAGTGAATAGCATATTCCGCAGGAAGTCTCGAGTTGAGGTATCGAATCTTGAAGTCACTAGTGATGAGATAAATCTTCTCGGTAGAGCTGGTATCGAAATTGATAGTACGACTCCGGATAGAAATGGAAACAGGATTATATGTGATGGATTGGATAAACTTGCCCTGATTGGAACACATTTTGAATTGGTTCATCTGCCAAACCCAGAGAGAAGGAATGAAATATTTTCGGAGGTCGTTGAAGAAAAAGTTTCCGACTTCAAATCAAGCCTGAACAGCCAATCAATTCTTCATTTCGATGAAACCTTCACATCTGACCTCATACCGAGCTTGAATCTTATTGATTATTTTGTCAGCTATGAAGACTTGTGTTTCATAATTCGCAGAATAAACAACAAAATATCATGTGGTACTGACGGTATTCCAAATATAGTTCTCCGACATTTGCCTGAGGTTGCTATTAGGAATTATTGCATATTGTTCAACAACATGTTGAACAATTCATATTTCCCAAATGAGTGGAAAAAGGCTAAGGTATTTCCGATCTTGAAGAAAGGAAAAGAATCTTCATGCCCTAAAAGCTATCGCCCAATCAGCTTGCTGCCTAACATCAGCAAGGTGTTTGAAGTGATACTCAACAGAGCATTAAACGCCCACATTGAGAAATATGAGTTGATGCCAAATTGCCAATTTGGTTTTCGTGCCAGGCATTCGACCATACATGCAATAACGAAAGTAACCTCAGACATCTGTTGGAAACTAAACAACAAAGAATGTGTTGGAGCATGTCTCATTGATATGGAGAAAGCCTTCGTTACGGTGTGGTTAGATGGACTAGTTTTCAAACTTCTTCAGGACAGGTTCCCCAGACACCTTGTCGCCATGATGTGTAATATGTTATACGGGAAATCGTTTGTTGTAACTGATGGAAATCTGACAACAATGCGCGAGTTCAAGGTCTTGAATGGTCTACAGCAGGGAACAGTTACTGCGCCCCTGCTTTTCTCAATATTCATTCGCAAGCTATTGAACAGCTTTGATTTTAATGTCTCGCCAACGCGATCATTGGTAGCGTTTGCTGATGATCTGATCATCTATACGGCAGACCGAAAAGCTACAATAGTTCAGAGCAATCTTCAAAAAATGTTTAATGATGTGCAGCTCTACACCGACAATTGGTGAATGAAAATCAATGCGCAGAAGTGCGAAACAATCTTGTTTCGGACAACGCTGCAAGGGGTCAGTCAAGACCTGAAACGTAATTGGAAGGATTTCCACATTATGGCTGGTGAGGGTAGTTCAGAACGGGTTCCACATAAGTCCTGTGTTCGATACCTCGGTGTTCATCTCGATCAGTATCTGTACTACACTGAACATGTCAAAATTATGCTCAGTAAGGCACTAAAAGTAGTCTTGGCCCTTCGGCGACTCTTTCATTCCAGATACATTGATCAAAAAGTCAAAGTTATTTGTTACAAGACCCTGGTTAGACCAGTTTCGACATACGGATGCCAGATCTGGTACAACCAGAGTGCTAGTACAATGGAAAGATTAAGAGCTTTCGAAAGGAAATGTCTTCGTGCATGTACTGGTTTGTACAGAAAGCCTGAGACGGATTGGAAGCACTATATATCGAATAGAAAAATTTATCAAACCGCTCAAGTGACAAGAGTCGATATCTTCATATTGAAACTTCTTCGGAATCACATCGCAAGATCTGTAACTGTGAGTGAAAACCCTTGGATTTCACAGCCGTTCCACCCTACAGACGGGTATATTGTGACTTGCCTCACTACTGGCTTCGTTCCTCCAGAAGCATTCGTGTATTTGGACATGAATCGATATATTTTTGATTCTGACGGCGTCCCAATCATATATCACATATACCGACGGGCCACTGATAAGAAGATAAAATATCCTCCGAATCTGAGTTCACGAGACCAACAATTCCAATGGAGATACTCATTTGCTAGATTCGTTGAGGCTGGTCGAGCTGAGATGGAGCAATCTAGGTATTGGTGGCTGAATGACAATGTCTAAATTATTCGTGTTTATTTTCTGTTTTTGTGCTTTTTCTCGTTACTTAGTTTTTTAGATTCATCTCATTATTGCTACATCTAGTGTTGTTGTTTATTTGTATTATAATTTAGGTATAGGTTTCAATATAAGGTAACGTTTTTTTTTTTGATTGAACTTATTTAGAATTAGGGTGTAACATATTAGGTATATGATATAAGTTCATTGTTGTGTTAGTAATATAAGTAATTTTTGCATAATGCTGGTTGGTTTTTTCTCCTTTTTCCAATTGAATCAAAAAATATGAAATAATCTTAATTAATTTAAATTTGCAAGTGTATTTTTTTCATTAAATGAGTTTAACTGATAACGTATAAATTTAGAGAGCCATTCGGGCCATTAAGTTTTTTATAGTTTTATTGTTTGGAATTTGCTTTATGTTCTTTTAAAAATTTATAACGATTAGTATTAAATAAAGCGCTTTTGACTTTGACTTTGAACATGGCTGCTGCTCAATGTAAACAAATTTTCATACAATACCAAAAATTGCTTTCTATTTGAAAAACCTTCAGCATTGTATGAAAAACATGCAAAACATTAATATAGTAACTACTCACTTGTGAAAGGAAACTCCTGCAGATCCTTTTCCACTATGATTTTTTCACAAAGGCACTTCGCATTTCATTTTGAAATTCTAAATTAATTTCACAGTGTCACACGTTAAAGTTACTTGAATCACAAACTGCAATCGAATGTTTAAACACTTCGAACGAATTTGGATCGCGAACACTTTCCACAGTTTTAATATCGGATAAAGTTCGCGGCGAAACTTGCAAATTGGCCAATTTGGCGTCCAATTTGCATCAGTCAACTTGACAGTCAGTTCACACCTAGTCAGCTTCTGGAACAAGAATGTGACCAGCAAGAGGCAGACGAGGAGGAAATGACAGACTGTTCGCTTGGAAGAGAGCAGAAACCGGTCGCATGCTCTCTCATACATTTTATATGAGCTTAGCCCATCCAGTTCTTATTAATCTTAGATACAAGCATCGCCACGCTGACAATTGAATGGAAGACAGATGTTGCTCAAGGCCAACGCGACTAAATAAAAATAGGGGCGGAGTTTTTGACTTTCATTTATATTCTAAGAATTTTATAATTTGTATGTATGAGACAAAGGGACTCATATGTTAATAAAATATTTTTTTCAATTCTTTTAACCGCTATATCATGGAAATGGTGATACTTATGAAAAAAAGTGTGGAAACTTTTTTTGTTGAGAATTGGATGATTTTAATTTTTGTTTGAACTATTTTTGCTGTAAAACTCATCGTTTAGCTGAAAAACGTGAAAAACCTATTTTTGAAAACTTTCACCATCAATAAAATTGTTTGCACAAAGGGGATTGATAGGGACTTTTTACAATTCATTTATAATAGTATTCTAAACATTCATACCAACTTTTAGCTCTATGGGAATTATTGTAACCTTCAAAGTCTTATTTGACTGGACTACTATCGCAGTTTTTACTATCGCGGTTGTAATAAATCCCTCCATTCATTCAGCTCGCCTTTATATAGGGTATCTAGTCATTCAATCCATTTCTTGTACATTGGCGAATATTCGAGCAATACTGAATGGGCACTGACGTCACTTTCAAATGTTGATCATGCTTGGAGGGTTCTTTTGCTTTCGAGTACGTTTGTTTTGTTGATCATGATGTTTTTAATGGTTGTGAAAACAAGTGCGACAGTAGCTCGCAGAATTATTGTACATTTAACAATATATTTAGCTGCCAATTACTATCAAAATTGTATATTTTTGTTCAGTCCAGAGTATAACGCCGATTTGAATGAGTTTTGACATACTGAAGGATATCTATGGGGGGGATTTTTCTCCATGGAGTTTGTTTTTTCCTCACTTTCTATTGCTATAATTTGTTTCTTTCTTCCATTTCTTCCTCTTGCTAGCTTACTTTAGCGTCTAACCTCTATCCATCTTTCTAGTTTTTGCTAACATCATTACTCTTTATGTTTCTTTATCCACTTCTACCTTTTTGTTTCATACTAACTCATTAATTTTTCCCCAAAATGTAATTTATTACAGTTCATAAACTTACTTTTTGATGGCTTTCAAAAAACTTGCGTTCAAAGTTTAAAAGTGTTAAAGTATTAGTACATAGCCTTAAAAATTTAAATAAATCACTGATTAATATTGGGTGATGTTTTTTTCGACATTCCTAAAGTAAATTAAGATGAATCCTCTGCAAAAGTTGAAGCTCGTCGATACGCTAACCAACATAAAAGTATCTACTGCAGTTCAAAAGCCAAACAATATCATATGCAGACATAATGACGCCATAAATTTATGCTGTGGATAAATTACGTAAAGACTCCAAGTGTGATTAAACTTATGCTGCCATTCACACTACACTTTGCCTGAAAAGTATCTTTTTATCGGCATTGAACGCTGTTGAGCGAAGAACGTTCTTATATAAGTTTTGCTTTTCAAATTAGCTAAGTTTTGTTCTTCTAAATGTTTGAAATATTTTTAACGAAATACAAAGATAAAAGTTTTAAAAGTTGTGTAGACAGAATTACGCTCACGTCAGAAGGGTTTTGTACTTAATCTACGATATACAGACACATAGAATGATTTAACTCAAGAAAAACTTTAATGTCATGCCCAGCAAATATATTCTTGGTTTGAAAGAAAAACCATTGTTACTCCATTTTAACCGGGACTCTCATGATAGATTACTTTTATGTAACATAAAGCCATCTGTGTAATGAATTTTAATGAATTTAACACTAGCAAGCTGAGCGAATTTCAGCGTGTAAAGTATTTGTTGTTCTTGTACTCATACAGTTCTAGTTCCATGATTTTCCCAGACCAAACATTCGCGAACATTTCCTTCCATCCTGTATCGTTCGACCCAAATTAGATAATGTAAAGACCTGTTTTCGAAAAATCTCATGGCTATAGCTTCTAGAGTTTCGGAGAAAAACTGCCATAACACACAGACGAATGGACTGACAGACAGACACAGGTCATAATTTCAACACGGTTTTATATTTTATTACAAAATCCTCAAAATTTTGCAAATCGTGGCCCACAAAACTAGTGGAAAATATCTTTACACTTGACTGGGAGAGTTTTTCAGTGTTGAACATAGGATTGAAAGCACTGAAACTATTTTAATTAAAAGTTTGCGAGTACTAGTCTGAGAAAGGAATAAATTGCTCGAGTTACAGACGAAAAAGTAGGCTTTGGTTTTCCAGAAAGTTGAATGCAGATTTTTTATAAATGTTATTACTAGACTATGAAGGCACTTTGCGCCAATAACACAAGCATTTTCGTAATTTGAAAACCCATAGGTAAGCAATTAGAAAACTAATTTCTAGTTTATGAATTTAGGAACCATGCGCGAAAAATCATTGGAAATCTTCAATTGATTTCAAATGTGGAACGGAGTTTCATTTCAATAAGTAAACTTTCATTATTATGGCAGACTAGTATATAGACATCTGAATATATTCACGCATATTAAATATTCTGCATTCAAAAATCAGCGTGTGGAGTATCTTTTCATATGAAATGTAATCCACTTAATCTTAACAATAATTCAGACTTCCCCAATGATAATCGCGCTTTATCTGCATGCATGTGAATTGTGGATGGATGCTGGAAGTCAGTCCGCCCGCTTTATATCAAGTGTATGTGTACCTATGCGTGCCCCCTTGACGACAGCCTAATGTATAAGTGCTAATATCTGGGGCTATCCAAATTGTGCTTGATTAAAAGGGATTCAGTGTACCAATGTTGTGACTGAGTGATGGGTTTGCTTTAGCTGACTTTGTAGTGCTTGTCTGACCTCCCTCTTAATTGATAATTAATTGTGTTTCGAACTTGATCACTAAACGACAACCATGTCATCTACTACTTGCAGCACGGGCGTGGATTTGCCGTCACATCACCACCCGCCATCGCCAATATCCTCCGCCAACATGCTGGTCTCATCGGAAACAGCTAGTCATAATTCTTCACCTGCTAAATCATCCCGCGTCCATTCAGCTCATTCACATCGCGTCACAATTGACGACTCTAAGCTGCCTCTATCCGCTTCATCAACACATCATCAGCTGATGGCTATTACGGCCGGAACACCTTCGGCGTCGTCGTCCCACCAGCACTTAGCCGGGTCCACCCTGCAAAGTGGTCATTCTTCAGGACATGTTGCTCTTATGTACCATACACATCATCATCATCACCTGAATTATCCGCTGCCCGTGGTCAGACGTCCTTCGCGACTGCCCGAGCCCAGATACAGTAGTGTCAAGGAGATTAAGGCGTAAGTAGAAGCAATTTATGTTGTTACTTGCACGTTATGAAATATGAAATTGCCGGTCAACATATTTATGGGCTTATACAATCTATTTATTGTTTATAAATTCATGAGAACATTTAACCAGGTTAGATATATGCTGGGAGAAATTTGTAAGTTGTACGTTTGATAGTTGCAACACTAATTGCGCAATGATCGATTATAATTTCGCGAGAATCAAGAGGATAATAGTGATACAGAATCGAGAAATACTAGTTAAATTTAAACTAAAGTCATCAGATAACAAAAAATGTTACTCATCCATTTTAAAAATCTTTAAAAGAATAGAAATGCAACAAAAAAGATTTGGTATTCTTTTCGTTTAGTACGAGTAGTAACAAGATATTTATCTTCCTGATAAATATTTTAGTACTTTTCAGAACTCAAGTATTTTCATATTATAATATTTGGAATGTGAAGACTCATCCAGCAGTATTTAGTTTATATATTCATCTTAGAGTTAAATAAAACATTTTAACTTGACTCATGGTATTCAGCAAGCCGTTTGAGAAATTGTTCCAACAAAAGAATAATTTCAGACAAAATTATCGATTTTTTTCAAAAATGAACGAAGCTAGCTACATTTGGTAACAAAAATTTGATAATAAATTAATCCAGGACATCATCTCTTGTAATGTTAAAGATAATCGGACGTTTCATCTTAATACTCCCTCAATATCGTCCTTGAAAGAAGTGTTGTCAAGTGTTTGTCTGAATAGAAGTGCTTTTCTTTCTCCACATTCGTATCAAATGTGGTATGTAAAGAATAATCTTAAATTGGTTAAGTACTCGGAAGGCTCTTCAAACTTGTATAAATTTAAATAAATTTTCACTTGAACTTTGCATACGCCACATGCAAGCCCATACATTTGTTAACAGGACTGCAGAAATGATATCCAGCAAAAATTTATTCTGTCTTTCGTTCGTAGCATGTGTGAATACTTGATCCTTTTTTAAACTGATTTATCCCCCACTCTTTTGTGTATTGCAGAGGCGATGCATTGGCGACAACGTTTTCTGCACTTTATGGTAAGCTCCTGGTTGTAATGGGAATTGCATTTCCCATGGCTGAAGTCATATCAACTTACATTCCACCTTCGTTCTATGAGGTACGTATATGGCTGCATGAAAACGAATATGTATGAAGTGAATAGGTATGGATATTATGCACTCTTATATGAATGAACATGGATCCTTTTGAAGGAATAGATAAAAAAGGAACGGTTTGATGTGTGTGGCAAGTTTGGTTGCTGGTGGTTTGAATGTTGGCATTTCATCCAAATGCTTTTGGTCTCTGGGGGATTTTGGATACCGAGAAAGAGTTCTTTGTTTAAAGGATAAATATAACATTTTTCTTTACTCGTGTGAACTTGAAACAGTGCTACACATTCAGCGTTAGGTTCTATGTATTTTATTCGTCAAACAGTATGAACAGAATGAGCCTTTTTCTATTCACCGCTAGTTGTTAATATTCCTTCAATCCTGCTCTACTTGCGAAGCCCCATAATAATATTGTACGACATTGAATATTTTTAGACTGCTAGTGAACATTAGGATATGCTTGCTTGATTTAAACGCTTTCTAGGTCTTTGTAAAAAATTTTTTTACAAAGACCTACTAGTTTTGCGACCTGTCTGTCCGTCCGTCCGTCTGTCCGTCCGTCCGTCTGTCCGTGCGTCACAGCTGATTTCCTCAGAAACTATAGAAGCTAGAATGCTCAAACTTTGTGAAAAGATCAGAAGTGATGGTCTCTCAAAATTAAGGTCTTGACAAAAATTTAAAAAAATGTTTAAGGGGGGTCCCCTTATAAACGAATTGGCCCTTGAAAATTTTTTTTAATCAATGGTAGTTGAGTGGGGTATCAAATGAAAGATCTTGATTAGAACTTTTAGAATCTGAAATAAAAAAATCATTTTATGAATCAGGGGGTCCAGGGGAAGGCAAAATGTACCCAAAATTTGTGTCCCCCCCCCCCCTCGCGATTGGACACCTTTCAGCCGAAAAATCTGAAAATTATCACGAATGTGGACCTTTATGAGTACAAGGGCAACAAATACCTTAGAAATCGAAATTCACTCAACTTTGTTAATAATAGTATGACTTGTATATTTTACATTTTTGCCCATAAAATCGAAACGGTATCTTTAAACTTCTTGAAATTTTGCAATTATATAGACTAACATAAGATATATATGTTCACAAAATTTAATTGAGATCGAATCATAATCAAGTGAGTTATAGCCATTTCAATTATATGGAATTACAACAACGATAACACGTGTTTATGGTTCATGTAGGGTTTTCCAATTAGAGGTGTTATTTTGATATTATAAGAAAAATGCCATTTTTTAATATAAATGATCGGATGTTTATTTCATTATAAAGAAGAAGATATGCCGTTAATAGCAATAACTAACATTGGGCAAATAACCACTACGATACGCTTACAGCACCATATCCTCTTCATGAAATTTTCCATAACCAAATCGCAAAGTGGTTGCCCTGTTTCCTCGATAGCCTCACGAATTTCATCTTTGAGATCTTGAATTGACGCTGGGCTATTGGCATAGGCCTTCTCTTTCACATGGCTCTAAAGGAAGAAGTCGCAAGGTGTTATATCAGAAGATCTATTCAAAATAACACCTCTTATTGGAAAACCCTAGTCAAGTAGGTACTTTTATTTTCTTTTAATTTTCATGAAAATTTAAGGAATAGTGTTTAACTTGAACATGTTCAATCGGCCGAGCATTCAGAAAAATCATTTAAGCTAGATTAAAATGGCGGCTGCTCTGTGCTTATGAACGAAACTGTGCATCTTTTGTATAAATTTGAACGATTTCATATCTAAGTATTGGATGAATAATTCAAGTTATCGATTCACGCCATTAGAAAACTTGCTTCTAACCCTAGGAAGTTTACAAAGACCTTCTGGTAGGAGCACTCTCCTGCTTACTCAACTTGTTTGAGTCTTAATTTGATTGATAATCTATTAAAAATAATCTTTTTGATTAGATGTATTTACTGAGCAGGGAATGCAATCCCGGAGCATTATTTCAATCCCGGGATTTCGGGACCAAGGAGCATTGATCCCGTGACTAGTCCCTGGATTGGCAAAACTTTTAAAGCGGTAATAAAAATGATGCAAAAAGTTTTATTTAATTGATTTCAGAGTGTAATAGGCTATTTTATTGAGAATCTAAACATTAAGAACTTAAAAATAAAATATTAATTCACTTATCTGGTAATTCAACAATATACAATTGCATTAAAACTTAATAAAAATGTTATGAAATTAGCACATTCATTTGGCATTTAAAAGAATCAATAAATTTAGCTATTTATTTATTTGATCTTTGAAAATAAGAAGATTGTCAATGCTGGTATCATCAAGCCGGCTTCTCAACTTTTTTGCAATGTATGAAGCAGAATAAAATGCTCTTTCAGGCTCAATGCTTGTAGGAGGGATGGTCATCAAGCATTTGTGAATTTTATCAAGATTAGGACCTCGAATAGCAGATCCGCCTTCTAAAAATTCATCTCCTTTCTAATAGTCTTAGCAATATCGGTGTCTTTGATATCTTTTGCTTCAACTTTTTTCATGCTTTTTTCAATTTTGGCCTGCAGTTTCTCTTCTAATGTTAACTCTACTTTCCCAACTGAATCTGAATCTATTTTCTTAATTGAATCTGAATCTAGAACTTGAAATAGATTACTTTGAGGGTCAGTTGGACAATATTTAATTACAAGCTTTATAGTTTTGCCACGAAGGATCGTTTTATATCGAGAAGCAGATCATAAATTTGATTTTCCGGGATTTGTAGGTAGTTTAGCAAACCTGATAACTCCGATTGCCTTCTTTCTTGTATTCATATTAACAGCGATAATTTCATTTTCTCAGAAATTTTATGATTTATCTCGTATAAATCTTTTATCATGAATTTAGTCCAGTATCTGCTGTACACAAGTTAACGTCGGAATGGCTAAGAGCTTCTACAGTGTTAGAGTATCAAATAAATCCTTGATAATCTCGAAAGCTGCTTCGGTTATTGTAACAGGATAGTAAAGATCAAGGACGGCTTTTTGAATAAGAATTTTCAGTAGTAGAAAGCATTCTAACATTGCCAATAGGCTGTTGCATCGTGTACGGCAAACTAGCAACAATGATAATCCTTTGTTGAATGCAGACCTTACATACTTTTTCAAAACAGTGTCATTTTTCCTTGGCGATCTTTCAAAAAATAATACAATTTTACGGACTTTTTTTTATGACATCATCAATGCCATAATTATGAGTGAAGTTTTGAGCAGAAGCTGTACTAGCTTCTGTTTCATCGATATTTAAACAGCATTAAGGATTATCTGGATGTTCTTTCTCATAGTCGGTATCGCCTTAAGAGTTATTAACAACCTCACTCAAAGAAGTGTATGGTTCAATGTCTTGTTTCTTATAAAGTACATGTTCAGTTTTGGCGGCAAGTTTTCCAACTTTTAGCATTATGTTTGGACCATCTGTGGTCAAAGCAACGATATCTTGATCTAAAGATAGATTGAATTTACCCAAACGCTTCCTCAAAAGTAGCAAACAGTTTTGTGATGTCATAGAAACTTCAATTCAAACCAATCCTAAGCTCCAACATTTATTTTCTGAATAAACATTGATATTCATGTACGTTTTGTTAGAGACTAATGTCCACTCGTCAATAGTAATTGTGAACATGGCCCCAAATGATTACAAAGTCTAAATATTGTCTTTTATGTTATGCTGGATGTCATCACTGAAATCCATTGTTCTGCTGCGAATTTTTTTTGCAGTTTTCGGTAAGTCTGTATACCCCTTGGCTAATAGTAGCTGTCTTAGATCATAACAAGTGATATAGATACTAAATGGTAAACCATCTAAGGTAACCATTTGCGACGAAATTTCATCAAGGTTGCCCTTTCTGTCTTGAGTTTCGTGAAAAAATCTAATCATTTGCCGCTTTGCTGGAGTTAAGATAGAACTGGTCGAAGGCTTTTGGATTAGCAATTGCCTGTCTGAAAGTTTTATGCTATGCTTATTATTTGTAGCTGATTGGGTGTGCAATCCTTTTGTTGAGCCTCCAATAGTCTAAAAATAGATAGGCACTTTTTGCATGCAGCACTATATCCTTTTTTAACTACCCTAAAATAGTCCCAAACTTAATTCGGGTTTGTATCTTTTTTGTGATTGACAAAAACGGTAGAGTCCATTGACGACGACGTTTTCCAGTATTTTGTTGGCACTAAGATTGTGACTTGAAACAAATAATATTTTCCGTTCAAGAAATGCTTATTAATGAAACTATATTTCATAGTTTTTCCCAATTATTCATAAAAAATTGAAATTAAGTCAAAAATAAATGTACCGAGGAAATAGCATACTTTTTCCGAATCACAAAGCATAATTTGAATGCTTGATCAATTTTTCGAGTGTGTAGGCACGACTAAACTTTCAGAAAAATTTAAACAAACAAGTCCGTATAAGAAGCATATTCATAAATGAAAATTAAGGAAATAGTTTTATTCCATTAGAAGTAATATGGCAATGGCAAGCCATCATTATAATAGTCCTCATTATAATACTTTCAAATCCCTTTCTATGAAAACGTCAAAAATACACGTGCTCCTATGGCGAATAGAACGTGGTGACCAAAAAAAAAAAATAATCAAATCGCAACAATAACAAAACAGAATGAGAAACGAAATACTAGAGCAAAACTAAACGCGCATTGGTTTTACAAAGAAAAGCCAAACGATTGTACGTCGGAAAACAAAGTGAAGGCGAGAAGCTAGAAAAATCCGAAAATTTAAACGAGAAACGCATAGAGAAAATTGGATACGATTCTGGAATATTCGATCTTCAAATATGCGTTGTGATATTTGTATAATAAAAAAATATTTTAATGGATCACTAACATTGAAACATACCTTTTATTGAAGTTGCAACTTCTCTTGATTTCTTTACACGCATTGCATGACACAACACGATTCACTCGACTGGTTTGTGCTATCACACTGCCACCAGTGACAGAAGCAAAATACCGATGCGGGTATATGAGTTAACAGAAAAGGTGCAGATGCACACATATATTACACTGCCAAGTAAATGGGAAGTTATCTCAATGTTCCAAGTTGCACTTTCTCATGTAGAATTTGTATTATTAATCCAATCCAATCGCAAAACCCCGGGATTGGAAGGTTTAAGCCCCGGGATTTCGGCATCAAAAATTTTGCCGACATTGACTTCAACCTTTCTTACTTTAGTGTAAGAAATTAATATTTGCCTCTACTTAAAACTATACCAATCGAAATTAATTAGTTAGAAATATCATTGACGCAAGGCTATAAAAAAAAGATTTTAATTTTGAATAAAAATTGCTTTTTCCAAACTCTCTTGAAAATTACACTAAGGGAAGTTATAATCTAAAACAACAGGCCACAAAACTAGTGCATCTTTGTAAAATTTGTTTTTTTTTTAGTAGACCTCCATTGGATAGTAGGTTCCATAGGATAGTAGGTTCACATGCATAGTTTTTTGTTATGGTGCTTTCCAGGATTTTGTATCATACAAACTCCCATTGAAATTGCAACCTATCCATCCGTTCGTCCATCCATCCATCTGTGTATCACAGCAATTTTATATCAGAAGTGATTGCCTCTTGAAATTTTGGGTATCAAAAAATGTTCAACGATTCTTAAAGGTGTCTCCCCATATAGGAGGGGTGAATCTAAAATAATATTTTTTTACCAAAGATAGTCATATAGGGTATCAAATGAAAGCTCTTGATGACAATTTTCCAATGGTTACTTCAACAGGTAGGAAAAGCGAAAAAGTATGGCAATGTTGCGCCTTTCCTTCGCGGTTTGACACCTGTGACTTGAAAAATCTGAAAAATCATGCTGATAGATCTTTATGAGTATAACAACAGTACATACCTTAGAAGTAGATATTCGCCCGATTTGGTTAATAATAGTTTGATTTGTTAATTTAATACTTCCTCAATAAAATTGCATGTGTACTCTTGAGTTTTATATAATTCAAGACTAACATAGTCCAATACAGAAGCCTCACATCTTGTTAGCATCAAAAAAATATTGACGGGAGTTATAGGCATTTTAATGTGTAGTAATCACAAAAACAAAACCCGTCTCCTCAACTATATGGGCTCTCCATTGAACCGGAGACTAACATTTTTATTGGATCTTCTTCAATTTTTAAGAAGAGATGAATAACACATTTTTAAAATCTTATTTAGTCCGTAATATGAATGACAATGCAACGAAATGGCGGTTACTTAACGTGGGGCAAAATGGATTTTTTCATGCAGACTTTAGATATATATCAGGTAAAGTTAAAGTCAAAAGCGTTTTATTCAGTGCTAGTCATTATAAATTTTTAAAGAATAAAAAGCAAATTCCAAACAATAAAAATTCGAAAACTTAATGGCCCAAATGGCTCTCTAAAGTTATAAATTTTTATTTAAAAATTTAAATGGAAAAAACAATACCTAATTCATTTATAATTGAATTGGAAAAAAGAGAAAAAACCAGCCAACACTATTCAAAAATTAATTATAATAATATCACAGCAGGGAACTTCTATTCTACATCTAATATGTTATAAACTAATTCTAGTAAAATTCAATTAAAAACTTTTCTTACACTAACAAAATGCTATCGCAATATTCCCAACCTAAACGTTAAACCTTATCTCTAAACATAATAAAATAAAAATAACATAAATATACCAATCCCAAATATTGAAACCTATCCCTAATTTTTAACATAAACAAACAACAACAGCATTAAATATAGAAATAATGAGCTGAAACTATGTAACGCAAACAAAAAAAAAAAATAAAAAAATAAATAACTACGAATAATTTATACACGGTCATTCAGCCACCAATAACTAAATTGCTCCATCCTAGCTCGACCAGCCTCAACGAATCTAGCAAATGAGTATCTCCATTGGAATTATTGGTCTCGTGATTCAGAGGATATTTTATCTTCTTATCAGTAGCCCGTCTGTATACTATATATATGTGATATATAATTGAAACGCATTCAAAAACATATCGATTCAAGTCCAAATTCATGGATACTTCTGAAGGAACGAAGCAGTGGTGAGATAAGTCTCAATCTACCCGTCTTGAGGCGAAACGGTTGTTAAATCACTTGAGCTTTCGCTCACAGTTACAGATCTGGTGATATGATCCCGAAGAATATGAAGATATCGACTCTCATCACTATAACAGGTTGATAAACTCTGCTATTCGATATATAGTGTTTCCAGTCTGTCATAGGCTTTCTGTACAAACTAGTACATGCACAAAGATATTTCCTTTCGAAAAATCATAGTTGCTTCATAATACCAGCATTCTAGTTTTACCAAATTTGAAATCCATATGTCAAAACTGGTCTAACCAAGGTCTTGTAACAGATAACTTTCACTTTTTGAACAATGTATCTAAAATTAAAGAGAAGAGTCGACAAAGGGCCATGACTACTTTTTGTGCTTTACTGAGTATGATTTTAACATGTCCTGCATAGCACAGATTCTGACCGCGATGAATGCCGAGATATTGAACACAAGGATTATGTGGAACCTATTCTGAATGACTGTAGTGTTTTCAATTTATATTATTAACTGTCAGGTCTGCAGCGGTGAACTGCCGCATCAGAGAATGCAAGATTTATGTTCAACTGAAGAAATCCTTGTATGGGGACGCACAAGTGCGCTGGCAAGCTAGCTTTGCGGTGTCGTGGGGCATCCAAAGGGTGACGGTGCCCCCCGCACCTCTTACAGCCGGATCAAGGATCCGAATTGATGCTTTGGCCCCAGTTAGGTGAGGAAAGCCAAGCATCCTGATGAGAACCCCTGTAGCATTAAACGAGGTAGAGCTTACTCGATGCCTGGCTCATAAGTGGAGGGGTCAGCCAACATGGCAGGTCCCATACCCGCTTGCAACAATAGTGGAGAGACTGATTTTCCAATTTAATGCCTCATTTTATTACCTTTTTCCTTCCTCTTGTGTTCAAAAACAGAAATAAATACTGACTCAATTCAAAATAAATATTTAAATGAAAATACTGACGTAAAAGTAATAAACATTTAAACGGAATTAAATGTGGTAATTTTTAAACATCTTTACAATGAATAACTAAATATGCTTCTGCCAATGATTCTCAAAGTAAAGCACCAAAGTGCCTCAGAAAACGAGTCTCGAAGTAATGCAATCTTGTACTTTAGAAAAATGAGTTTCAAGTTAATGTTATCAATAAACATTCCCACATATATTTTCCGGCAAACTTCACAACATGTGATAAATACCCGAATGTAAATGTACAGCTAGACGCGACAAATATTGAAACATAAATAAACAAATAGATGTGATAAATGTTTAAAAAGGAATAAATAAATGAATGCGATAATTAAATACAAATAAGTAAATGAATACGATAAATATTTAAATAGAAACCGATAAATGAATGTAATAAATATTTACATGTATATAAATAAATGAATGCGATAACTATTTAAATATAAATAAATAAATGATTGCAATAAATATTTACATGCAAATAAATAAATGAAGTGATAATTATTTAAAAGTAAGTAAATATTCACATGCAATAAATATTTAAAAGAAAAGGGGTACTCACCCACTCCCTCGCCGAGCACTCGTTGTCGGGGGGTGGCAGCTCCGATATAGTTGGAATGTAATAAGGTTAGAATTTAAAAGACGGACGATTACTAATTACTTTTTTAACACGATAGACGAGCACTAACTGATTTTTAACACGATAGACGATTACTATTACCTTTGCATCAAATAATTTACCTCACCACGAATCAAGATTCAAACTGAAGGGTAGTCCAAACAAAATGTCCGATGTTAATTGCAAATAAAACATAAAGTTTTCAGAGAATTATGTTGATATTTTTATTATAACAGAAGGCTCTATGAAAATTATGCGTAAAACAAAATATTGCCCAAATGCTTGCCACGTCTACGGAGACATACTTCTATCCGGTGGTTCATATTTTCAATGACTCTGAGACATAATTGAGGTTCAATGTCGTTAATGTGCTGAATTATCTCATCCTTTAGCTCTTGAATTGTTCTTGGCTTGTTGACGTACACTTTTTCTTTTAAATATCCCCAGAGAAAGAAGTCCAGTGGTGTCAAATCACGTGATCATGGCGGCCAATTAACATCACCACAACGTAAGATAACACAGCCATTGAGTTTCTCGCGCAAAAGAGCCATTGTTTCGTTGGTTGTGTGGTAGGTGGCACCATTCAGTTGGAATCACATATTGTCCAGGTCCATAACCTCAATTTCTTGCCACAAGAAGCCCGTTATCATCTCGGAATAGCGAACACCATTCACGGTAACTACCTGGCCGTCCTCATTTTCGAGGAAGTACAGCCCGACGACGCCACTAGCCCATCAACCGCACCAAACAGTCACTCCTTGTGGATTCGTTTGATTTTCAACAGTCACTCGTGGATTCACATTTGCCCAAATGCAGCAATTCTACTTGTTAACGAGTCCACTGAGGTGAAAGTGTACCTCGTCGCTGAAGATAATTTTCTTTCTAAAGTCACTTTTCCCTTCTGTCTGTTCAACCAACCATTCGGCGTATTGCCGACGCTTGAAATAGCCAGTAGGCTTCAGTTTCTGATTCAATTGAACCTTGTAAGCGTGTAAATTCAAATCATTATTCAAAATTCGCATCAGTAATGTTCGTGAGATGTTCAATTGTTGGGCACAACGACGATTCGAGGTTGACGGATCTTCTGGCACACTATCGCAAACAACAGCAATATTTTTCGCAGATCGAACTGGGCGAGCATGTACAGGTGATTTCACATTTCCTACAGACCCAGTTTGCTGAATTTTGAGCACAATTCTCTCGATTGTGGACACATTTGATCGATTATGCTGACCAAAAAAAATCACAAAGTGCACGAAATGCATTTTTATTAGGACGCCCATTTTTGTAAAAGGCCTCAACAACCTTAACGCGCTACTCAATTGTGTACCTCTGCATGGTTGAATTTGTCGAATACTGACACAAAGAAATGTCAAATTAAGTTGGGCGAAAAACTTGGCGTTAAGGTTATACTCGCAATTAACATCTTGCAGTATGGTTGGACCACCGTATATGAATTACTTATCACGAAACCTTTGAGAATTCAAATACAACAAAAGCACATTTAAAGAAAATTAAAGCGGAATGAATGCATACTATGTGTATCTAAGATAATGGAGTATGTATATACTCTCACACATTTTTCCGTACACTTAACGATTTTACAAATTATTCGGGTCTGGATAAATTTGCTTAACGAGTTGAGTGTTAGAGATTCTTTTCTAAACTTTTTTGCGATGGCTTTCGTTTTTCGCCCGCCAAAAACATCTCATCAACAACGGTATAGACTTTGCAAAACTGAACACAAAATCCAATTCACATAAATTGTGAAAGTATTCGTTTAGTTCTTTAACAAAATTATGAATAGCTGCCAAATTGTGACAACAAGGTTTCTTTTAATATAAAATTACATTCATTCTTATTGCCTACCATCTTTGAAATTGTAACCCACAAAAAGTTAAGTTTACGAAAATTTATGTGGTGCTCCTCGATTTTAGACAAACTTGTTCTTCCTGCTATAGTTACACAATATGGTACAAACATTCAGTTGATTGTTCCCTTTTCTTGATGTTCATCAAAAATGATGTTGACAGTAGAAACGCGAAATTAGGCAAGATTAGAAATTTACTGCTCTCAACATCCAACGAAATATTACGAAACCATCAGAAGTCAGACTATCTAATTTTCATGAAAATTACTTTTCCACATCAACCGAAATCAATTTCATATTATGTCTCATATCATCAACAAAACAGCAACGTTTACTCCTACAGAATCTCGGAATCATCAAAATATCTTCAGGCCACCTAAGCCACCCACACCCAAATGTCACCACATCTTGTAATCTTATAGATACTTGTGAATAGCCTATAGGATCCCTTTACAACCATTCACCTATCAAACATATCACGTACTTTCACGAGTTTTCGGTTTGGAATCAAATTTAAAGTTGAAATTACTTTTCCAGGGTTTTTACCTTTACCTGTACATTGGCAGCATGCTATTCCTTTTCTTCATGTACGCAACTTTACTCTGGGGTCGTCCAAAAAACGTTTCGGCTAAGGGTAAGTATCATATCATATATTATGTATTTTACCTGTAAGTTTGATGAGTATTTATGACTGTATGTGTTGAGTTGAAAGATGTATTATTGATTGTTGGTGGGATAACGTCTGATAGGAAGTCAGTGTTTGAAATTGAAATTTAATGGAGTTTGATAAAAACTAGTGCATTTTCATCAGATCTCATATGATGGATGTTAAAATATCAGAAGTTGGAATCAGACGAACCCATGGGTTTGGTTGGAACTGATAGCTCTTTTACTGAAATGGCAAAATGCAATTGGTACCACTCAAGCTCGGCAAAAATCATAAATTGACTTCAGAGATTTGCAAGCTGAATATTTTATTCGATTTTAAATCTATATATTTGGAGGACTATCCAACAGGCTATTGACTCAAAGCTCTCTTTACATTCTACTGAGTAGCGGTGGATATGCTGTTACTAGAAATTATTTACGATTTTCTCTAGCGATCAAATCAGATCAGCTTATACTATTCTTCAACGCTGTCCGCTTGAACCGACCATCTTGCTATGCATGCTTGCTTCCAGCATCCTATGGCTTCATTACAGATTTAGGCTTCGTGATTCTCTTACAATCTCAAAGGTAGTTTAATTGCTTTCATTCACAATAATGGCCCCTTTCTTCCATTTGCGAGGAAAACCAAAATCTTGTTAGTACATTTTGTATATCTATAGTAGGTCTAATTCCAAAGCGCATTGTTTCCAGATATCTACCATTTTTCAAACATTTTGCTAACTTTGCTCATAGAACAGCTTCGCAGTGACTCACCCTAGAGCCTCCCCTAAAATAAGGTCAGAATTCGATTGGAGATATAAGACCTCTTTGCACATTGCTCCTGTTTTGTCAGTTTTTTTGAGTGATCAGTAGCCAATTTAATATTTTATACTGATTTATTGTATAGCTCGTCTTCCCATATGCATCGCTCTGCTATGAATAAGAGACTCACTCAGGATCAAACATTTTTCATCAATCCATCCCTCTAAACGCTAACGCTTGCAAAGTTATTATATTATGAAAGGAGAATGAAATACCTTAAAGATCATCAATTTTAGGGTACTAAAGTATTAAGAAGAATCTGTACCTAATCTTTTGCTTAGAACGCATTAGGTGCAATATAGGCTGTATTGAAAGATTTGGCTTCATGCTTTGAAAAATATGCTCACCTTAAAAAAAGAAGTTTGCATCTTACTGGAACCATTAGAGATGTATCAATTTGCTTTGCAAATAGAGTCTCCTAATCTCATGATTGAACAATTCATCATAATACGCCAACAATTAAGCACGTTACAGAGCTTATGAAAAATTAATTACTTCTTTGTGCTTATGCCTCACGTCTTTCAGCAGCATGCCATCCTTCTACTTTGAAATAAACTCAACTATACATTCATAAGCAGCATAACGAACATTTCAGTTGGTAGCTAGATACCCCGAAAAGCTCACTCCCGACGACGTTGTTAAGGCACTGTCTGATTACGTTGACAACAAGAAGGATAAGAGCCACGACTATCCCCTAGAGGCTCACACGTTATTCTCCATTCGTTTACCGTTTCGTACGTGTTATTTTTTCCTGTTTTCATTCACCGTTTTCACAATGATGAAAACTTTGCCAGCCGTTATCTAAACACGTCACCGCCAAATTTCACCCTCACCCGTTTAACGACTACACAGTCATGACTGGTGTTGTTTTTATTGTACTACCGCCATACTCTTGTTCCCGCTGCAGAATAATGTGGATACCTTATAAAAATGTCCCTAGAAAAACTCGTTGACTTTCATTCGTCTCACTCTTCTTATTTCAGGTTTTCCTTCTTAAGCTTTACAGCACAGCCATGATTAGTTTAGATGAAGGTAATGTTTACTTTTGTTTTTCTTTGTCTTTGGCAGGGAAAACAACGAAAAGATCGTCAAAACAATCATCTACAACTAGTGCCTCAGATAGTATGGAAGAGTCGGATACGGAAAGCGGATCCTGTGACACCAAACGTGTTCCTAATGTAGTAACGGCAAGAAGACCGTCTTTGCTGCAGCCATTGGGTAGGCAACATCACTATGGAAGTTTTTATTTGCGAATGGGAGCTGTAGGTAAGGTACTAGCTTAGTTTTATTTCATTGAAAGTTTTTTTTATTATCAAGGATATTGTTGATGAGAAGGAACTTAGAGATTACACTGTAATCTCAAGAATACTTGGGAAAATTATTTAGTTTATTTGGTGTTTATTTTATGAACAGGAGTAGTTATCACTAACAATGCTTATTTCGATGCAGAAGATAATCCTCATTTTGCAGGTACATTGTTACAATATGCGGAACTAACGACTTTAATTCAGTGAAATGCAATTAATTTGGCTTAGAGATTAGTATTCCTGTTTTTCAAAGCAAACATACACTTAACTCGTACAACTTGTATCCTCCGAACAATAAGTTCTCGTTTGAAAATCAATTTGAGAGGCGATACAAAATCAATTAGATGAATCCAATGAAACCCTTAAACCAGCATCATTTCTGTCGATGCACGTACGATTTCATCAAACGTTCGTTGCACTAAACTATGCCAAGCATCCTTTAATTGCAGAGTTCGCAATTACATTCTGTTCGCATTTCGAATTCTTAACATGTTTTTATTGCGATTTGAGAATGCCGGCATTCTCATTAAAATGAATGCACGAACAGTTATGTTTGCATATGACTGTACAGGTTCAGGAGCTTTAGAAAATACTCTAGACTTTTTATGCAGAATGCTTTACAATAGCAAGAAATGAATATTCTATCACCCAAGGCGAAACCATTTTACATTTCAGTCAAATCAAGTGCTGGAAGAAATGAATGAATGATGTATATACAGGTTGAGATGTAATGAGGAAAAATAGAAAATCAATTTTCTTTCTAAATGTGACAGATATAGAAAAAAATTCCTGCATTTGCGTTGGTGCACATGTAACGGAAATACGAGAAACTTGGAGGATTTTGTATTCTGTATGTACTATCAATTATATTTTTTAGTTGAGAGACAAAGGCCACTTGCACTATGTGGAAAGAACGTGTACGGACGAGCGTATGAAATAATACTCAACGTTAATTTAATGACACAATGAAGTTTATTTAACCGATAATCTTACACTTCAAGTTTTGCTCGATCCGTACGCGTCGACGTATCAGAGTCGAATCCTAAAGAACTTTTCTTTGTACGTCGCAGTGAAAGATAATTTACATTTGTACATTGCGGTTGCAAATTTGCCCCTCTATACCACTCCTTCCCAAATGACATTGCTTATGGATGGAATCTCACGATCAGCCGACTATATTTACAATTAGGAGTGCCGTCTCACAAAAACCTAACTGAGTTAGATTCGGGAGGCCTCTTGTCGTTTGCCGCTGCCAATGGAGCTACTATTCCAGTTTTAGCCAAAAGCGAATGTAGTTTCCTACTGGGTGGATATGTTTTCAAACCTGCTGGCGGAGTATTCATCGGCGGTATGACTCTTGAATTTGCTGTTCTTGGAGTTGGCGTTTGTGATTCGGCTGGTGTTGATTGTGGTATCATGATATCAGCTGCTGTTGACAATGGTGATGTTGTGGGCAACATGTTATCCGCTGTTGTCCTTTGCGGCGCTTCTCTGCTTGGAACCTTCTTTTTGTGGTGTGACGTGTGTTCACGTAGGTCTTCGATAAAGGCGGGCTTGAGCCGTCCGGTGCTAATGTTGGCAATGCGCACATTGATGTCGATTGCATAGAGGACGTCACTAATTCTTCTTAAAACTTTGTGCGGTCCTTAATACGGCGTAGTCAAAGGTCTCTTAACTGCGTTGATTCTCATGAAGACATGTGAGCAAGTTTTAAGACCTTTGTTTATAAATAGCGTTTGCGTATTGCGTTGCCCTGTAGCTGAAGGACGCATCTGCATCATGATCTCTCGCAGCTTACGTAGGAATTCGTGTGGCTCGATGGTTGTCTGCTGTGGTGCGATCAATTCTCCAGGAAAATTGGGTGTAGCTCCGTATAGCATCTCGGTACATGATGCTTCAAAGTCTTCTTTGACCGTTCCACGTAATCCTAGCAATACCGTGGACAGTATTTGCGGCCAGGCTGGATTCTGCTCGTGACACATAATTGCTGATTTGAGCGTGCGGTGCTATCGCTCGATGAGTTCGTTAGAAGCGGGGCGATAGGGTGATGTCCTGGTACGATTGCGTCCCATAAACCAAATAAGCGCCTTGAACAGCGTCAAATTGAGTGGCTTGATCTATTGTTATTGTTTGTGGCACACCAAAACAAGCAACCCAGTTGTTGGAAAATGCTTGCTCGACCATCTCGGCGGGTTGGTTGGTCAGCGGTATTGTCTCGGACTACCTTGAGAATCCGTCGATTGCTGTAAGGCAGTATTTATATCCTTGAAACTGGGTCAATATTCCAATAATGTCTAGGTGCACATGCTGAAATCGTTTCTCGGGCATTGGAAACTCCTGCAATGGATTTTTTTGTTGGCGGCCAACTTTCGATCGCTGACATGGTATACAGCTACGTGCCCATATTCGAATGTCCCTTTTCATCTCTGTCCAGACGAATTTTTTCGCAATGGATCTGCATGTTGCTCGACCAATTTAATGTGATGGATGATGAAAGATGTCAAAGACTTTTCTACGCAATCCTGCTGGAACAAACGGCCGAACGTTTGCTAGTGTTGTGTCGACTATTACTTGTAGATTATCACCCATGCTGACACGTTGTAAGATGAATGACGTGGTATTGCTTTGTAGTAATTCCTGTAGCTCCTTATCCGTCTGTTGTTCACGTGCCAATTCTTCCAGGTCCACTGCAGTTGGTACGGTAATCTCCTCGATTCACGATAATGCGTTCGCGACGTTGCTAGCAGTTCCAGCTATGTATCGTACGTCTGTGGAGAACTGCGATATGAAGTTTAAATGTCGAGGTTGCTGTGGCGAAGCCTTGTCTGACAGTTACGCGAATGCGTGGCTAAGCGGTTTGTGGTCTGAGAGGATGTAAAATGGTGTGCCTTCTACGTAGTGACGTAAATGGTGGATGCTGCTGTATATGGCCAGCGATTCGCGATAATAAACGCTACATTTTATTTCCACTTTGGATAATTTCCTTTAGAAGAAAGCCAGTGGTAGCCATTTGTTTGCTTGCAGTTGCTCTAGAACTGCGCCCACCGCGACGTCTGACGCGTCTGACGCGTCTGTGGCCAATCTGAGTCGTTTATTTGGCTGGAAATGAACAAATAACACAGCGTGGGTCAGGCTCTCTTTGCAATTCTGGAATGCTTCTTCAGCTTCTGCTGTCCACGCGATGGGTGTCTTATCGTTTTTCTTTGATGATGCAGCATTTCGGATGAAGCGTCGATAATAACTGATGCATCCCAGGAAACGACGGAGTTCTGCGATTGCCTTGGTTTTTTGTAGTCTCGGATTAATTAAACGCGGGAGGGTGGTGGCGAAATGCCTTGCGCATTGATCAAATGGCCTAGGTACTCGATCTCTGCTACACCCCACGAGCATTTTGGAACATTCATTCTCAGACTGTTTTCGGCGAGGCGTTCAAAGACCAAGCGAAGGTGCCTCTTGTGTTCTTCTGACTCGGAAGCCACCAGGATGTCGTCGACGTAACAAATACAGAAGTCCAGGCCTTGAAGTACTTGGTCCATGAATATCTGGAAAGATTGCGCTGCGTTCCGTAGGCCGAACGTCATTGCGGTGAATTCGAAGAGGCCGAACGGTGTCGTTACCGCTGTTTTTGGGATGTCCTCTTCATTAACTGGGATGTGACAAAATGCCTTAAGAAGATCGATTTTTGAAAAAATACATTTACCGGCTAGATCGGCGGCTACGTCTTGAATGTGGCGCATTGGGTAACTATCTGGCACGGTGGTGGCATTAAGTCGTCGGTAGTCCCCACACGTTCTCCATGTACCGTCTTTCTTTTTTACGAGGTGCAATGAGCTCGCCCACGGGCTGATTGATGTACAACACAATCCCCTGTCTTGTAGGAACTGAATTTCCACTTTGACGACCTTTAATTTCTCTTCGTTCATCTTTCAAGGGCGTTCTGATATTGGCGGTCCCTTAGTTTTGATGTGATGATGCAGTGAGTGAGTGGTCACTTTGGTTCTAATGGCCGGATTTGTTATAGTCGGAAAATCTTTGAGTATATCGTCGTATTGCGCGTTTCTTCTGATGCTCGATATAGACTCGTCTTGCATCGCGCTGATCTAACCCGCCCCTGCACTTTTTATAAAGGATTGCGTAGCCGTTTGTTTCTTATGTCCACTAATATTCCGTAGTGGTTTAGGAAGTCGGACCCCAAAATAGGGTGTGCTACTTGTGCGATATGAAACTGCCATGGGTACTGCCACTGAAGGCCGAGTGACACATTTAGCGTTATCTTTCCAAACGTATCTATCGGTGTGCTATTTGCGGCGTACAATCTGTACACACCACGTTTGCGTTTCTTGTGCATTGCGTTAACTGGGAGGACCGAGAAATCTGCGCCCATGTCGACTAAAAATATAATTTTTGATTTCTGGTCCCATATTTCTAGGCGACTCTGACGAGAATCATTAGCCGTCGCCTGTTGAGCTAATGATTTGAGTAGTTTTCCGGTGGTGGTACACGAAACCTGCAGGGTGGACGACAGCGCAAAGCAGCTGATAGTAACACCATTTCGTGTCCGGCTTTCTTTTAACTGGCGTGATGTTTGCCTGTCGTGTTGGGTGGTGGCACTGATTACATTGCGGATACACGTTCTTATCTGACCGCTGAATTTCATTAACTTCAGCTCTGCCTTCCATCCTTTGTGGAGTAATGCATTCATCGTGGTAGTTTGCGGCGAGGTGTGCATTATCGTGATTAATCACTTGCGCTACATTGTCATCTCCGCAGCTACTAGCAATTTTGTCTGCCGCCGCCGCGAATTTGCTTAACTCGCTCGTGTTTGCGTGGGAAGGCATTGAAGCCATAACCATTTCAACATGGTGTCGGACATGTTGTTTCCTGCCACTGATTGCAATTGTGCAAGCAATTGTGATGGACGCTGTTTCTCTAATTTCAAGCCGTGTATCAATTATCTGATGTGCTCGAGGTCACTAATTGCGAATACGAACAATAGCCTTGCCTTTAAGGTCTCGTATTTGCCGGTGGCAGGCGGTGAGTCTATTATGTCCGCAACTTGCGTAATGATTGACAATTCCATTTCGGAGACAACTTTGTTGAAACGAGCTGCGGCGCTTGTAATTTTGCATGCTTGGAACGTTGCTTCCACGCGCGCGAACCACAATTCCAGTTTGCTCTGCCAAAATGGTGGCAACTTACACGTAATGGCTTGAATCCCTGTTGCGTCTTGCATGACGTTTATGCCAGTGTTCGCTGAGTTGTTTGAACTGCTGACTACGTCGTGAAATTCTTCGGTGGCCATATTCACTTCTTATTAAAGGGGTCACCAATGCAGGGACGAGCGTATGAAATAATACTCAACGTTAATCTTACACTTCAAGTTTTGCTCAATCCGTACGCGTCGATGTATCGTAGTCGAATCCTCAAGAACTTTTCTTTGTACGTCGCAGGGAGAGAGAATTTACATTTGTGCATTGCGGCTGCAAATTCGCGGCGCTACAAACTCTTAACAACCACGAAGGTTACAGATCGACCCTGTTACTAGCCTAGCCTGCTACTATTTGTAACATTACTTCAAGCTAGGCCTTTCCTTTTAAAGATGGTATCGAGAATAAAGGCGAAAGCAATCCTTCTTCCTTTTGTTCAAGATAGTAATCGAAAATTGAATTTATTATGATGAAAACCATCCAAGCTTTATGTCCTGCATAGTTTTAGTTATCTTTTGCGAACTAAACCATCCAGAGACAGCTGGCGTTCTTTCTGTATGAGAAGAATTCTTGACAGGGCAAAATAAGCAATTGATCTTGTGTTGTTAACATTCAGAATACCAATGAATTCAATCAAGTCATGTTTTAAGTTCACTGATCAGTTAAGTTTTGCTGGATTAAATTGAGAGTCTATCTTTCCCATTCCCCAGTATAGATAGATCTTCAGATAGGAGTACCATGAATACCATTCTTGCAATTATACAGCTCAGCATGTAGAACTTTTGAATCTATACTTCTCATATATGGTATAACTTTTAAATAAAAATATCATCTTAAATCCCAGAATTCAGAAGCACTCATTAATAGGCACCTCTTTGTGCTGAACAGAAAGCCTCTGCTTATCTTCGAGTTAATCATTAAACCAGGAACCAATTATAGCACTGAGATACCACTTAGTCTTTTGGCCTTTTACTTCCTCATGATCCGCGGTTAAATCATAAAAATGGACAGAATACATAGGGAAGTGTGCCCGAATAATCCTGTCTTTTTTAGGTAAATTTCTCTAGAGAAATCGGCCGATGGTTGAAAATGCATCGGCCGATGGTTGGTCGTTCAAAACCAGTGCTGCCTCTCGATTGTCTTGTAAAGATTCAGCAAGCATGAATGGTGACTTTTTTGCCACATACTCTTATCGAAAATGTCTTGTCGCCGTGTTTTACTAACTTGTATAGACCGTCAAATGGCATCTGCATTACGTTTTTATGGCAACAGGTCGCAAAAAAACATTTCAGGTCGAAGCGTCTTCACAAGTCCTAGATAAAATTGCTCAGTTTGTGATCGTATGGTGCCAGGGTGAAAAATTCGGCTGGTAAACGTATTGGCTGGCCTTAGAATAATCCAGCCGGTGAGTACGACAAGTCCTCGCGGTGGCTTGTGCTTATACCCATAATGACAACTTGTATAAGTTTCTTCCGTTGTTTGTTTTGGTGGTATCGAATCACGGCCTTGAGGCTGCGGTGGAAAAGTTCTCCCATGCTGTTTCCTTATGGATGTTAAGCAGCCATGTGTAGGTGTGTGGTACCTGCTAGGCAGTTTAGAAACATGAAGAGGTGCAATTAGAACTGTCGTCCTGGGTCGGAGGTGACTCGATGCCGCGAGTCATAGCGTGCGATCCTATTTTCCCAGAATGCTAGTGTGACCGTCTCTGCCTCTTGATCTTCAATAGGGATCGCCTCGGGCTATCGTGAGTATCGCTCGACGCATGTCAGGCAAAAGCATGTAACAACCAAGGAAGTCACCGCAGTTGCAGCCATTAAGTTTTAGCAGAGAAGTGCGTAACCCGGGGTGGCATCATGAGGCCGGCTTGCGTTAAGTCGTGTCGCAGGTTTTCCGGGACACCCTACACATAAAAACTAGCACAAAATTTACGGACCGGAAAGGAGGAGGCCATCTTGAGAAATGAAAAAAATATGTGTTTTAGTATTTCATGGCCTTATATTTTTCAAAGAAAAACTTAAATTCCACACATCAATTTACCAAGGATAAGTAAGTTACAAAAATCCAAATTGTATAAAGCCCCCTTTAAAACAAAATTTTAATCAAATTCACACAAAAAATGGATATTATTAAATTGAGAATTGATATCCAAATGAATATGACGCAAATTATTTACAAGAATGAAAGGAGAACAAAAAAAGAAGGAAATGTAATAAGAGAAAAAAACAATTCAAAATTACTCAACTTTTGTATGGCTGCAGAGTGCTCTGCAACTGGAAGGGGAATGGGGCAACTGCTAAAATTTAATTATTTTTTTTAACTGTATCTGCTTATTTAATTTATTTTTAATCTGGAACCGATGATAAATTAAAATGCTTAATAAATGTTGTCTACTATTAGTCCACTGTTGTTTGTAGTAGTTGTGGGTTCATACAACTACACATCAAGATTTCAGTTTATCAATCCTTTAATGCACCCCATACAATAGAATTTTTGACCCTTGACAATCCATTCAGTATAAGCAAAGGAGCTTGATTTTCACCCCTATTTAGTGTTCATCTTAAATTTCTTAGACCTTGTTTATTCACCAATGCCTTCCAATTTTCACACGGCACACAAAACTTCAACAAATGAAATTTTCTTCACTAAGCCGTTATATCTCCCAATTATAATTTCTGTTCGCGTTCACAAGACATCAATCGCTTATTAATGTCGGCCTATGAGTTTTTAATTACAATTTTAGTCACGATTGACTTTTTCTCAATTAAAATTTTTTTTTTGTTGTAATTCACAAGCATAAGACCATATGCTTCCCTTTCTCACTGTTTTAAGTCAATTCATTCTTTCACAAAAGAAAACTAATAAGTATCTTTTCCACTTTAATAACACCTCACAATCTCACTATCTACCAATCTCCTTTTAACGGCAATACAAGTTCAATACACTTTGATTCAGTTACCCACACATCTTTTCCATATCGATAAACGCATCAATTTCCATTTCGCATTGCATAACCATGATAGCATTTAGTTATATGCAAATCGTCATATACACGGAAATAATTGGTTTTCCCGATATCCCTAAAAAGAGTGTTTTTCTGGACTCGGGAGAGCTTAAGTACAGGGTCTTAGCGGACTCCACGATCGAGAAACTACGACGGTAGCACTGGTCTCCTATGCATTTATTTATCAACTTCAACCGTGAACCCTTCTTAATGGTCATGGAAATGAAATTTGTTAGTAGGGAAGCGTGGATGAATTTTTGCTAGTACAACAAATAAAATTTTGTTAGTGGGAGATAATGCAGGAAATTAGTTAGTATGAAGGAAGGAATTAGGTTTTATTAGTAAAAGTTATCGAATGAAATTTAGTTAATGGGAAGTAATGAATAGAGTGTTTTTACTGGGAAAGTTAAGATTATTATTATATATATATATATATATATATTTTTTTAATTAAAGATAGGGTAAGAGGTTGGTATTGAGATGATGGGGAACTAAAAATAATAGGGAAATTGTTAAATGTTTCAAAAATAGAAATAAATAAATGTATAGGTAAGAAGGTTATGTGGCCAAAAGAATGTAATGATGTTACGGTGGCAATTTGAACTTGCGAATGGAAGAATGCCAGTACGCCGGAATTCGCAATAAGCATTTCCTTCTGAGCGCGGCATGGTGATGATATCGCCAAATCCGGAGGTTTTTCAACTCTTCGTAGCTTTCTTGCTCTGCAGCCAATTTGTTGTAGTCGATTGTAGGCTTGATTACTTCTATATGCAAAAGTGCATCGACAACAACGTTATCCTTACCCGAGATTTGCTGAATGTGTAAACTGGCCGATGAACTCGAGGTGTCGAGCTTGACGTGGCGAAGCTTTTTCAGGTTTTGATAGAAAGCGAATGTTAATGGCTTGTCATTGGCGTATACTGTGAACACTTGTGGTTCCAGCAAATGTTGGAAGTACTTGACTGTGAGGTAAAGCTCCAGTAGTTCTCGATCGAAGGCGCTGTAGCGCATCTCAGTCAGAGTGAGCTGCTTAGAGAAAAAAGCTAGCAGCTCCCAAATGTTTTCATTTGTTGCTGTAAGGCTATTCCGATCGAAAAATTGGATGCGTTGCAGACAACTGCAAGCGGCACACTAATTGGAGGATACACCATCATTGACTTTGTGCGAGGGAATTTTTCGGTTTGTTGAACACTTTCTTTGCTGCAGTTCTCCATTCTAGCGGCGCATAACCCCTTGTATGCGAGCTACATCAGGTATGCCAATTCTATAAAAATTGCACATACCGACGTAACGGCGTAGCTGTCTTTGACTTCGGGAAATCGACTATGCCTTTAATATTTTCCACAGATAGCTTGATGCCTTCACTGTTGACACTGTAACCAAGAAATGTCACCTCCTCGAATCCAAGCTCACATTTTTGGCCGTTCTTGATGACGCTGCATTCATTGAGCCATCCGAAAATCTACAAGGATATCGTCTATATAAGCTTTGGTGAAATCTAAACCTCACAACTCCTTGTTGATGACACGTTCCAGAGGCCGAGCGGCGTTGTTATTGCCGTTTTCTAAATATCCTCCTTGGCAACTGGAATCTAGTTGCACATGCGCACTAATTGATTTTTAAAAATAGCCTCTTACCGCGCAGCGATTGAGCGAAGCCGTTAATATCGCGTATGGGATAGCGATCAGGGATGGTGTGCGTGTTGAGTGCTCTACAGTTCCCACATGGGTGCTAATTTCTGTCCTCCTTCGAGGCCATGTGTAATGGCGATGACCTGCTGCTTAATGAAGCTTGCACTTTGCCGAGCTGGACCATTACGGGCAACATTGTACTTAGAGGCGCCGTGGCTTGGCCGTCGCGGGAACTCTTGGTGGTGTTGGAATGTGGTGTCGCGCCGCTGGTTCTCTCGTGTCAGATTGCATAATGTGCGGAAACTCTGCAAGTAGCTGGTGGTACGCTGATGCCTCTATGGTGTGTGCGCTGCCTTTGAAACTCCGTCCACGTGACGAGAGTTTTGTCAGCTTGTCGATGAGTCATCTGTC
Organism: Odontomyia ornata; assembly: GCA_963969285.1. Lineage (NCBI taxonomy): Eukaryota > Metazoa > Arthropoda > Insecta > Diptera > Stratiomyidae > Odontomyia > Odontomyia ornata. The sequence goes on from OZ017739.1 coordinate 461,560,367, forward strand.
TTGGAATTTGGCTCCAATTATCAGTTTGGGGACATCGACAATCACGAAATCCTATGCAAAACTACGCTTTAGCCTGAGGTTGAGCATAAAAACTGAGCATCTATATGTGGCAATGAGTGTTCTATTTGCGGCCGCCAGTTCTTATGAGATCCTCTTGAGCGGGCCGCGAACGTGGAGTTATGCACAAATTGACTCCATTATCGATGAGAAACATTTTCTTCGAGTTTCCATGGAGGATAAATAAGCATCAAGGCTTTTTGCTGTTATCACTGGCTGCCATCAGCGACTGGCATTTCCCTTGAAAGGGCATAATTTTTTGGACTTTTTGGCGTTAGCATGGAAACATTGATAGCACCAACAGTGGTCGCTATTTTGCGATTTGGAATTCAAGTGGCTGCGAAAGTTCGAGCATGGGTGGCTGCAACTGCGTGAATGATTTGAGACTTGCAATGCATTAATCTCATGCTTCATGCCATCACCTTACGAAAACTGAGCATCATTTGCGTCATTTCTAAACCGAGCATGATTTCAAAGGAAGTTCCATCACGCGAGATTTCGTAAATTTTCACGTTGCTTCTCAGTGTTGATGCAACTGGATTCGCAAGGCCTGCTACTTGATCAAGCCTTTGAGATTGTTGCGTCGCCAGTACGGCTTGGATATTCCCCGGCAACCGGCTGGTCCAAACCGTGCGTATCACTTCGTCGCTGAATGCTGTATTGCCGAGGCCACGGAACTTGCGTGAAAATTGATTTGGTTTTCAGTTGCCCATTACAACTTTCTCGTAGTTCGCACGTATTATCCACTTGCTAGGCACTGAGTTCTTTTACTAAAATGTTCTTTAGAGTTGCAAATGGATTCGTCGAGTGCGGGTTAAGTATTATGTCTTCCACTTCAATTGGATAACGCGCTACAATAGCCAAGACTGCGTGGCTGAATTTTACCTCCTTGATCGTAATTTTCGCAGTTTTGAAATAACGTTCGATGAGCATGAACCATAGCGTGGGGCTTCCAGGCGTGAACTTCGGTAATTTCATTGTCATTGCACTCTGTTGGGCACTGACTGCTGCTGCATTCCTGTGCACATTCGAGCCCCAAGTTTCGTTTCGTTCGCCATTGTTAGTGGTACTCATCTATTTTTTTACCCTCTATGATTTCTGATATCTATTGTTTTCGTGCACTGCGTATTCAGATCGTGTCGGGGTCACCAGTTTTTTGGGTTAAGATCAATGCTAAGTGGCAAGTGCGGGTGACTTTCTACGACCTTTTTTTGAGAACAAATCCAACCCAGCGTATTGCAGCGCGTCAAGCTCAATCGAGAACTGTCAGATTCTCTTTCGGTCTCGTATAGTGGGAATGATTCTTTTTATCCGATTGTGGGGTTGTGAGTGTAAGGTTGTGGATTTTGGATTTTCCGGTTATTCAAATGAGGTTGCATTTAAAATTTTCTTTTTAATGTAGTGAACGCAAGCCATCAGAAAACAATGTCAATTTTTTAAATTAAAAGGCATTAATTTATCTTGACAAACTGATTTACCTTAAGGAAAACTTGTTAAAAATTGTTAGAGCAAACCTGATAAATCGTTAGAATCGAGAGTTTATAAACTATTTTGTGGCTCGTGTAAAAAAGCCTACATCGGGCCATCGAGTAGATCTTCCGCTGCTCGCTTAGTATGATCATGCATGCAGTTAAACAGCTAACAAACGCACATCTAGCTATGTTGCTAATCATGCAAATACTTGATGAATCGCACAAGTTTAATTAATGATTTGTTAGTTTATATGGGATAGCTGAAGATGAAAAACTTGACTTGTTACAAAAATTAAGGATTAACCAATTAAAATACGATAATTTTTTATTAAATTGTCGGTCAGAACTCAACAATTTTGCAGAGTATATTTCCGTAGCGTAATGTCAAAGACCGTTATATTGATTGACTCATTTCTTAAAAATAATAAATTTATGGTGTTTGTTTTTACACTGTACTACGATAAATATGTGTAGACCATGTTCGTTTTATGCTGTACTTCTTTTAATTATCAGTCAACATTTAAAATGCAATAAAAACGCAGTATATTTGAAACAGCTGTCATAATATATTTTATTATAAATAAAAAATTATACTTAAAGTAAGAATCGAAAGCTTGGTATCTACCTCATCAATTTTATAGATATTATATACAAAAAGCAATAATTGAAAAGTGTTCATATTGTATCATTATTAAAAGAAAATTAGAAATTTCAGAATCAATAATCAAAATCGTCATAATCAATGCCATGAATGAACACTATTCATAGGACTCCAAAATGAGTCAAAAATCTGCAAAAATTGAACAATAAATATATGCCCTTTAAAAACAATCAAAATCATTTTTTTTTCAACTATAGCTATATAGTATTTACCGAATTTAATCATATAAACTAATCAAACATTATAATTTTATGCATTTCATTATCAATAAGTAATTGCGAGCTTATAAATACAAGCAGAAAAATATAACTCCTTTCAGCTTTCGGTATTGGAAGCATGATATACTCCGGCCTGGAATTCGGGCAATACTTTGAGCTTGAACGAGACACCAAATGCCACAATGTAATGTTGGCCCTAACACCAGCTACACGTATGGCCTTCATTTTTATACAAATGTATTTTATATTTCTAAATAACGAGGTAGGTGCAAAAATCAAATCCTGCATACTCCAAGCCTGTCCATTTGCATAAACTAATTGGACATATTCGCTATAAATTCATTGGAATATGATGTTCACAGTACAGACATATATTTCATTTCAGCAAATCAAAGTCTATCGGCACAAAATTCTGGCACGTTTCGGTCTAATGCATATGATAGGGACAAATTTGTCCGTTTGGCTGAATGTGCTGATTCAGGAAACGAAACATGAAATCCTGACATTTTACAATCCAGAGAACAGGACGCTGCGGATATCACATAGATTGGGTGAGTTTGTAAAATAAATTAAAAATGGCCATGTCATGTAAAAGGGATGCTGTAGCGATGTAGGCTGACGTCCTTTTGAGTTTCATGAAAGATGTCATGCAAAGTTCCTATATGTACAATATTCACCACGATTTCATTAATATTTATTAGTTTTATCTGAAAATATATTTGGTAGAAAATTTACAATTTACTTAAATTACTTCAACTGTGAAATGTTAGAAATTTCATGATTTTCTTGTCTATTTGTATTTTAGGACATCGAATGCAAAATCTGGAACAAGCAGCACATTTGCGAGTTACACGAGGCCTTAAAGGACCCTATCAAATATTCGAATGCCGAAGAACAAACATAATTGGAACTCTGGTACAAGACGCATCTCCGTTCCTCTTTCCGTGCACCATCGAGTACTCACTCATCTGTGCAGCCATCCTGTATGTAATGTGGAGGAGTATTTCCCGCCCGACGAGTCAAACGCTGGTTCGCCCCGACAGCGCACTTTCACCATGTAAACGTTCTCCTCATCATTATTCCGTGGATTGTGCTCGAGCGCATAAAGGACTCTTCATCGGAATCTTAATACTAGTTCTTACAATCATCTCGTTAATCCTCTTTTTCGTCTTGATATCACGCCCGGAATTCGTTAGTTTGGCCGTGACGGAAGTGACTATATGCGAACTCACAATATACGCGACAGCAACCATAGCCACCCTCGTGGGGATGGTACAAGTAAGACACTTGCAATACGATGCCGCGAGGAGTTTTGAGTTGGACGACATTCTTCTGGTTGGCGCGCAAACAGGATCCTTCCTATACAGCACATTCACAGTGATTGGCGGTCATTTTACGCTACGCAAGGACACTGTTCTGGTTTTGGTTACGGCTCTGGCATCAATTGTTCAAACTGCATGTCAAACGATGTTTATTCTGGACGCAAGTCGAAGACAGGCTGTTAGCCCGGAGCACATACGCAAGAAACCAGGACGTGAAATTGTAACCTTTATGCTTGTAGCGAACTTGGCAATGTGGGCGATAAGTACTTTGGAAAAGTCACGAGCCGAAAGTCACCCCATCCAATTGAATTTCTATGGATTATGGGCTTGGACGATTATTACGCACGTATCCATGCCGTTGGCAATTTTTTATAGATTCCATAGTACTGTGTGCTTATGTGAAATATGGAAACGGGCATATAAACTCAAACCTGCCTATATGTGAGGGTATTAAGGATAACACGAAAATGTTGCCAACTCTTGTAAAGGTGTTTAATGGATTTTATGTATTGTGCAGTCTTGGATGTCCGATTGTCTTCATTGAAAATTACTTAACTAATTTGGAAGAAAAAGTTAAGTCAACTTAAATATCCATTACGATGACAATTTATTAAGTTAAAAATGAATCGGGTGAAATTGATCAGACTTCCAAGATTGTCATTGCTGGTTGTTAGTTGATATGTACAAAAAGGTAGCAATATTGTTTGTATGTTTTGTATAGTCTTCCCCATGTAAATAGAAACAAGTATACATAACAGTTTGTTACAATATGTGGTGACTAGAATGAACTCGTACTACGTTCCTTGAATTGTCAACAAAAAAGGTAATAATTAATCTGTTTGAATGATTTGGTAGTTAAAATCGTCAATATTAGAATCAATTAGTTTTTGAAACCAAAAATAAAAACACATATGAATAAATCTGCTAAATGCTCTGGGCCAAAATAAGACGCTAAACCCCTTTTCTTCTTTCCTTTTTTATCAGACTGAGATCATTAGATTAAACCACTTATTGATAACCATGTAGCAGGCTCTAATCTTCCTAATTTTAGGCCTTTGAGGGCGATTCTTCTTTGTTTCTCGGTAAAACGAATTTTGAAAAGACCTATTGGTTTCTGCGTAAGTCTGTCGTTATATTCATCGAGACCGCAATAATCAAATTTTGAGAAAAGGGCAGAATTAGTAGCTTATGAAGGGTTCGATACTATCAATATTTTGAAAAATTGTTAAAAAGGCCATCAAATGCATTAAAATTACCTTTAAAAAGTTTTTGTTTGTGGAGTATAATGAAAGGTTTTCTAAAAGAACCTTAGCCTAAATAGTCAGTTTGTGAAACAGGGGTCCAGGAGAATGTTATACGCGCGAAAAATTAGTTTTTCCCTAAAAAATGGGAGGGAAGGAACTACTGATGGACTAACAAATTTCAGCGAGCTATATGTAATTACACCCTTCACGCCCTCGTTGACTAATTGCTTCTTGTCGCCGTATAATGCCTCACTTCTATTTCTTTGCTTGTGCACTTTACCCTAGATAAAACAATCCGATCATTTTTCATGGTTTTTTCATTATCTTTAGAAATATTTACAAACAACTAAATTTGCGAAAAGCAAAACAAAGTTCAAAAGGACAGACCAGGCGAGCTTTTGGCCGCCACAATTTGTGAAAACCCAGTTTGTGCGCTGCAGATACATATTACTTCAAGATTTAAAATGAGTGGTTATTAATCAATATGTGGACGGCACAGTATACCTAATTTTAGTGCAGCATTAGATTTCAAATCAAACAAAAAAGGAAGTTTTATTCAAATATTAGTTTTATGATACGTATCACACTAAGTTTGAAACACCGTAATTAATTAAATAAAACCCTGATCCAGTAAGACAACCTTCGATACAGTTACAATAGCTCGGCTTTTAGTTAGTTTTTAATCTCTCAATTTCAATTGTTGGGGGGTAAAAGATGAAAGGACAATAAGATCACGAAAAATCTGATACTGTGAACAAACACATTAAAACTGTTTTAAAATTCATGTGTTTAAGCAAATAATCAATTGAATATAAATTATAATAAAACCAATCGGGTGATTCCTTGCACGAACTGAGGAAATCTTCATCTGTAATTAAACTTAAAACAATGAACTTTGATACCTTAAAAGCAAAAATAACAATTCCTAATGAGATCGCCTGCAAAAATTTTGTTATTTTAATGCACAAATGGTCATCTCTCCAGAGTTGTACGAGTGTGATGGTCATAAATTAATTCTTCTCCTTCTTCGTAGCACTTCCAACTGTCTCGGTTGATTGCCGTGTCCTCAAATTTTAAAATTCGAGTCAGACCAGCGTTTCCTCGGTTTCCCCTTTGGTCTACGCCCTTCAGTTCTCCCTATGAATACTTTTTGGGTATCCGTTCTTCGTCAATACGATTCATGTGGGCAGCCCTTTGCAGCTTCCGCAGTCCTACATTCGTTGAGACCTTCGGCTCGTCAAAAATTTCATACAGCTCATGGTTGTATCGAATTCGCCCTTGGTCTCCGTCCAGCATCACTCCGATTACTTAGCCCAGGATCCGTCGCTCAAAGGCGTTCAATATATTTGCGGATGCTTGGGCTAGGGCCCATCTTTCACACCCAGGGTTTTTCTTAAACGAATTAAAAAAGCCTTACACTTTACTATACAAATCTTTGTAATTAAACTTAAAACAATCAACTTTGGCATTTTAAAACAAAAATTAGAATTCCTAATGAGATCGCCTAAAAAAAATGTTATTTAAATTCACAAACGGTAATTTCCCCCAATGAGTATGAATGTGACGGGCATAGCATTTCAGGTAAGATAGCTATGACTTAACTTTTCTTCTTCTTCGTAGCACTACAGCCCCTTTCGGTCTTGGTTCATTGATCGCGTCCTCCAATTTTGAAATCAGAACAGCGCTGAGCTGTCTTCGTCGACCGAGTTAAACCAGCATTTCCTCGGTTTCCCCACTGGTCTCCGGCCTTCAGTTCTCCCAGCGAATACCTTTTTTGGGTATCTGTTGTTTATCCATACCATAGTACATTCACCTAGTACCCACACCTTTCATTTACCCTGTGTTGCACACTTTTTGAATTTTTCCAGGAGCACGTCAGCTGATCCGGGGCACGACTGCTGAGCCCTGGCGCGCTCAAGAAACAAAGCAAAAAGCAAATTAAATTTCCGACGCACGTGTTCTTTTACGCATTTCAGAACATAGGAGTGCTGCCAGAGTGCTGCTAATAAAAAACTAAGGAATTGCATGGAATGAATTTATTTTTCTGCAAAGTTATTGATTACATTCGCGCCAATCCTCGCGTCAGCATTTAACTACCTATCTGCTACCGAAAATTTTTGACTCGCTGTTTGGCTTGTGTTCGGATTTTTCCGGAGGGTTGATGGAGTGTGGATACTATTTGAGTATACTATGATCCATCCAATTCATTGCAGCTTCCGCAGTCTTATAATCGTTGAGACCTCCGGCCCTTAAAAAATTGCATACAGCTCATGATTGTATTGAATTCGCCATTGGTTCCCGTTTAGCTTCATTCCTAATATTCGTCTCAGGGCCCATCGCTCAAAGGCGGTCAATATTTTTGCGGATGCTTGGGTGAGGGTCTAGGTTTCACACCCATAGTATAACACAGGCCTTATCACAGATTTGTAGACTTGGAGCCTTGTTTTCCTGTGTATGCAGCTGGTCTTTAAAATTGTCAAGACAGAAAAAAACTTTTTTTTTGCGAGCTGTGTTCTCGTTATTTTGGCGCCTAAATACACGAATTTGCCGACATTTGTGATATTGTATTCGCCGAGAGTAATGTTTTGTGCATTTGAGGTATTTTTTCTCAACTGCGTCATGAGCTTTGTTTCATTCTCATCCACTTGTAGCCCTACTATTTTTGCTTCACTGTTGTATTTCAGGAAGAAGACTTTGGTGGTTATTAATAACCGCGACAAAGCGTTGATTTCGTCGGCGTAGGTTACTACTTGGCTCGACTTGTGTACGAATTTACCTCGTGTATCGACAGGTAGCTGCCATATGACGTTCATCAAAGCCAAATTGAATCGCAATGGCGGCAGCCCATCTCCCTGCTTTAGTCTGATATTTGTGTCAAAGGCATCGACGAGTTGGTTATTGATGCGGACTTGGGAGGTCGTGGACGTTATTGTCATTTCGGTGAAACAGACTTATTTGTATGAAATGCCAAAGCAGAGCATTATTTTTTACAGTACGTTAAGATCAATACTGTCGTATGTTTCTTGAAGTCAACGAAAATTTTGTGTACGTCTATGTTGAACTCCCAGCACCTTCAAGTATCTGCTTGACAGTGAACAATTAGTCTATTGTCGATCTATTTGTTCTAAAACCACCTTGATACACCCCAGTAATGCTGCTGGCGTATGATCCGATTTTATTTTGTAACACCTTTGAAAATATTTTCTACGCCGTATAAAGTAGTGATATGCCTCCATAATTTTAGCACTTTAGCTTGTTACCATTTTTTGGATAGAGAATATAATTGATTGGCTCCACTCTTCCGGCATATGTTCTTGTTTCCAAATGTGCTGGATGACTTTGTGAATAGGTTTATGAACATTGCTGCTACCATATTTGTTGACCTCCTCTGGAATCTCCTCGATGCCCGGCGCTTTATTATTCCGCTGGGCTTTTATGGTGGAACAATTATCATTCCGAGTTGGTGGAACTAATGGAAGCTCTCCGGAAACGTCTATAGGCTCCAATGTCCTGGAGCTGTGTGAAAGATTAAGGAGGTTCTTGAAATATGAAGCCCATCTTTCCTTAATCTTGGGTTCCTCAGCAGTGATATTCCTGATGTCAACACGACAGAGCTTGGTTTTGGACTGATAACCACGATTCAGGCTTCTCACTACTTTGTCTTGTGTTGTTGCTCACTAGACTTACATCTATACTTCTCAATTAGTTGTTGCAACATTTTCTTTTCTTAATTCTAATGATCTTCTTCGCTCCTTTTCTAAGATTTTCATAGTATTCTGTCTTCGTCCTAGTTTTCTTACCTACGTATTTTTTGTACGTCTGATTCATTTTGTCTAACGCTTTCAGGCATTCATCATTGAACCAATCATTTCTTTTGCGCTAGACTTGATGTACAATCTTTAGTTCTGCCACGGTCTTATTAGTCGCTTTCACTTTCATCCAGAGCTCATGGTTTTTTGTTTAGCGATGCGTCTGTTTGAATGGGAGCTAACTGGCTGCTGAGGGTCTCCGTGAAATTTTTGGTCACAGACGCCGAATGGAGCCTTTCGATGTCAAATTTTTGTAGCGGGCTGGTCTTCGCTGAATATGCCTTGGACATACGATATGGATCAGTTAATTTAATCAAATATCCCCAAGTATGCTCGAAGCCCAACATTTTTGGATCAGAACTCAGTCAATCTGGTTCTGTGTATTGCCGTCCGTTGATAGCTACGTGATTTTATGAATGCTTCGATGTGGGAAGCAAGTCAAACGTATGACCAGATTTCTGCTATATGCAAAATCAATCAGGCACTGGCCGTTGCGATTTACGAGTATTTCATCTTAGAGGCTATATCCTGCAGTCGTTCCACGATGAGGTACCTCATCGCCAACCTTAGCGTTGAAATCACCCAGAATTATTTTTGTGACGTTTGTAGGCAAGGAGTCGACTAGTCTTCTCCGGTGATTGTAGAACGTCCTTTCCTCCCGTAGAGGTATGTACAGCCAGATTTTGAGGAAGTTCACCTTTATACTGATCGCATATAACCTTTTTTTTTATTTTCAGGCATTATTCTTTACGTTTAATTACCATTTTCGTTATTTCCAGCCATTATTGTTTATTCCCGTAAGCGTTGTAGAGCTATATCGTATAAACTATCACGTTTCATGTGACTACTTGTAAGTGAAACGTAGATTCATGATTTTTAACTATGGTTGGGCATTCGGATATGCATAAATATGATTATTTGCTAAGCAGTTAGGATCGACTTGATCGGTTGAGTTTTGTGTGCATCAGAATTATACAGTTAATTTGCAGTAACGCTTAAATCATTCCAAAGTAACGTTATTTTTGGAGTAGATATTTTTGTATGGAACCTTCTTTTTGAGGAACACTTGCGCCCATTATTAATTCGTAACGTCTTGTAGACAATTTGGCGTTTGCATTAAAGTCATCTCTATATTGGTATAGATGCCCATGCTTCTTTAACTACTTCGAAGTATTGATATACTTTTGTAAAATTTTACAAAAAAACTTGTGCGCGAAGATAGGTCCAAAGAACCACACCACACCGCCCTCAGCGTGTCCCAGTATTTGGCCTCTAAAGGGATCGCCGTGTTGCAACAGTCACCTCATTCACCCGATATATCACCCTGTGACTTTTTTGTTCCCTATAACAAAATCGGTGGTCAAAGGAACCCATTTTGAGTCGATTACGGACATCCAGGTGGCCGAGACAAGGGTACTCGCAGACATCCCAGTCGAAGCGTTCCAGAAATGTTAAGAAGCATGGAAAATGCGCTGGAATCCTTGTATAGCTGCCCAAGGAGACAACTTTGAAGGGGATGGTAGAGTTGTAGAATAATTTTTAAATATACTGGTTTCATGGAATCAGCCTCATTACACAGCACACCTCGTAATACATCCTGGTGAATGTAGTTTTTTTTCGTATCCTAGTCTTAAGCTAATATGTTTAAACTTACTCATCACTACATTGCCTTCAACACTATTATTTAGATCATCTTCCTCACCGCATTCTTCAAGCTTGTCATCGTCAATATTAGCTTGTCATCGTCAAAATTATCATCAAATTAAAAAAAAAAACTTTATAAACCACAAAAAATTCAATTTATGTTATACATTATAAAAAGATATATTAACTAAGTTTTCGAATGAAATATCAATGAAGGATGTACTTTTGGGCCCATAAAATCAATAAAACTCATATTTTCCATCAACTAAAGCACTGCCACAGTCTTCAGGGCTTTTATCAGTGAAGTGTCTTATACGAGTATGTGCACTGCACCAAAAAAAAGTAAATTGTTCTTTTAATCTGTTGCAAAAGTTCTTCTTCATTCACTGATAATGTAGAACCATCACAGGTTCTATTTTTTAGCGTGTTATTAAATAAATTTTACAAAGAACTACTAGTTTCATATCCTATCTGTCCGTCTGTCCGTCTTTAGAAGCTACAAAGCTAAAACTTTGTGGAAACATCAGAAGGGGTAGTATCTCAAAGGTTTAGGTTTTATCAAGCATTTCAAAATAATTTAAGTGGGGTCCTGTAACGCTGAACTGGCCCTTAAAAAGTATTTTTTATCAAATATCGTCGAATGGGATATCAAATGAAAGGTCTTGATTATCACTTTCAGAATCTGAAACAAAAAAGTAATTTTATGCATCAGACCATCCAAGGTGAAGCAAAATGTGCGGAAATTTGTATAATCTTCCACTTGTAAGCTTTTTGTAAATTAATTTTACAAAACGCTATTAAAATCGCTACCTGTCTGTCCGTCCATCCGTGCGTATGTCACAGCAATTTTTCTCGCAAACCGTATAAGCTAGAAACATCAAATTTTGTGTATAGGTGCAAGGTGGTGTCTTGTTCAAAGTTCAACTACAAAAAATTCTATAAGGTATTTAAGGGGGGTCTTCCCATATGGGAGAGTGGTCCCTGAAAAAAAAAATTTCATCAAAGATAGCAGATATGTCTATCAAATGAAAAGTCCTGACGAGAGGGGTATTCGAGGGGTGCACGTTGAGTAAAAATACACGAAGGCCTAAGGAAGATGCAGCAATCTAAGCTTTCCAGGTATAATTATTTTGTAGGATATCTATCATAACCTGGTCCCATTTATACGTCAATCAAAATACCGGTGGATCCAAAAGCTCTTCCAAAAGATACCAAATTTGATTTAAGCTCTCTAATCATGGTCGTATTCTTGAGAACTTGTCTTTTAAGTATTTTGTAAAATAATTTTACAAAACCTTACTAAGATCGCGCCTGTCTGTCCATCTATCCGTCCATCCGTCCGTCTATATGAAATTTGTATATAGGTGTAAAGTGGTGCCTCCTTCAAAGTTCTGCTATTAAAAAAAGATTTTACAATGTGCTTTAGGGGGGTCTACCCATAGAGAAGAGTAGCCCCTGAAAAAAATGTGCATCCAAGGTACCCGATATGAGTATCAACTGAAAAGTCTTTTCAAAACAGGTCTTATACTAAAATTTTTTGTTTCGAAGGGTGCACAGGGAGAGAAATACTTTCATTTGGTCAAATTCAATTGAAACTAGTGGTTTACTTTTTGAAGTGCATATTTTTGAGATTCATTTGATAAAAATTCGAGCAAGTTATTATCAAAAAACAACTGAGAAATTTCGAGTGGACCTCTTGGAATAGCGGTTGGCATAAAGTTGGCTGAGTTTATTCATTTCTCGATAAAAGATTGCACTTATTTCTATCATCATTCTTCTTTCCTGATTTACGAGTATTGTCTTGAATGGGTTTGGCTGTGTAAGCTGTTGCTGTAGAAGTCCTTTGTCTTCTTAGCTAATTTTGGAGTTGAACATCTTCCTCCGTTCCCGAATTTTCATCAGTTCTACCTTCGTTATCCGGAGATGATATATACACAGTTATGTGTTTTTCAGACTCAATTATAATTGAATCTTGATCTGAGTATTCATCATCCATTTCATCTACAGAAAGTTGCTTTTTAAGCTCTTCCAAAATTACATCGAGCATAAGTGCTCTGAAATGAAATGCGTTACCATGTCAATCTATTTATAATTAAAATTTAGAATGAAAAACTTTGTTATAATTACTGAACCATGTGCCCAATGTTGCATAAATGCAACGGTTTGTACAGTTAGGGTGTCCAATGTTGCATTAGCGCAACATTTTCATGTTTGAAGAATTCAACAAAGTATTTTGTAGAAAATTGAAACAAAACTGGCACGGCTTTGAGTAGAAATCATGGAGTCTTATCTAAATTTCACAAACTCAGTGTAAAATATGAGTGACAATGTGCCTGCGATCATAACAGATTGAGAAATACCGATGATCCAAATTGCTGGAAAAATATTGTAGAATTACGAGGGTCATTTGAAAAGTTTCCGGCCTTACCGGCAAAAAGTCAGGGTACATTCAAGTTCTCTTGCCAAAGAAAAGATAACCTTTACATATCTATGCCATCAAAATTTCAAGTCATTCCAATCAGTACAAAGAAATGGTACCCTTCCAAAGTTGACAGGTGACATTTGTTAAGAACAATGGATGAAATCAAGTATCACGCGGTGATAAACTATCTCTATTTGAAAGGGAAAAAAACTCGGGAAGTGAAAAAAAGAGTTAGATTTCATAGGTGGTGAACCGTCAAATATTGGGTGGCCAAGTTCAAATGCGGTCGCACAAGCATTTTTGACGATGAGCGTTCTGGATCTCCAAAAACTGTTTCAACGGAAGATATCGTCAACTTAGTGCACACAACCGTGATGAAAGATCACCGGTTAACCATTAAGGAAATTGCTGAGGCTTGAGGGATATCAACTGAATGGGTGCATAAGATTTTACATGACGATTTATGCATGAGAAAATTATCCGCACGATGAGTGCCGCGTTTGTTGACGATCGACCATAAGCACGTATGGATGGACATGTCGCGTGAGACTCTTCAGCTGTTCTAAAAGAATCCTTCCAAGTTTTCGCATCGGTTAATTACCCATGACGAAACTTCAATTCATCAACGTAATATATAGTACTCCGGAGACCAAACAACAATCAAGCAGTGGATTATGGTGGGGGGCTCAGAAGAAGTGGAAGGCCATTCTTTGTGCTGGAAAAGTGATGGCGACAGTTTTTGAGACAGCCATGGGGTGATTATGGTTGATTACTTTCAAAACGGTAAAACCATTATCGGACCCTATTACCCTGCAGTGCTGCACCGATTGAAGACGGAACTCAAGAAGTAAGGAACCACACTTGGTGAGGAAGATAGTGCTATTTCAGCAAGATAACCCGCGAGTTCACACATTCATGGTCGCAATAGCGAAATTGGACGAATTGAAGTTCAAATTACTCCAACATCCACCCTAATCACCAAACATAGCCCCGAGTGACTTTTTTTGCTCCCGTTCCCTAACTTGAAAAAATTCTGGGTGGGAAAAAATATGGGTCAAATACCAAGGTGGAAGTGGCAGTAATCCTGTATTTTCTGGTTTACCTAAAGAATTTTTTCCTGACAGCCTAAAGGGTTGGGATAAGAGTTTGACCAAATATATTGACTTGGGTGGATACTATGATGAGAAATAAATTTTTGGTTGACTTGAATTATTGTTTTTTTTTAAAAGGCCGAACATTTTTCAAAAGACCCTCGTATTGCTAAAAAAAACCTTTGAAACCATTCTAAACCGAAAATGAATCTGCAAGTCTACAAAACATAACAAAACAAGCCTGTTCAAGCTTGACAACACAGTTATAGCATTGCCCGAACGCAGCACTTGAAACCAATGGGTTACAGACTTCAGTTTCCTTTATATGCGTCGTTGCAGTATGAATCAGGCACACGCGGAACATGCAAAGTGTAGGGCCAGGTTAGACGTGGTCATAAACAGGATTGCAACTTATTTCAACATCCAGGTTAACTGAACCCTGTCTGAGGTCTACATGGTCCAACATTGCACCCATGCTTACTTCGTATACGATATACATTTTTCAATATGTGTGTATCACTGAGAACATTACATTGTCAGCCGTCGCCAAGTCAACACGAGTAATATAAATGAGATGTGCATCCTCACCGGTTTCACTTTGAAACCAAGAACGCATTTTCAATCTGCCATTTGAGATTTTTCCCTTTGAGCTATCGATAGATGAATTATTGCCTTGAGACTTAGGACAATTTTTGAGGCGCCTCAGATAGGTACGCATTTGTTACAGTGCGTGAGGCCAGGTCTAAAGACAGGACCCATGCGTCTTGTTTTCTTCCTCTCAACGTCACGTCATTCCAGTCTAAGAAAACTGAATTTACCTGTTTAAGGACGGCAACAAGTTGAAGCGTATGACATAGCCCTCTGGTCACTCTCATCGGTTAGGGCTAGCCCTCTTGTAAGCATGCTTATGAGATCCGTTTACATAATAATTTCTTGCCTCGTAAATTCTGATAATAGTTGAGAATAACTTATGAGTTAACGTAAAGAAATATTATTTTTCGAGATTTTTTAAACATTTCTGACAATGATTTATATAAACTAAAAATTACTTTATAACGACTGTTTGAGCAACTACATTTTTTCGCCATTCATTCATAAATTTTCCCATGTAAGACCCATCTTTTGTTATCGGAAACATATTTATTTGTAATACAGATTGTATATTAGAATGAGGAAAGTGCCCCATTTTCGGAAAATTTGGAAAAACAAAAGTTTTTCGGACTCATCATAAACGAGTCTCTCACAACGTATAGGGATTACATGTATGACGCACAATTTAGGTCCTTGGACTGCTAACTATTGATACTGATTCCATAATTTATAGACTTCGGCTCCTCGGTTTGTACGCTATTTTTAAGGAGTTGAAAATTCGTTTTTTGCAAGATCAGAAAGCCTCAGAAGATAGCTCCACCTCTCCAGATCACATTTCACAAGCAGTTAATTTGTTAGAAATATGAATAGTAAGTCAATAAATTTTGAAAATAGAGAACACCCTCTGGAAAGGAGGAGAAAGGATGAAAACTATTAAATCAAAGGGGTTTATTGTGAAGATATCAAATATATTGTTTTCATAATTTTAAAATAAAGTTATTTAAGGAAATAAATGAAATTTTGCCAATCCTCTTCCTTGTCTCTAGAATTGCAGAGCTTTAAATTTTGAACAAAACACATAAACTATCCAAATAAAGAAAATGATTATCTTAGTATTTCGGGCTCATATTTTAAATCCCGTGATAATTTTTTTCGAATTGAATTAGAACCTAATGCTTTCATAACCATTTCACATTAAACTAAAATGAAGTATCAGAACACCTTTCATCACTCCGTCTTAACCCACATATTTAGGAATACATGGTAAGACATAATTCAACGATAGAAATTATATTCTGCGGCTTCCCTCAAAAATGCAGTAACATATGTATTTTTTTAGTAACCACAAATACTTTGAGTACGGTTTGAAAAAAATATTTGGTAACTAGTTCATAATACTGAATTCTCTCTAGGTGAATTCAACTCGCACTTGATCCGATTTTTTTTATTTATCAGGAGAGAGAAACAATCTTTGCATATAAATACATTCATAGACAATGATGCGTATCAAACATGCATTTCAATTCGAATGAAAAACTGATGTGCATCCACCATCGTCAAAGTTCCACCTTGAGGGCTATGCATATATCAATATACAAGAGATTAAAGACTAAAAAACTCCCGTATCCCCCGCGAACCCAAAAACTTTTATTTTGAATCTTATGTTAGCATCGCTGGTAATAATTAAATAGAAACTTTACGCTAAGACAGAGTATGAATATTTCATTTGTTTTGTTTCCACATTTAGGAGAAACTTATTTTTTTCTGAGCTTTATTTGTATTTTCTCGAAAAAACCAATATGTGCTGAGTGTTTATCTTGTAATCACACTAATTAAATCATTTGAAATTATTTATTATCACTTCAAATTCTTTGCTGAGCAACACCTTTTTGAAGTAAAATAATAACATATAAAAAATAATCACTGCACCAGTGGAAGTTTCGAGCATAATTAAATATAATGAGATACTAAGTTGCATAAATGCTCGTAGTAGCGTTTGATTGTTTTACAAAAAAAGAATTTAAATTGAGGGATTTGGGACTCTTTGCGAAACTTTCACACCCTTTTTCTGCGAAATATTAACACTTTTCTCATCTTTCCCTCCTTCGCATTTTAACAAATCAAAATTATTAACATCCAATTAATTGGTATGACCTTAATTTTTTCAAATATGGTAGAAGAATTTACATTTTAAGGAAATATGAAATTTAGAAGTTCAAGGATTATTAAACTCATTACTTATGAAACTGATTGCACCAGTACAACAGATTTTAAATAAAATTTTCAGATCCATTGAAGTAGGATTCTTTCTGGTCACCATATCTTGTAACATTTTTGGACTAATTTACACGATTCAATTTACCTCATAAAATATACACATTTACACATATAAGAATTTTTCGGAAACTATTTACAATATGCATATATACATACAGTTTTATAAAAATCCTCAAATATAACGGACAGACTTTTTATAATCAAATCAATACAATAAAAGATCAAAACATTGAAATCTGTAATTTTAAATTAGTTTAGTCGAAATTGAAACTAGTTAGAACGAAACACTAATGTAATGGAATTAATAAAGCATACGCGAAAGTATGCAAAGTACAATATTTTCCTGTCATCTTTATATTGTAAAATGCTTTTTTGAATGTAAGATTTGAAATTACTCCCACCAGTTTTTTTTATAAAGCCCGCTTGAAATAGCCATTAAAGAATCGGGATCAATAAATTTTTAATAAGAAATACGAGTATATAAGTGATGAAATAACAGAACAAACAAGAGTCATAATATTTGTAACCAACTGCATTTTATATACCAACATTGAATTTTTACCATAAATATTTGCTAAAGTCAAATGGATACATATGAAAAAATAAATTTTGCAGAAAGTATAGTGTTACGTACATGCATAAGCTATATAATTATATACACAAACAATCTTTCCTACTAATGCCACATAACATTTAAAAAAAATTCTAATCAAAATGGTAAATTCAAACATATCCTTTGAGCAACTATTTCTTTCGCTCGAATAAATCGTAAAGCGTCACTTAGCACTAAGATTTTGTGCTTCTGCAGTCCACTTATTATCTAGCGCTTAATATAAACTCTTTATGTACTCCCAAGAGCGAATAATTTGTACATAAGTTCGTCCTATCCAAAAAGATATTTAATTTGTAACAAATTGTCTTAAGGTAGAATTTATATAAAACAATGATATATGTATACATTTAACTGGAAGGAATAAAATGAATGTATGTATTTGCTGTCCCTTGGTATTAGCTATGAATAGGAAAAATTCACGA
Source organism: Odontomyia ornata (assembly GCA_963969285.1). Classification (NCBI taxonomy): domain Eukaryota; kingdom Metazoa; phylum Arthropoda; class Insecta; order Diptera; family Stratiomyidae; genus Odontomyia; species Odontomyia ornata. Next base: position 461,578,210 of record OZ017739.1, read on the forward strand.
AAATGTTATTTACTTGTTAGAGTTTTCTTACTATTTATATAAGTTAATGGTTTTTAAGTTTAGCAATAAGTTGTTCATTAGTCGTATGATATTTTTAAACAATAAGTTGATTGATGCCTGGTTACCCGCATTGAGTTGGAATCTGAAGTTCACATTCTCGGGGTTCGGTTACACACGGCCTCAAACTGAACAGTGAGTTTTGTTGATTCTACCAGCTTAGTGGATGTTTTTTTTATAAATTTCAATAAGAGAATCAAATTCTTTCCAAAAGGTCGTACATTTTTAAAATTTATTTTTTCAGTAAGAGCTTTCAATGCTAAAAAATACTCTTAATGATACAACTTTTTTCTGGAATTACTCATCCACATAATTCTATTAAAAAATCACTGGAACTATTCGAAACTGTTTAAATAACGTCCGTTCTCATATAATATTCAAAATTGTTTTTTATCCGCTATTTATATTGCTTGCTTAAAAATGTTGGTTATTATCACAGCGATTCGTTTTATATATTTCAACTACACGTTAAAATAGAAACAGAGATTCTGTTTAATTGCACAATGTTTTATATTACAAGAATTGTAATTATTTATTATGATAGTGAATTAAGATTCATGCCACGGAAATAGTTTGTGGCAAATTAAAGTGTCGGAAATCGAAATGCCAAATATTAGGTATAGTTTCAAATAAAGTGAAATATGCTGAATATGTTAAAATTGTATTTTGATTATTGACTAATTAAAACAGATAACATTCCCTATTTCTGTTCGAAAGTAGTGAATGTAATGATTCCCGAAACTGCGAAAAAACTTTTAGTACTTTCTCGTTTTTAAATTTTTCTACTCAAATATATACTTTTGAAGTTGGTAGCTGTATCTGATCGTACATTCATCCATCCTCATGTCATCGCCCCTTTTCTACGAAACCATTAAGTTGCAATCATCAAACTTTGCCTTTTTTTAAACTTAATTATTTCAGGTTTTCAAAGGTGATCTCTGGTATGGAAAATTTTTCATCAAAGAAAGTCGATAGGATCACATGTGTTCAATCGCGAGGAGGGGGTGGACACAAACTTTTCGTGTATTTCCCCTCCTTGTGCGCCCCTCGAAGCAAAAATAGTCAAATTAAGGCCTGTTTTGAAAAGCCCGCATTAAGACCTTTCATTTTATACCTATATCGGCTACCTTTGATGAAATTTTTTTTCGGGGGCCAGACCCCCCTTTAATGCCTTATAAATTTTTGAAGAGAGCACCACTTTCCACCAGCATACAAAATTTGATGTTTCTAGCTTTGGTAGTTTGCGAGAAAAAGTGCTGTAACACACGGACGGACAGACAGGACGCGATTTTAGTAGGGTTTTGTAAAATTATTTTACAAAACCCTAAAAAAGCGAGGTGGAGGAGACAACACGCAAATATCGGCCACACCACCTTGTGACTGGACAGTTTTTCATTAAAAACTTAAATACGCGCAAGCCTCTTCACTACAAATCTAAATAATTTAAATTAAAACGTTAAAACACTTTAACGATTCTAACCAAAATGCCCAGCCGTCTTAGTCAAAACACTAAGCCATTTCAATTTAAACGTCTGGTGTTTTAGGCATATTTGACATTTGAATTGATAAAATTGGTGAATTTGTGTAGTTTGAATACTTACTAGAAATTCATAACAAGCAAGTAAGTAACAAGGCGAAAAAAAATTGTTGTAATCGAGCAGTCGCCTAGCAAAATTGCTCGAAAACCATCAAAATCCTGATCCAATTTTAATCATAAATTGAAAATAAATAATTATTTAAATATACGATTAAAATTCGGACACGGCAACCCTTTTGTAATGCATCGCCAAACACTTTATATGCGGGTACTTTTTCCGCCAAACAATGACGTAACGCGGGTGCTTTTGACTTTATCGCGCCAAAATTAGACTTTTATAAAAAAAAATCATATCTCTCAAACTAATTGGTATTTTTTCATAAAACTTTTTGTATCTTACTAAGAAAATAACTTTTTCTTCATTATAAAATATATGGGTTGTTCTATTTTTTATCTACACAAAATTACTACATTCTAGGTAAATATAGGAAAAAACATTTTCTTACCATCAACATTACTTTATTCACATAAAATTGCAATATAATCACGAAATTTTGAATAGATGTTATAAAAAAACTGCAGCCTAATAGTGCTTCACCGTGTGATAGCGTTCAAAACACTTGCCCTGGTGAAGAGGTACATTGCAAAACTTGCACATGTTTCGTGTTCCACTGCGCAGTTTATGAGCAGCACACACACGAAATCGACGTAAAATATTTTTGTTTTTGCCCTTTCCGACAAGAGGTTCTAAAGTGTGTCTTCTCATATTCATTGACGACCTTCCCGGTGCAGCCCATTTACTACTTTGGGCCCTGGATGTTGAAGGCACAGGATCAGCAGGCTCTTCTCCTGGAAGTTTGTCGGTTAACCAATGGATCGCTATATTCTTCAAAAATAATTGGTATTTTTTTTTATCTCTCGAATGCGCCGAATTGTATACAAAAAATGAATACATTAATGCGCAATTTATGAGGTACATGGCCATTCTCTTGGTCCATTTGGTCGTTTTCCGTAGAATGGAATAATATGAGAGGTATTGATCCGCTCGGTCAACGCCTTTCATGTATCGATTGTAATCAATCAAGGCATTTGGTTTTATAATTTTTTGTTTGGTGCTTCGATCAATATTGTGGCTTTCTCCCATCTCAGCAGAGTGGATACTGGATATGAGAAACACTGTCTTTATGCATTGTCACACTTGAACTAAAATGTCCTTCTTTCTTCTAAACGTCGTTTCGCCTTTTGCCAAAGAAGTCGTTTTTAAATCATTTGGCAGTCCTCTATTTTTTCGTATGGTACCGCAAATTCTAATTTTTTTCTCCAAAAGTATCTCTCCGTTTTGTACGCTATTGTAATAATTGTCCATATAAACATGGTGCCATAAATCTGTATACGGAGATACAACTGAAGTAATGGTTTCAATTAATCTTTTCCCTTCACCGCAATATATTTCAAGATTGCATATGTAGCCAGTATTGCTCTCGCACACCATACGCACCAGTATCCCATACTTTATAATTTTTCCTGCATTATAAACCCAGAAGAACAATCTCCCTCTCCATGGTACCATGCCTTCGTCTAGAGACAACTGCTGAATAGGCTTATAAATTTCTCGAAATTTCGGAAGAAAGAAATTCAATAACGGTCTGACTTTGCAAAGTCTGTCAGAGTTGTCTTCCACGTTTTCGTTATTATTGAAGTACCAAGCTCTCCATATTTGGCGAAATCTATCTCTGCTCATCATTTTGGCAAAAAATGGTGTCTCTATTGACTCTTCAGTGGTCCAATGGTCATCTCGTCGATCCTTGCGTACCTGCCCCATAAGTATTATTAGCCCCAAAAACTTCTTCATTTCTTTTACGGTAATGTCCTTCCATTTCAGAGATTTTCTAGAAGTTTTGAAAGCGTCTTCATTTTTGTGATAATACCTACTTGACTCCTCTACAAGAAACGCAAAAAATCGTCGTCAACGAACAAATTCACGGCATCTGCTACACTATCTGGGACATTTTCAGTATTGATTCCCGATCGCCCTTCAAACTCCTCCAAGACTGGTAGATTATCTCTCGGTGACCATTCTTCGCCTTCATCCAAATCAGAACTGGATGAGCTAGAAATTTGTCTTCGGGAAAAAGTTGATGGTAGAGGAATAACATCTTATTCACTTTAATCGTCATTCTCGGGTTCGGAAAAATCTTCGAAGTCACTTTGGCAGGAATAATTTGATAAATTGTCAGCGAACAATTCATCATCACTCTCGTATGCATCCTGATCCATGTTCAGAGATAGTAAAATAACTTTTAAAAATAGTTTATCACAAAAAAAAAGTAAAAATAACTTTTATAAACAGTTTATCACAAAAAAAAACTAGTGGCAGTTCAAAGTAAAATAGTTTTTGTACCAATATACAACGATAGTTAGGTATTTTGTACGAAAATACGATATTTCAAAATAATATGAAATATTTTATAAAAGCAGGATTAACTCAGATACACGATACTAAGACGTCCGAACGAAAGCAGTATAACGGAGTGACTAGAGGAAGGATGTATCGGCAGGTAGATGCGTAGGATAAACCTCACAATAGATAACGCGCAGTCCCCACCTTACCCGGCGGACATGTTTACAAGTTGTCCGCATACTACCGCTTAGCAACAAAAAACAAGTAATTAATACATTGCATTGCCCCGCAATACAAACTACCGTTGGCGGATACGAGGGTCTGTTATGGATTACCACACAGAGCGGAAGCTGTGAGAACCGCACCGGCAAGCGTAAAATTGATTGTGTTTTTCGCTCGAGATCGCAAATATAATCATTTCTATTTGATCGAACGTTTATTCGCTCGTTTCTTTCGCGAATAAAATCTTGTTTGTTCTCTCGTAATGTGTTACAACAGTGGTAACGGGGCAAAACGAAAAGTTGTTTCTTCGTGACTGGTCAAATGGCAAAATCGCTTGAAGACGATAAATCAGCTAAAAGTGGTTCTAGATTCGAAATAATTGCGTCTTGATGGGAAGGCCGATCGACAGTTGTAATTTGCATTGCTATGGGAAATTTATTTGAAGCAAAGGAACAATTTGTGCCCAGTTACGCCCGAAGTTGTAGTGACCCAATAAAAAGTTGGAAGTGCGGAAAACGTAGAAGATATGGAATGTGATTTTCAGCCATTGACCATTGCGGAGGTTTGTCGGTGCTGAAGTAAAAATCATACATCATACATCTTGCCTTGTCTATGTCATTCAGTTTGTCAATTTGCGTGACAAAATTTTTCAGCCTGATAAAATAATTTTTTGTTTCTAGTTGGTTTGAAAATAATTCATTTCATACCTTTTTAGGGTTTTTTAAAATTATTTCTAAAATCGCGTCCTGTCTGTCCGTCTGTCCGTCTGTCTGTCTGTCCGTCCGTCTGTCCGTCCGTCCGTCCGTCCGTCCGTCTGTCCGTGTGTCACAGCAGTTTTTCTCGGAAACTACTTAAGCTAGAAGCACCAAATTTTGTATGTAGGTGTAAAGTGGTGGTCTCTTCAAAGTTCAACTACTAAAAAATTTTATAAGGTATTTCAGGGGGGTCTCCCCATGTAGGGGAGTGACCCCCCGAAAAAAAAAATTCCATTGAAGGTAGCCGATATGGGTATCAAATGAAAGGTCTTGATAAAAACTTTTCAAAACAGGTCTTAGTTTGGCAAAGTTTGCTTCGAGGGGCGCACAGGGAGGGGAAATACACGAAAAATTTGTGTCCCCCCCCTCGCGATTGGACACCTTCCATACAAAAAATCTGAAAAAAATCAGGAATGTAGGCCTTAATGAGTACAACAACAACAAAAAAGTGAGAAGTCGCAATTCACTCAACTTTGTTAGTAATAGTATGATTTATCGATTTTATGTTTTCTTGAATAAAATCTTAACTGTATCCTTAAATTCAATGAAATTTAGTACACAGATGTCTATTTATAAGGTTCATTAATCTTGCAAGTTTCATGAAGATTGAATTATATTTAGCGAAGTTATAGCGGTTTGAATTTTCCTGTATTACTATGGAACAATATGCGCTGCATGTATTACTATGGCAACATATGGCTATGGAACAACATGCGCTTTTTACCGACTCAGACACTACAGTTTTGTTAGGATTTGCATGAAAATTTCAGGAATAATAGGTGCCATGAATAACTTTGAGAATCAGTTCAGCTAGTGGTATCAGTAATCGTAAAACAAAATAGTGGCTGTTTTAAATGCGAAGATTGAATAATGTTGAGTTATTTTTTCCCAACTTCAACGTTTAAGGTGCATGCTTTGAACACTTGATTCAATTTAATGAATGACTGAAGCTGAGTACCTACAATTAATACTTATAAGTGAAACAAGCAAGGAGGCGGGAGAGAGCTCCTAGCAAAAGGACTTTGTAACCATTATAGGAAAAAATTGGCCATGAATCGATGATAATAGTACAGGAGAATAGCCCCTGAAAAAAAATTCATCATACGTAGCCGATATGAGTATGAAATGAACGTTTTCATGGGAGCTTTTCAAAACAGTTCTTAAACTGTCAGTTTTTGCTTCAGTGGGGGCACAGGGGGGAAATACATGAAAAATGTGTTTCCTCCCTCGCGAATGGACATCTGTAATAATTATCATGGGAGATATTTATGAGTATAACAATAACAAAAACCTCAGAAGTCTAAATTCGTTCAACTTTTTTAATAATATTGTAGTATGATCTTCGAATTTTATAGTTTCTCCAATAAAATCGTCATTGACATGCTTCTTGACTTTATTCAATCTGGTGACTGCATTTTGAAAATTGAATACAAAACCCTTCTGACATGAGCGTAGGTCTGTTTACCCAACTTGTTTATATGTGATGCAATCAGTACTCAGTGGATTTGTGTGGTGCGCCGGGAGTATGCATTCAATTGTAAACTGTTCAAGCAACATATTTGAAACAATCAAATCAACACTCAATCCAACATTGAATGGATTTAAAATAGAATTGTATAAATTGTCAATAATGAAATTGAGTAAGGCCACCTGCAAATAGCGCATCTTCATAGTGATTTTGCGTGTACGCCATTGAGTACATTTGTATGTTCGTTTGCGACAGTGTGGAATCGGATTTACCGTCAACGAGAAATCAGTACCGTCAAATTGCATCGCCGTCGTTCTAGATGCAAAGCAAAATCGGCAGAAGCTTAGTTTTGGCCGGAAAAGTGCACGTGTATTGACGCCAGAATCGGAAAAAGCGAGTAGATGAGCTGCCGGCAGTGATTTAGGGGTGGTAAGTAGCGAAAAGGAATTTACTGCCCCCCAGAGGACAACGAGATTTTTTTGACGGAATCAGCGGAATGACCGCACTCCAAAGAGCTCATTTGTCCCCACAGATTAGAAGGAAACAGTCCACCAAATAAATCGGCTTCAATCAATAAACACCGCTAATACCTTTTTGAATCTATGAATAGCGAAAATACTTAAATATCAAGTTCCATGAAGTATAATTCAAACATTTAGAAAAAAAAACAATTAATTTTAACAGTTCGCCCACACCATCTACGAGAGCTCGTCGAGGATGCTGGGTAGGTATCCGTTTGGTTTCGATTTACTTCATTTTTTTTCATATAATAATACATAAATATTATTAAATAGATTATGGAATCGCATGACATTTTAGAAAAATCTTGAAATTAATTTAAAAATAAAAAACGTGAAATTAATTTATAATAAAGGGTAAATTCATAGAACCTGAAGACGCAGTAAAGAAAATAGCCAACTTTACGAGCATGCAAAACTACACTCACTGCCAACATTCAATTCAGGTTACAAATTGAAATGTAATTTCAACGGAACTGGTCATCATTCATAGTTTTTTGAAAAATGCAAAATGTTAATGCTTTGACACAGTCATAAAATGATGAAAATATATCTTAGGTGTAATCGGGAAAATCACGAGAATATTTTTTAGCTTCGCGCAAACCTTGATTTGAATTCACAACAAAATTTCATTCGCTTATATTATTCATCAAGGAAAAGAAAATGAACGAATTTTTTCCAATTCCTTCCTAAACAAAAATTTCCGTCCTGACGTTTCGTTTAAATATTTACTTGCCTTAGACTGAAAATTTTGTTTTGCTTTAAGTAGTCCAGATACGAAAAAAAATTGAAAGTTAAATTGATTTTCTGTTCAAAATTTGAACTATGTTATGTTTGCATGAGTTTTTCATTCAAAAGAAAAGCATCTGACCACGTTTACGATGGATCTTGCTCCACATGGGAGGTGCGAGGGGGCACCGCTTCCACCTGGATGTCCCAATCTTATTTGGGAGCCATAAGTATCGTCGATAAAGACGAAGTACTCCCAAGTCTCGTCTGTTTTCACCAGGCCCAGTTTATTGTTTGCCTTGGCAATTTCAGCTCTTAGTAGGTTACCTTGGCCTCAACACCTGTCGACCCATATTTAATCTATTAATACGTGAGTGCAAAATTCTTTTGTAGCGGGGCCTTGTGCTGGGGAAAAAAACTCAACTCACTACATCACAAAGCCAGCCTGCCAGCGCATTCACGCATCCTCAGACAAGGCCAATCTCGATGAACACCATCATCCTCTCTCACCGAGGCAGCAGTCCATCGGTACAGTCCTTTACGGATGCTTATATACACTCATAGTACTACAGATTCTATAAAAAACCGTCCCATGATGTCATGTGCATGGCACGCATTGATGCTAAGCTTAAAAACCAGAAAATGAAAAATCAAATCAAAATAAATTCACTCAATTAATTTGACACCGCAGATATTTATCACGCAACTATTATCAGTATTATGCACAAGAAAACGCGCTTGCAGTACTTTTGCTTTTCATTAAACTTACAAAGTCTTTCACACAGGTTTGAGAACTAAGATAAATTGACATAAAACATTAAACTATCACAATTAAAATAAATTTCATTCAAACAACTAGTATTTTAATTAAAACGTTGTATTGAATTAAACGTCTAAGGTGCTTTAATTAAAACACCTGACCCTCCGTTGGTCAAAACTGATCTTGCAGACACAAACGTCAATTTACTCGGGGCACCTCAACACTATACAGCGCTTAACCTACACATCCCAAGTATCTTTCTAACTAGCGATGTATGTAGATTTTATGATTATAAAGCATCGATTTTTCGAATAGCGTGCTTCACACACATATTGCAAACGAACTCGTTATGACCATATTCTATGTATTTTCTCTTTTTTATATTTCAAATTTTCTACAGATATGGCCCATAATAAGTTTGACTTGAGTAACGAGAAGGATATAGAGGGAATAAGTACCTAATATACAGTTAGCTGATAAGGAGAACCCAGTGACTACAGAAGATTTGGAAGAAGAAAATTACATTGCTTTAGATGATGAAGAAGAAAGATAAGAGCACTCATAAACGGATAAGGGCTGAACCTTTGAGTCTGATGCAGGAAGGGCTCATGACGCTGAAAAATAGGAAGGAATATTTGGGTTGGAGAGAGATAAGATGACCAAATGGGGCAAAAAAATCACCATTGAACGTGAATTGTAGCGGAACTGAAAATCTGTCAACTTTTTTGCCAGGGGGGATAAGAGCTGGTAAACCAGCTGAAACTGTTGAGGAATGTTGAAACCATTCTTTTCAACGATGAAATGCTTTAGTTTAATGAAATGCATGAATCAATATATCAACAGTATCAAGGATAAACTCTCCAGAGTGAGGGATGCAAAGTTCACAGACATCATCAAAGGAAGGCATTCATAGGTTTGCTATAACTGGCAGGACCCAATAAAGGAAATACGCAAAGTTTACAGGAACTGTGGGGTAAAGAAAATGATGGCATAGACAAATTTGGTGAAGTGATGAGTCTCAGACGGTTGAAGTTCCTGAACAGTTACCTTCGTTTTGATGACAAATCATCCTTTGTGGTTCACGAGAGAAGTTGAATATACTTTGTCCTTGAAGGATTCGGCCCGAAAATGCTACTTACGTTTGAGATCAAAACTGGACCTCTTCGAATTCTGTCACCTACGTACTGATGCGAAAAAAATCATTAAATCCAAAAAGCTATCTTATTTGAGAGCAATTGAAGCATCATTTGCCAATAACCCGAAATCCTTTTGGTCTTACGTCAACTCTAGAAAAGACTCGCGTTAGTATATCAATAAATTGTCATATCAGAACTACTTAGGCTACAATAACCAGGCCATATGCGATATGTTTACTGACTATTTCTCCACCATCTATAGCTCCCCAACCTCTACTTCTGATGAAAACCCTTAAACCCTTAGTTGATTTATACACTAACCCCTTAGAGGTCGTAGCGGAAATTCAGTCACTGAATTCTAGCAGTGCTGTTGGCCCTGTTGGAATCCCTAACATCTTTGTTAAATTCTTCTAATCATCCTTATGTATTCTCCCTGCCTATATCTTTAATTCAAGTCTCGAGAGGGGTACTTTTCCAGACTTTTGGAAATGTGCAAATATCCTACCTGTCCCCATAAAGCGGTTGACCGCTCCCAGGCCTCTAATTACAGACTCATTTCACTCCTATCGTGCTTTGGAAAAATCCTGGAAAGCATTGTTCATTTTAAACTTTACAATGTTTTACACTCTAACCTATCCGAAAATCAACACGGATCCGTAAAAAGACGTTCTACCGTAACTACCCTAGGTGAATTTATCAACATGATTGCAATCATTCTTGACTTAGGAGCTCAAGCTGATGGAATTCATTCTGATTTTGCGAAAGCATTTGATTGTGTGGACCATAATATCCTGATCGACAAGCTCCGCCATTTTGGCGTTCAGGGACCTCTTCTCTCTTGGATTTACTTCTTTTTTGTCAATGCTGGACGGTTATCTATAATGGATCTACGTTCCAACTTCTGGTATTCTACAGGGATCAATCTCAAGTCCACTTCTTTTCAACTTCTTTACTAATGACCTACCAGCTATTTTCACATCTAACCCCCTTCTATATGCTGATAACCTGATGATATTTTGAGTCATTAATTCTATACAGGATTGCCGAGCTCTTCAGGATGACATCAATCTTTTGTCCTCTTCGTGTCGTAGAAATCGACTTCAACTTAACATCTCTAAGTGTCATTCCATGGCCTTTACCAATAACACTTATCACATTCAATTTTCATAAGTACTCTATCAAAAGCTCAGTGCTCCTTTTTGTCGAGAGTTTCAAAGATTTAGGTGTGAATTTTAATTCCCATTTGAAAATCAATGTTCACGTTTTTTAAATAACCAAGAAAGCTTTTCGGATCGAGGGCTTTGTCTTACGTTGCTCTCACAGATGTTTCAACTTTCAAAGCTGTGTTCGGCTATTTGTCATGCTGGGTCGCCCAATTCTTGAATATGCATCCCAGATATGGTTCCTGCATCTTAATTATCTCGTAGTGGTGGTTGAATCTGAGCAGCGTATTTTCACCCGCATGCTTTTCTACAAATATAAAATCCGTATCGCCCTTATGATGATTTCCTGAATTCCCTCGGTCTACCTTCGCTGCAGGTAAGGAAGCAATTTCTTGATCAATGCTTCCTATTTCCTCTTCTAGCTTTACTCCGACTATTTGCCCCAGGATCTATCTCTTGAAGGCTTTCAATGTATTTGCGGGTGCTTGAGTAGGGTCCATATTTCACATCGATAGAATTGCATAGGTTTTATCACATATTTAGATAATGGGAGTTTTTTTATATAATTCAAGGTCTTCATCATTGAATATAATATTTTATTTGCAAGCTGTATTCTATGATTGGTTTTATCTCTTTCATTGTCAATTTTCGTTATATTAACGCCTAGAGACACAAATTTGCCTGTATTTTTGACACTATATTTGCCAAGTGTCTTCAAGATTGTCAGCATTGAATGAAATATTTTTTTGGCAAGCTGTATTATTTGGCGCGTTTAGTCTCTCTCATTGGCAAATCTCGTTATTTTGGTGCTTGAATATGCAAATTTGCCCACTTATGACACAGATTTTGCCAAGTGTGATATTTTGGGTATTAGAAGAATTTTTCCTCGACTGTGTTATGTGATTTGCTTTATTTTCATTGATTTGTAGCCCTACTAATTTTGCTTCACTTTTGGTTTTCAGGAAAAGTCCTTTGGTGGTTGTCAATGACCGTGATAAAACGATTCATCTGCATAGGCTACCACCGCTTGGCTCGACTTGTATAGTAACGTACCTCTGGTATCAATATGTAGCTTTTGGATGACATATTCGCTAGCCTATCTCCCTGCTTTAGTACGATATTTGTGTCAAGGGCATCAGTGAGCTGATTATTGGCACAAGCGTGAGAGGCTATTGACGTCACTTCGTTAAGGTGGACTTATTTAGCTGGGCTACCAAAGCAAAGAATTATTTAGTACAATTCTTTATTATCGATAATGTCGTATGCTTGCTTAAGAAAATTTAGTTTACATCTGTGTTAAGCTCTCAGCATTCTTCAAGTGCCTGCTTGACAATAAACGATTGGTCAATTGACGATCTACGAGCCACGTATGATCTGATTTTATTTTTAATGATCTTAGAAAATATTTTGTACGCCATTCTAACTAGCAATATGCCTCCATAATTTTCTCACTGTAGCATGTCACATTTTTTGTGGCTAGCGAATATAATTGATTGATTCCACTTGTTCAGCATATGTTTGTTATAACCACGAAAATCACCGCAGTCGCAGACATTGATATTTGACGGCGGACTACGTATCCCCGGGTGGCATACTGGGGTCAGCTAACTCTCAGTCATGTCGTAGATCTTTAGAAAAATCCCCTGCTAATGTGGGACTATCTTATACACACCAAGGCAAACTAGCTTTGAGAGGATAGAAAGGATTGAGGGGACAAAACATTCTGGCAGCTTTATTTTAATTAGGTTATATTTAATTTTGATAACTGACTAATTAAAAAAATATGATAAAATAAGATGCAAAGAAATCGAAAAAAAATTAGAGAACAAATTAAACCCACTTTTGATTAATATAAATTCAAAAATCAATCATTAGTAAAAAAAAAATTGCAACGGTATCCTCAAAAATCCGCTCAGAAGGTAAAAATTAATGCCATAATCTGAAATATTGCCTTTGATAGACTAACTAAAAACCACGCACTCTTTTTTATGTTGCTGCCTACTCTGCGACTGGGAGGGGGGCACTGAACATTCGATTGAATAAATTGGTTTCATTAAGTTGAAAAAAGCTATTTCTGCCGAAAAAACATACGCCTGCACTCACCAGGTGCTGCACATAACAATTTTTGCTTATCAACATGAGCTGTTCGTTTGATCTTTGGCACTTTTTGCTGGTATCCTGCACTACTTATTCGTATATATCAGTGATAATTTATACTATAACGGCTGGAGAGGTCTTGGGCGTCGACCAAAGAAAAGTAGGTGCGACTCATATGAAGAAGTTGCAAAGAAACGGTTGAACAAATGAACTAGGTGTTCAAAAAATACATCCAGTCAAACAAGAACATTATAACACTCTTCGAAGACAAGCCAAAAAAGTCCATCCAAGAAAGAAACTGCTGACCATCAACACTAAGTTCCAAGAGATAAACTTAAATATGACATTGAGTGAAGTCAGATTAAAGAATGCGTCTACCAAACGACTAAGAGACGGCTTCGATTCACAAATAAGTCTTTGCTAAAGAGCACAAGGATCAATCATAGCTTACCCATTTAAAACAAACATCACGTGGCTACAATATTTCCAGCAGTCATTCACAGCACCGACTAATTCATTAGTTATTTGTTATTTGCAATTCTTTTTTGCACCCTATTTGACATGAGCTAAGTTTTGAAGCTTACACCCAGTGCTTGTTTCTAATTCTTTTACGGGTGGAGATATGCAAATTTAGAAATTCTACTACTACTGACCCTACAAACATTTATCCCAAAAAGCTGTATAATGAAATTTTTTAAGTTGTGTGTTAAATAATTTTTATAAACTCGAAATCGTGAAAAATACTTTTTTGGGGAACTTATATTGAATAAGGAAATGTCCTCTTGTGCGAAAAATGTTTTGGCACTGCTCATAAAATGCTGTTATTAATGTGTTTCAGCCTTTGCGATCGGTATAACACGGTACTTGTGTTAGTATTAAAAGGCCGGTGGCAAATGTAATCCACAAATCTGAAAACGGTGTGCTTCAGAGCTTTGAATTGTGCAGGCGCTATTCTTTGTCAGCCTACGTCACTCGTCTCTGATGAGCTATCCAAATAGTTAAATCCTTATCCGATGAGCTATACTTTTCAAACAAAATGACAACCGGCATGCATAAGTGTACACGTTGCTGAAATTCACGGATACGTTACTTGATCCAGCCATAACTGAACGGAATCTGACTTTGCCACGTTTTCTGCTGCCTATTTCACCTGATCCATATGTATCAGGTGATCTGTTGACTATCAACCTGGATCCATCGGTGTGCGTCATAACTCGCAGCAAGTCTCAATCTAAGTTTCCACCACTCAACAATGCGACGCGTACAGCTTGTCCGGAATCCGTATTGCCCTCATCACCATCTGGATCTTCAACTGCCTGCCAGGGAGCGATTTCAAAAACCTTAGCTGCAACAAAGGCACCAATCAATGGTTCTACATGTGCTTCATTGCCATAGCAACAACCAGTCAATGTACTGACTGTCCAAACTATTGATTCCAACCGTCGTTAACACGTACAGCCACTTCAAATCGACTCTTCTCCCATTCGAACCTTTATGTCTCTCTTTGCATCAAATACCTCATGCGAGCAAATTGAAAACCATGTTATACGAAAATTTCGTACGGCTCCATCATATCTATGCTGCAAGAAGCTCACTGATGGGAGCCGTTTCTTAGCTTCTTTCAAAATAGAGGTGAATGCTGAGTGGTGAGCTATTTTATCGCAGGAATTTTGGCCGAAAGGTGCTTTGGCAAAAGAATTCGTCTCCGGTAGAAGGAAACATTTTTGGCCCCCGAGGAATCCGCGGACCATCAATTTACGTTCAACAGAAAAATTGATAAATTTTTTATCAGAATGTCAGGGGACCTCGAACTAAGCTCCAAGATTTTTTAATTTGAATCACAGTGGCTAATGATGATAATGTCGGCATCACAGAATCATGGCTGAATGATACCATTACTGATTTTGATATCTCTTCTACACACGAAACATTTCGTCGTGATCGCAATACATCTACATATGTCGTCTAAGTCTGATGTTGGAGGGATTTCGATTGGAGTCAAACACGACGTAGTTTGCATGGCTTAGTGGTTAGAGCACTAAGCCCGTAAGCCGAAGGTCTCTAGTTCAAGTTCCGTTGGCGTCAACGAGATTTAGTTCAAGTGGTTCTTCGGACGGACAATAAGCCCGTTCAGTTATGATACGTGCTGGTTTAAAAATCAGAACGTATTGCAGCTGGATGGACGGACACATGGCTAAAGCGTGATAATGACCATAACACCTTGTGGAGTGCCGATACATTAGGTCAATGAGATACTCTAACTTCCTCTAAGCGAAGGCCCGAAAGAGGCTATAGGGCTACGAAGAAGAAGAAACACGATCTTCAATGTACTCCTTGCAATGATTTCCTTCCTTCTTCACCAGTAGAATGTGTACTAGTTGTGTAGAATGTGTACTAGTGCTTCTCTATTAATTGCTAGTATTTATGTTCCTTGCAATTCTCCTTTAAGGGTATATGAAGACTTTTTTGATGAACAAAATCAGTTCATCATTTTTAAATTTCCGTACGACTTATTATTTATTTGTGGAGACTTCAATACGCATCTTGTAGAGTGGGAGATTTCCACGCATCGTAGAATTGCTACATCCAATCCCTTAACCAATTGCTTTTCATCATTTATCTCCTTCAATTCATTAGTAGAAGCAAATTTCATTCAGAACGTTAATGCAAAGCTATTGGATCTTGTACTCTTAAGCTCAACACTCTCAAATAATCCAGTGCTCACTTCGGGTGGTCCTTATGTTAGCGCTGTTTCACATAACCCTCTATTATGTGTTGATCTAGCCATCCCGGTTGTAGTGATTTATATGTTTCAAAATGTCCGTGAAGGACTGCAGCGATGTTCTGCTGCCTCGGCAGAAGAAGATGAAGGTATCTGCCGAGAATGCCCTCGTCTGGAGACGCGTTAATGCGCTGGCAGGCTAGCATTGCGGTGTCGTGGGGCGGGCTCATTTCCCCAGCACGAGGACCCACTACAAAAAAATTTCGCACTCACGAATTTGGTTGTTGTTCAAGAGGCGCCCGAAGTCGCAGAAAGTGTAGATAACTACCCTGAGGGAGATAGTACTTGTTCCGAGAACAAGTGGAACCTGAAAAGAAAGGCGGACTTGGGGTAACCTCGTCATTACCCGACGAAGCTCATGGCCCACAAATGAAAGAGGGGCAACCGGGTGGTGATGGAGCCCCTTCGCACCCACCCAACCGGAATAAATCCATATTTTGTTGCAGTGGCCAGGTATTCCTTTTTTGAGTGGAAAACTCATAAAAATTGCCTTGTATAAACTTTCCCATCAGAAGGGGAGTACCCCGGTGACCAATTTATGACATAGAATTATACAACTCGATTGCATAACGCTATGCCATAAAGAAGCACTCTGCTTGGGCCACTCAAAGAAGGATTAGTTAAGTACCCGGCGGCTGGCTCATGTTTTTCGTGGGCAGCCTGGCACCGCACCGGGTCCTATACCCGGGCAAAGGGTATCGGAAAGGAAAGACCGATTTAAAAAAATTTAGCACTTCATTTTTTTTCCTTATTTTATAATTATATTAATACTTTTATATTCAAAGTTTTAATTTATAAAATTCAAATAATTAATTTATCATTTTAATGTAAAATTTTCTAAAATTTTTAAAATTTATTTATAAAAAAATTTATATAATATAATATTATATTATCATAAAAAAATTTGATAAAATTATATTGTGTAAAAATGTGCAAAAGACTTATTTTATAATTATATTAATATTTTTATATTCAAAGTTTTAATTTATAAAATTCAAATAATTAATTTATCATTTTAATGTAAAATTTTCTAAAATTTTTAAAATATATATATAAAAAAATTTATATATACGAGGTATGTTCAAAAAGTATCGCGAATTTTGAATTTTCGCCGGTTACGTATATTCGAATTTCGATTTTTTTGTGGCGTTATGTTGGTACTCATGTCTGTCACTTATGCCGACAAGCTCGACCATTTTGAATGTTCACTTAATTGGTGATAGCTGCTTTACTTGCACGTGTTTTCAATCGTCTTCGATTTTTACTTATTCAAAAAAATGGATCAAAGAACGTGTATCAAATTTTGTGTGAAAAACAAAATTAAGTGCGCGGATGCATTCCGAATGTTGACTGTGGCGTTATGTTGGTACTCATGTCTGTCACTTATGCTGACAAGCTCGACCATTTTGAATGTTCACTTAATTGGTGATAGCTGCTTTACTTGCACGTGTTTTCAATCGTCTTCGATTTTTACTTATTCAAAAAAATGGATCAAAGAACGTGTATCAAATTTTGTGTGAAAAACAAAATTAAGTGCGCGGATGCATTCCGAATGTTGACTGTGGCATACGGAGAAGCTACCTTGGACCGAAGCAACGTTTATCGGTGGTACAAAATGTTTTTAGAAGGCCGAGAAGATGTGAACGACGAAGAGCGTGCCGGACGCCCGAGCACTTCAACAACAGACGAAAAAATTAATGAAGTGGTAAAAATGGTATTGGCCAATCGTCGAATCACCGTTAGAGAAGTTGCTGAGGACCTAAACATATCGATTGGCTCGTGCCATTCGATTTTTATCAACGATTTGGGCATGAGACGGGTCGCCGCGAAATTCGTACCAAAATTGCTCAATTGCGACCAAAAACAGCAACGCATGAACATTGCTAATGAGATGTTAAACTCTGTCCGCGACGAACCAAATTTGCTCCAGAGGGTCATAACTGGTGACGAATCGTGGGTTTATGGTTATGACGTGGAAACCAAAGCTCAATCATCTCAATGGAAGCTGCCGCATGAACCAAGACCGAAAAAAGCGCGCCAAGTTCGGTCGAATGTGAAAGTTTTGCTGACAGTTTTCTTCGATTGCAGGTCATGAGTTCTTGCCACAGGGAAGAACGGTCAATAAGGAATATTACCTGCAAGTTATGCGCAATTTGCGCGAAGCAATCCGCCAGAAACGCCCGGATTTGTGGGAGAACGAAAATTGGCTTTTGCACCACGATAACGCCCCTGCTCACACATCGTTGCTTGTGCGCGACTTTTTGGCCAAAAACTACACACTAATGATGCCGCAGCCACCGTTTTCCCCAGATCTGGCCCCCTGTGACTTTTTCTTGTTTCCTAAACTGAAGAGGCCCATGAAAGGACGACGTTACGCTACGCTTGACGAGATAAAGACGGCATCGAAGGAGGAGCTGAACAAGATTAAAAAAAATGATTTTTTGAAGTGCTTCGAAGATTGGAAAAACCGTTGGCACAAGTGTATAATATCTCATCGGGATAACTTTGAAGGGGACAAAATAGATATTCATGGATAAATAAATAATTTTTGAAAAAAAAACAAAATTCGTGATATTTTTTGAACACACCTCGTATATATATATATATATATATATATATATATATATATATATATATATATATATATATATATATTATCATAAAAAAATTTAGATAAAATTATATTATGTAAAAATGTGCAAAAGAGAAAAAAATATATATATAAATAATGAAATATATGGGAACTCACCCAAACATCCTCGTCGGGCGCCCGCTGACGATGTGGGTGGTCCTGGAATGCAAATTTCTTTTCGTTATAGCTACTTCTTGGATGCACAAATAGCAAGCCCGTCGGCTGCGTCCTAAAGCAGGCATTTACAACATTAAATGAATAGTTTACCGGTTTTACGAGTTGATCCGTCTTAATAACTTCCTGGCGCTCTTGCTGTACGTTAAATGTTATTCTATCGATTATTTAAACAAGTCGTTTGTAGTAATTAGTCGTCTCGATTATTTTGACAAGTTGTTTAAAGTAAGGATTAGAGTAGGAAATCCATTGCGTATCCAGGCTTCCAAAATTTTAACAATAGTATTTACATAAGGGCCCAACACTGTTGTTGCAGACAAGCAGTCGACGGTTTTTGCGTCGCAGAAAATAGTTCCACTCACTTCCAACCGTCAATCTGCGCCAAAGGCAAATAAGACTTATCACCTGAAGGCGAACACTCTGCTATCGCTGAACTACCCGAACCATAAACCGATCACTTCATGGGCACGGAATGCAAATCAGATTCGGTTAAATAATTCCGGCAATCCGCTTCGGTCTGTTAATAGTATGGTGATAGCCCCCGCTTGAGTTGATCTGGCTTCGCAAGTCCAGATTTCGTTAGCCACTGGCAAATGTTCTCTCGCTGATCACCTTGAAGCTGTAATACTTCACCGTATTCGGGACGCTCTATTTCTGTGCCATTGCATGCAAATTCCCTTTTACATGCTCGCACAATTTTCTTCAGGTTATATTCCGACGAAAGGCCCGGCACCGTAGTTAGTGTTTTTCGACCATTTCTCTGCTGAATTCTTATGTGTGCAAGTCCGTCCTGTACAGTATCATCAGCACAATTAATTGCATCAGCAAAGGGGTCAAAGTTTTGCAACTTCTAGATGGACATACGATAAACCAATTTAACACCGGCAAGAAATAAAACTGCCAATCGAATATCAGGCACAACTTGTCAAATCCAGTTCGGAAATTAAACTCCTCGCATGTACGACGACTAGGCTCAAAAGATCTCGTTTCCTCATTCACTTGATTCAATCAGACGGATCCATATCCCATATCGCTGGAATTTCAGTTTTTTTTGCCTTTAAAGGTTGAACCTGATCGGGATCCTTTCGCAGAAGGCAATCACCTTGGACGAGTTATGAGCGTCACAAATAATTATTCACACTATAGAATGAAACTTGAAACTTTTCGAATAAGAAGAAGCTCTTTCCTCGCCGAGACTTAGCCTCCCCCTTCTTCACTTGATTACCACATCTGCGCCCTGTCAAAAATCTTAAATCGTCCCAGATCAATCTTAAATCGTCCCAGATCAATCTTAAATCGTCCCAGATCAATTTTAACTCGTCCCAGATCAATCTTAAATCGTCCCAGATCAATCTTAAATTATCTGTTTAGTTGATCTGGGACATTTTATGCCTGAATTTCCTTTAACCCTTTGCCGGCGCCGAATAATCGAGCAGTTTTAGTTGTGCGGAAGAAAAGAGAAAAAAAAATAATAAAAAAACATAAAATAAGAGAAAAAATCTATAAATTGACGTAAATAGAAATAGAATTTGAATTCTATGTAGATTGATCCCATAATTTAAAGGGAAAAAAGGAAGAGAGAAAAAATAGTAAATTTAACTAACTGCTCGATTACTGCACGGTGTTAAGTTGTGACCGTCCCTTTCAACCAGCTATTATATATATATATATATATATATATATATATATATATATATATATATATATATATATATATATATATATATATATATATATACGAGTATATATATATATATATATATATATATAGATATATATATATATATATATATATATATATATATACGAGTATATATATATATATATATATATATACGAGTATATATATATATATATATATATATATATATATATACGAGTATATATATATATATATATATATATATATATATATATATATGTATATATATATATATATATATATATATATATATATATATATATATATACGAGCATATATATATATATATATATATATATATATATATATATATATATATATATATATATATATATACGAGCATATATATATATATATATATATATATATATATATATATATGTATATATATATATATATATATATATATATATATATATATATATATATATATATGGGATATAACGAAATTTGTGACCACGCTAGAGGTTGCAATTTTGCTCCGATTTTCACCAAATTTTCAATAAAGGTGTATTGGGTAAGTATCTCGGTTAAGTTCGGGCCGGCCGGGCAAAAACAAAATGGCGGCCATTTAAGACGAAAAATCGTGATTTCTGTTCTGACTAAAGTATAGCTCCGATTTGAATGAAATTTTGTAAAAAGGTTCACTGATGTATGTGATGAATCTCACAATAAAAAATCTAAAGTTGGTACGGCAGTAACAAATGTCGAAAAACGTGCAAAATTTTGTTGTTGTAATAGTGGTCAAAGCTTTCAACCGATTTTCATGAAATTCGGCAGTTGAATAGAAATTATAAGTATCTAAAGAATTACGTGAAAAAGCTGGAGGTCAGGTCACAAAAAACAAAATGGCGGCCAGTTGAAACTCAAAACTTCAAAGGCTTTTGATCCGACATATGTGAAACCTAATTTCGAGATAGGCATTACTTAGATCCACAGATTTTGATATTTTTGTGGCTTTATATGAACAAATTTCAAAATGGCGGCGGTTTACATATGCGTTTTTTTCAGGTTTTTGTGGCGCTCTAGCAGTCACATTTTCCAGCGGATTTTGATGAAACTCGAGATTATGGATCTCTGTGCTAAGTTCTTGTATTATAATTATTAAAATTGAATGGAAAAAA
Source organism: Odontomyia ornata (assembly GCA_963969285.1). Classification (NCBI taxonomy): domain Eukaryota; kingdom Metazoa; phylum Arthropoda; class Insecta; order Diptera; family Stratiomyidae; genus Odontomyia; species Odontomyia ornata. The sequence goes on from OZ017739.1 coordinate 461,599,467, forward strand.
AAGTCGAAAATTTAAAACCCAATATTTTTAGCTGCCATTTTCACTAAAAATTGAATTATTTTTGCCCTGTCTAGATTAAAACTCCGATTTGAACGAGATTTGGCACATTGATTGATGAGGTCCTAGCCCACAAAGATTTAAAATAGTCCAAAATCAAATGCATGCATTCAAAATGGCGGCCCCCAAAGGTCAGAAGGCAAGCGCAGTTCGTTATTTTAGTAGCAACTGAAATAATGAATTTTTTTCATGGAAACGTTTTAAATGACATATCTTGAAAGTATTTATAAATCAGACTATTTTTTAAATATTGTAAAATATTTTTAACAATATCCTAAAAAATTATCAAATCGCGACTTGTCTGTTGTCCGTCCGTCCGTTTGTTCGTGCGTCACAAGTTTTCTCGCAAACCACATAAGCTAAAATGAGGAAATTTTCTACGTAGGTCAAAAGTGGTGCCTCTTGAAATTTGCAGCGTAAGAAAATATTTTAAAGTGTTTAAGGGGGTCTCCCCATATAGGGGGGGATGACATAAACATTTTTTTATTTCTGTAGCCCTCTAGCAGCCAAGTTTCTCTACAGATTTCGATAAAACTTGAAATTATAAGTTATTAAGGCAAGTTAATTTAATTTAATTATGCAAATCGGATGACAAATAAAAAATTCAAAAATTTACAGCTTAATATTTTTAAGCAGCCGTTTTCAATAAAAATTCAAAATGACGGCCCCTTGCAGTTCAGAAAAGAATCGAAAATATATATATATATGAATGGCAATGCAAGTGCTGATTAAACTTTTATGGAAATCTTTTGAAATTAACTATTCGAGCTATTAAAGCCAAAATGTTATCACCTTTGTGTGGTAACCACTGTGAAATGCATAAACAGCAAATGTGAGAAGGGCGAACCCATTCTAAATATGTTTATAACAATTTATTACCCGCTAATTTTCAATATGTGATCCATACGTGTGCAACTCAATTTTATCAGCAAAATATTTGCGCCTCTATGAAGGTTCTCCAAATACAAACGGTGGCAGATTCTTTTTGTGAATAAATACCCATGTAGTGCTACAGAAATTACAGTAAGAAGCCCAGTAGTAGGCAAGCCAAATTCTTTTTCAAAACTTTGCGCTACATACGAGAAATTTACCTTTCCGGCTGGTGCTGCGGATGGGGATTTTTATAATTTCAGAAAGACAAATTTCCCTGCGATATCCAATGCACTTTCTGACATAACGTGGGATAACTTTTTCGCTGGTATCTCGTGTCAGGAAGCAACGTCAAAATTCTACGCCTTGTTGTACAAACTCATTGTTGAACACACTCCAATCTATTACCGAAAAAATGGTGCTGATGCTCCATGGTTTGATACAGAAGTATGTCAGGTGCTCAAAAATAAAGAAAAGACTAGAAAGAAATATAAGCTCCTCAGAAGTATTAGGTGAATTTTCAAGGTTACGGTCATTAGCGAAATTAGTGATAAAATGCGCCAAGAATACAACTAATTATTTCGGTCATATTTATGAATCAATAAATAATAACCAACCTTAACCATTTTGGACTTATATTCGTGCACTTAAGAAATCGTCGGATGTACCAAATAACATGTTTTAGTCCACTTCAAGTGCAGGTAATTCTGACTCGATTCTGCATCTCTTTGCTCTTTTTTTTTCTTCTACCTTTAGTAACCCTCCTGCTAACCATAGTTTCAGACCTAACTTTTCGTATCAGACCATTTTGACTGATTTCAACGTATTGCCCTCTGGTATTGAAAATATGCTTATTACTTTGATTGACTCTATTTACTCTGATCCAGATGGAATCCTTTGCTTTTTTTGTAAAATTGCTTTCGTCAGCTCTTTCTTCCCCATTGCTTTATTTGTTTTACCTTAGCATTTTTAATGGTATATTTCCTGATATTTGGAAAATGCTATATATTACTCCCATTTTCAAATCTGGTAATCCATCTCACATTTCTAATTACCGTCCTATTTCTATGCTCTCAATATTTCCCACAAAATTTTTGAATGGGTGATGCATTCTAAGCAATTTTCTGTGTAAGCCCCTATGCTTTTTAATTAACAACATGGCTTTATTACACTTAGGTCCACTTTGACCAATCTGCTGGAATTTTCAAATTATATTTCACAAGCTTTAGATGCCAACTCCCAGGTTGATATACAGATTTTCGAAAAGCATTTGACTCCATACCACATAAAATCTTGCTAACGAAGCTGAAACATTATGGATTCTCTGAAGGCATACTCACATAGTTTCATTTGTACATCACTTTCCGTTCATGTTGTGTTCGTATAAATGGCAGGAGCTTCAAGAACTTTTCACCATCATCAGGAGTACCACAAGGATCTATGCTTGGCCCTTTATTATATTATTTATTATCAATAAGCTGCCTGTATGTTTAAATTCACCATCATTACTTCATACAGATTGTCTAAAACTATACTGAAGAGTTGATAACTCACAAGATTGCCTTGATTTAGCAAACAATCTTAATATTATAAGTAATTGGTGCTGCTTATACCACCTTCATTCAAACATTCCTAGGTGCCACATAAAGTCATCCACTGTTAAAAAATGTCCCATCTTTTTCACATACCTATTCAATTGATTCTGAGGTGCTAGCTCGTGCTACTCAAATAAAGGATCTTGGAGTTTTCTTTGATTCTAGCCATATCCAACAAATGGCAAACAAAGCCTTCAAAATGTCTGGTTTTATATAATATTCAAGTAGCAGTTCGCATGTTTGCTACACTGGTCCGCTGTATCCTCGAATATTGCTTACAAATATAGTCACCGCACCAAGGCTACCTTCTAGCCACTATTGAACCTATCCAGAGGCGGTTTACCAGAATTTTGTTGTAAAATTTCAATTTGCCCTACCATTCCTATGAAGATAGTCTTTCCTTACTCGAATTACCAACGTTATACTCTCGTCGTACATGTCTAGATGAGTGTCTGCTTTTTACCGTCATCACATATATTCGCAACTGGTTGATTGCATACATGTTCGGAATGCAGTTAGAAAAACTTGTTTTTCGTAAATTTTTAGAGTACCATTTGCAGGTACAGATTTAAGATTCAACTCAGCCATGGTTCGCTTACTGAGAACGCACAATCCCTTGGAACTTGGTCCTATTCCACCATCCGTTTTGACAGTCAAAAATGTGCTTAAATTTAAATTATAATACACTATATACTATTACTGTTTATTGACCTTATTGTTTTATAAACACTTGCAATTGGGCATTAGCCTGTAAGGCATTGTTTGCAAATAAATAAATAAATACTTTAGTCAGAACAGAAATCACGGATTGTCATCGAAAACAGCCGCATTTTATTTTAATATGTTATCCTTCATTCGACACCCCTACAATCAAAGTCCTTTTATGCGCTATCAGTTATGTTTAAAAATTGGGGTGAAGATCGGAATATTTTAGTTTTAACGGTAAAAGTCTTTTACCATTATTTAATTTTCTTGTCCTTTTAATTGGACCTAATACAATGTATCATTTGCTGAAAACAAGACCCTTATACCCACCGTCGTTCAAAAGTTGTACATGAATATACATAAAAAAAGTAACACAAAAAAAATATACGCAACAAACCTTCTTTCCTTTGAAAGTTTGTTAAAATTTCAGGAAAAGGATTGGTCTTTTTACTTAAATTAAACAGGAAACTGAATTTATTGAAAGAAATGGAGTAATTGGAAAACTCAAGAAACAAAGGCCGTATTATTAATAAGGCGTGTTATGGAAATCTTGAGAAAATCACCTTTAGTTTGCAAAAATATAACAATTATCGTTTTTTAACTTAAACTCAAATAAATTTGAGAATTCAATTCAAAACTAACTAAACGTTGAAATCAAATTTTCTCTGAATGAAAAATTCCACTTCCGTAAATACCATTAATGTTTGATTGATAAATATTTAACGTGTAGACCTTTAGTCACTCTGCGTGGTATCGTTATTCGATGGTTATTTAAATAGCTAACTAAGGTGTTAAGAAGTTTACCTTTCTTAATGATACCCACCTAGCTGCTGTAATTCATGCAAGCGCAAAGAGCTTGAGTAGGTTGATCAACAAACATGCCTTGATGGTATTTTAATTTGAATCATCAGTCAATCATCTTAGGCATGACAGTGAAAATATTTCGTAGATACGGTTTGGATTGTATATATATTGAATATGTATCATTAACATACAGTCAATTAGGAAACGAAAATCATTTTAATCTTAAAAAGGTCCAAAGAAAATAAAGAATTAGAAAACAATAGCGGTTTTAATTAACTTATTGTAAAACTTCTCTCCACATACTTTATATGCTTTTAGTAGCAGCGAATCGCTTAAAGCTAAGTACGATTAGGAAAAATAATACGAATAACTCATATAAAATAACTGATAGAATTTCAACTAAAATTAAACTGAAAATGAATATCTTCACTTTCGGTGCATAAAAAATGATTTTTTTTTATTTTAAAGATTTAAAAAATAATCCAAGTGATTAAATATAAAGGAATTGCCTCCTACCTTTAAAAGATCAAGTGTCTCCCAGAGTATCTTTAAATTATTCCATAAAAGTAAACATTAATACTCATTCAAAAAAGTTCTCCAATTAATATTTCGCAAGCCTTTTGAATCATGAATAAAAATTTTGATCATGAATAAAACTACTTCAGTCTTCAGTCAAAATAACCCAAAATGTATGCTGCTTCAATTATTGAATTTCTTTCTTTCGGCATTGCTCACTTTGTGAACATTCGCTGCTCTGTCATGCTAAATAAACGAAATTACGCATATAATCTAATTTAGTATTGATTATGTGTCCTACTTTCACTTCTTAATAATAACATATTGCCATATCTGGTCTGCCCAAAAATACGCTACACCCAAAAGGACTAAATCCTACTCAATGCTCTCCAAGGACATGAGTACCGCTCCCAAGCAAAACATCTAAATATACCAAACATTCTCCTCTCCATCAAAGAACCGCCAACCTTCACCACATCTATAAATAAGTTATCGCGGTTGACATCCTGACGAGTAAACGCTCTTTTCATTTATGTCCTCAGCTGAAAATAAATCCCAATGTAATAAAAAAGCTAAACCCATTCTGTTACATTGCAGACGGTCACCTTATTATTTAGGTCAATAGTTTTCCAGTTTTTCGCTTGCGACTCTATTACACACGTAGAGTGAATGTGTACATGGAAATCATATCCTCTTCACAATGGACTTCTCATGTCGATTATGTCGTGTTAGGAAGGAATTGTTACGGGACAAAGAACATTCCAAAAAAAAAATTGCAAATCTTCACGACGCAACAACCAGTCTAGGACAAAAGATGGAATAGAGAAACCGGGAAAAAGAAAGATTGAAACAACTGAAAACATTTTTGAAGTTGTTAACAAAGTTTCACAACATCAGCTGGAACTTACAGCAGTACTACATGCCAGTCTTTTCATCCTTGAAGAAAGGATTAATTCAATCTAAGTACGTAGTTCCTCGACAAAATACAATTACCACGCAAATGTCTCGGCGAAATGCTCATGCAACAGCATTTCACATAGCTAAGCAATGCGTGATATTCCTTCAAACAAATAGTTCATTCCAAGAATTGCAACCCTTCTATGTGAAGAGAAGAAAAATTCACCACGCTACGCAAAAGCTCTCTTCGGAGCTTCATTTCTGTACGAGTTAAGGGTTAGATTTGTTTACGCTTGATGAAAGTACAATAACCTTTTGCAATCGTGCTGTCTGTCCCCGAGTTCCATCAAAACGTTTCCGTATAGGTGCAGCGTACAACCCCTGCTGAGGTATGAGGCAATAGGGTGGAATGCATTGTATAATATTTTGATGGAATGCAAGCTTGGATGAAGGCGGACGGTGAGTGTTGCTGTTAGTTTTCTCAGGATCGATTTTTATCCTCTTAGCGCGAAAGACACAACGAAGGTCGGGGGGATATTGAAGGTACACACATTTTATGCATGCGCAAATGCATCCCTCCTGGAATCCACCGAAATGTGTCAGGAATCTGGAACACTTTGAACAATAGAACAATAGTGGCAATCCAACCATTAACAAAGCGTCACTATGAGGTTAGCATTTTTATTGTTGACGATTGAAAACACGTCGGTGAGTTTCCTTGATTTTGAGCTGATGATATCTTTTGATGAGTTTTTTGGTCAAGGGGATGTTTTCCCCCATTTGCTATTGTAAAAGTGGAGCGAACTTGCCAGCGTATAATATACGAGTATTTGAGATAATAATGGGTAGCGCCTGGATACTAATAACTGAATTTGGAATGGAAATTGTTGTTGAATGTTTCTTAAATAATTGATTACACATTGACTTAATGAAAAAAACTGTCATATAGTAATTGCAATACGCGTGAAAAATTAGATGATGTTTTCTTCTTTCAACAAGATCAAGAGTCTCCAAGAGTATCTTTAGCATAACTCACAACAATAAAAATTAATACAAATATAAGAAAGTTCTCCAATTAATGTTTCGCAAGCCTTTAGAATCAGAAACAATGTTGAAATTGTTCATGTTTCAAAAATAATCAAATTTCTCGCATTCGATAAAAACACATACTCCCTAACTGATGAGATGATATTCGGATTCAATTGAGTGTATAAGGTGCTTCGACTAAACATAGAAATCTGCCAGCGACACAGAGAAAATGATAGAAGAAATCACAGACAAAATAATACAGGCAAAAGAGGACAACACAGTCACAACTCTGACAAGGGTGACAAACCCCTATGAACTCCCTAACGACATCAAAAACTTAATAAGGAGGAGGAATCGAGTTCGGAGAAGGGCTAGGAACACAGGTGATCCTAGATTACGCCAGGAAGCAAATCGAATTACGAACAAAATACGTGATCGGATATCAAAATTCCGCAATGAACAATGGGAGAGCTTCTTGCAAAGTCTGGAGCCTGGGAGCGATGCTTTCTGGAGGGTTTCCAAATATTTTCGTATTAAAAACAAACTTATAATACCACCAATTCACAGCCCTTACGGTATCAAATTCGACAGTTCTGGTAAGGCGGAGGCCTTCGCAGATACTCTAGAACAACAGTTCTGTGAAAATTCATCCGACGAGGAGGACCTTGACGAACACGAAGACCACGTCAATCGGTTGACCAACAGGCTCATGAGGTCAGACATTACAGACTCCGATCTAATACAAAGCACCTGTCTTCAAGAGGTTAAAGACATCATACAAGTACTGAACAGACGGAAAGCACCGGGATTTGATTTAATATCAAACACCATGTTAAAATGGCTCCCGGATAATATTCTCGATGCAATAGCAGCGATAATTAACGAAATTTTCCGCTTGCGAAAATACCCCAAAATATGGAAATCGGCAATAGTTATTGTTCTTCCAAAACCTGGTAAAAACCTCATGTTCCCACAAAACTGGCGACCCATTAGCCTATTATCCTCTCTGTCGAAAATAGTAGAGCGGGTGCTACTAAATCGACTAACTGAGGTTGTTACCGAAAAAGAAATACTTCCAGAAGAACAATTTGGCTTCAAGCCATTACACTCCACAGAACTCCAGCTTACTAGGGTGGTCCAACACATCAGAATAGGGCTAAACCGCAGAAAATCAACGGGTTTGGTTATGTTTGACATAACCAAAGCCTTCGATAAAGTCTGGCATGCAGGACTTATTTACAAAATGCATGAATCCCAAATGCCACTGCAGCTCATCCAAATCATTGGCTCCTTTCTAAAAGGCAGATCATTTCGTGTCAAAATTGACAACCACCTCTCAACCATGCGGCCAATTCAAGCTGGAGTCCCACAAGGATCACCCATCTTCCCCATACTATACAACATCTTTACTGCAGACCTACCTCGGCTGCCTTTGAATGTCCACAAGTCCCTATATGCCGACGATACCTGTGTTTTATACTCATCCAGACAAGCAAGAGTCATCACCACCAAACTGCAACTCTCCATAGACATACTTTTGAAGTATTTTCGCAAGTGGAAGATCAAGTTAAACTCAGGCAAGACCCAGGCATTATTTATAACAAGAAAAAGACAACAACAACCGAAAACTTTGACTGTAGAAAACGAAAATATTGCCTGGTCAAGAACAGCCAAATACTTAGGACTGACATTCGACAATAAACTCTCCTGGACCGACCACATACGCAACAAACGAGGACATTGCTACAATGTACTATCCCAACTCTTTCCACTCCTTAAGGCCAAGAAACTCAACATCAAGAACCGTCTGCTGATCTACAAACAAATAATACGACCGACGCTACTATATGGTAGTACAGCCTTCTACCAGACGACAGAGACCAACAAAAAGGCACTACAATCCATCCAAAACAAAAGCATTCGGCAAATTTTCGGAATCCCATGGTATGTTAGAAATACGGACATATACAAAGACCTTAGAATAGAACCTGTTGACATATTCGTACGTGACAAAGCACTCAAACTGCTCGACAAAGTGGACAACCATCCTAACACTACCCTGGGTATCCTAAAACGCAAAGCACTACCAAAAGAAACTTATCCAACTATCCGCGCTAACTTCAAGAAAAATTTAATTGACAGTAATTAGAATAGCACAATCTCGTCAATAATGGTGGGCAAATTATTGCTCACAGATAGAAGGGAGCTAGGGTGCTAAATCGCACCAGCTCCAAGGAAAACGAATCCAAGGGGGGGACATAGAAATCTATGGAACTTATCTAATGAACCAATCTCTAGGTCGAGTGATCTAGTAAGCTCAAAAATACGATTTTGCAATAAATTGACTTATTAATATTTCCTTCATGAATATTATATTATTTGCTAATCATTTGCAATGCAAAAATCGTTTGAGTTGATACTAATATTTTTATTTGAAGAAATTCGCGTTCAACCATCTGTTAATGCGTCACAGCAGGTTTTTTCAGGAACTGTATAAGCTAGAGCCATCTAATCACGTAAACGAGCCAGAAATTTCTAGTTAATATATGTATGGTTAATAGTTTAGAAATTTTCGAACGATTTTAAGGGGAGTCTCCCTATTCCTGTTAGATCACAGAATAAGTGAAACAGAGGCTGCACAATCTGCAATAACTTAGACTACGAAGAACTGCCTAGTCCACCACAAAACCTGTACAGTCAGTACGGTAAAATTTTGGGGTCAAAGGAGAGAGCAACTGGTATAGGCACGAAAAGTATATTGGAATTAGTAAGACACCAATGCAGTTTTGTTGCACTCTGTACCAAATGCCCAATCATCCGGTTTTAGCTAACTTGGTCAAACCATGCACTCCAATGCAATCAGTAGAAACCGCAATTCTTGAAAGCTATATGAGATTGTACCTTGTGACCGACCAACTAAGCCCAACATGCACTCCAGGCCAATTGGTGGAGGATTTCATTTTGTGGTTGGATTAATGTTATAAAAGGTTTTCCATTAAGGATATAATAATTTTATCTATTAATAAAACACAGAAACATTTGAGATATTGATTTTAAATTTATTGTCTGTATAGTGCAAGCATTACGTTTTATCAATGAAATTCGATTTTGATCATATGACCACCACGAGCTCGTTTACAATGGTCTATTCTTTGGGCCCAATTTTCTACCACTCTCGCATACATTTCGACCGGAATGACGGCAATTTCACCTTGGATGTTGTCTTTGAGCTCGTCTAAAGTTGCTGGCTTATTGGAATAGACCAGTGAGTTGATATTTCTCGAGACAACACGTTCACCAAATTTGGCTTCCAATAAATCGATTGTGAGGCATGATATGGGGCTAGTGGCAACGTCTTGTTGAAATCACATACAGTTGATGTCAAGTTCACCCAATTTTGGCTACAAATAATCTGTCAGCATAACACGATTGCGCTCTCTATTGACGGTAAGATGAAGGCCGTTTTCATCCACGAAAAAAATGTGGCCCAACCAAACCTCCGGCATGAAAACTGCACCAAACCGTAATTTTTTGCAAATGCGACAGTTTCTCCAGAAGCATATGTGGGTTTGTTGTTGACCAATAATGCATGTTTTGCTTGTTATCGAAGCTATTGAGCCAGAAATGAGCTTCATCGTTGGAGATGTTTTTTCGATAAAATTCTTCATTTTCTTCAAGCTCTGCCAGTGTCCAATTAGGGAAGTTTCGGTGTTTCGCATGATTAAGTGGCTTTTGTTCTTGAGCTGATCTGATCTTGTAACCATGCAGGCCAAGATATTTTTGCAAAGTACGCCACAGTGTCGTTTGAGCGATGCCCAATTTTTGAGAACGACGTGGAATCGACTGATCTGGCTCATGTTGAATCGATGCACTTACGGCTGTGATATTTCCTTTGCTTCGAGCGGTACCACATCTTTTTGGCACCAAAACATCCAATATTAAAAATTTGGACTTGAAGTTATCCACTATAGCACGCACAGCCTGTCGGGTGGAATGACTATTGTGGCGGAAAATTGAAGTAAGTACTCTTAAAGGTGCAACCACCAACTCAGAACTTCAGTAGTAATTTTAATAATTTTCGAACGTTGCTGGTGCGTGCTCTTTATTAAGATAAAAATGTTGTCTTTAACTAACGTTTTGACATTGACAGATACACAGACAGATATAGATACACGTCTATTATGCCCCTAATGGAAAACCCTATAGAAATTTAACTGACTCTTTCGTCTAGTGAATATTTTCATTTCTTATTGCTCAGTCGTAAAAGCTAATTATAATTAATATTTCATTTTGGATGAATTTTCAACATAATCCCCGCTATGAACACTGCAGCTCAAAACGTTGTTTTCACGGCAAAGTAGTCTTCTGGTTGGATTATTGATTTTCGTGGTATCGAACCTTGTATTTTGTTCCTGGCCGGATGGCCAAACAGGTTGTTATCTGGGCAACTGACATTAAACCCATGTACAATACGCTGTATTGGTTGATGTCATGACTTGAGACACAAACCTCAAGTTTGGTGGTTTCCTTATATTCATTGCTACGAGCTTACAGAACCGTCATACCTAATGAAATATTGACCTGCAACATGGCTATACCATCTATTCAATTGTGGGTTGGTTTGAATTAAACTCCCCTTAGGTTTCTCCTCAGGATTAGTGCTGCTGTCACGTTGTTGGTGAACTGTGTTGGCTCAATAGTTTTAGTACCATTCTTTATGACACAGCCAATGGGAATGATGATGATACCTATCCCCACTGATAGGATGATGCGAAACATGGCCATTGTACTTGATCGTTTCCATGCAATGTGCTTACCAGATTACTAGTGCGCATAACATCTTCAGGTTCCTCCCCTTTGGTGATCAACTAATGTTCTTTCCAAAACACGGTTATGTGGTGGTAAGCAATCATACTCCCTCATCATAGATGAGTGAAGCTGAACCTATGTTCTCAAAATATAAGCCCAGTAATTGATGATTGGAGTTACCTGGATTTTGTCAGTTTTTGTTGGAAAAGTGCAACACAGTGCTACTAACGTCGGCAAAAGACCGCTAACTATCTTCCCTTCTTGCTCGTTGGCTCAATAATGCTAGCTGTAGTTTGGATTGTGCTAGGTATTCGTTTTTCGCTATGAACTGATGATACATCTTTCGTACCTTGGGATAAATTCTGCTCAGCATACTTGTATATTGAAAAAAAAGCCCGTTGGTGTATGGCTCTGGTTCATTTTTTCAATTTATATACCTGCTATGAAGTTTAGAGAGGTTTTATATGTACATGTCTTGATTCTTTTCTAGTTCCTTTTAAAGAAATAGGATAGAATCTTGTGTTGCAAAAAATAATATTGTATTACTCTAATATTTTGTCAAAGCATGGGTATACGAGTATATGCACATACTAAGCTAGGCTTAAGATTCTTCATTAAGAAACCAATCAGTTTACTTGCTTTCACTTTAGTCATAGCCGAACCTAATTGGCTTATATTCAATGCAATCTTATCCTGCTTGGCTTGAGTATCTTTTTTGCTTTCCTGCCTCATTTAAATTCAAAATAAATGCTAGTTTTACTTCAAAAAATGCCATCAGAATTTTAAGTTAAGTCCGGCCTAGCTCTATTTACATGACTAGGAATTTTGCAAAATTTCAAAGTCGATTTTCTCTTTAATTTGTCTTGAAATATTATTATTTTTTTTTCCTTCAAACAATTGAATCAGCCTTCAGTGGTTTATTCTGAAGCCTTCTTCAAAATTTTTGCGACCGTTATAGCTTGTGTTTTTATCTAAGCCTCAACTCAAAGAACAGATGATCCTTAAATAGTGATTTTGGGTCTCTGAATGACTATCGATTGGCCCCTCATTTAAGTACTTATGCTGCTTTGCTTTATTGATCAAACCAGAGCCAAATATAGCAATATGGCTCTTTACTTTTTGTGGTTGTGAGGTGAATGCCATTTACACACTATTAGTGGAGCTTCTTTGCTCACGGGCAACTGGACTACCCACTGAAGACCTCCCCTGTCAATCTGAGAATACGGTCTGGAACTGATTGACACATTACCTCGGCGAAGATCTCGTTTTGCTACGCCAAGAGGCACCTTCTAGCAGGAGGATCCCTTTTATAGTGTAAAGAGAAGGAGAAAAAGGGATTGGTAGACACTCGATTCACCTACCCTGACATTCCTGGCTGTTGTGAGGCCCTTCTTACCTTTAAAACTGTGCGCACATAATGTGCTACATGGTTCCATTTGTCAACCGATCTAAGCATCACGAAGACTATACTCTCCTGTATGAGCTCTTACGTTGCACTGTAGGGACTTGTCGCAGCCTGTTCCATGTTTTGAACGTAAATGTGAAATGTGCGGCAGGCATCGTGTTTCTCTCCTGGGTAAAATTGACAATCGGGGAAGCGTGATTTACCAATCTTGTGCAGGTAAGACTAAAAACTGTCATGCCCGCTCAAAAGCAGAATTAAATGTATGTCAGCTCCACCATACCTTTAATTCAGCTATGGTCTCACATATAGAATGAGTCGCGTAGTCCACGTTTTCCCCCCTCCCCCATGAAATTCACTCAATGCTCCTGCCAATTGTTGTGGGCAACGGTCTCCCTTGTAGCCTCGCTTCAACCCAAATAAAGAGAGCAGGGCTCTCTAGCAAAAAGGGCAACTGGCATCATGCCTGCAATAACTCTAACCACCGGATCAGAGGCGGTTGTATATGATGATGCAATATTCAGTGCTCCTCTTCTCTCTACTTGTGACAAGCGTTTTAGGTACACCTCCTTATTGAGAGCGTTGCCCTATATTTCAGCTCCGTACACTAGCACTGACCGTACAGCACTCGTCAAGAGACGCCTTCTTGGTGCGTTGGATCCCTCAACGCTGGCCTGCTGTTGACTCACAGCCGTTGCCTTGATTTGTTCAAAGAAACTCATCTTCGAGTTGTTCAGTAGCCCCAAGAACTTCATCGCTGACTTCGATTCTGTTAATATGTCTTCAATACTGATCATTTTGATTCTAGAGATTCACTTATTCGACAAAATAACTTCTTTGGTTTTCTCTGCTACTAGACTGAACCTACAAGCAATCATTCAGTCTCCCACTCAGCATATTGTCAAACCTAGCATAAGTTGTGCTTGTTCAATGATGCGCCCAGAGACTAGAGGACTAGGGTAGATCCCTAGCCACCACACGATGTAAACTCCATTCTTCGTTGGCCCTGTGTCGTGTCGTAAAGCAGGTTTTGATTCTTAAGTTAGTCCCACAGAAGTCACATTAGATATACTGGAACTCAAAAAGGAATTTCCAGCGCATCTCAAACTTGTACCCATCTGGCGAAGTTGAAGGCATTACTAACGTCGAGTGTTAGCAACAGAACGTCACTTGGTGTGGCGATGTTCTTTTCCCTTTTGAACACCACTCACTACTTCTGCACCACCATCAATGGTGGAGTGACCTGCTGTAAAGCTATTTTGCCGAGGAGATAGATTCCCCACAGACGAATGGATGGGAAAGAGTAACAACATTTTCTCGTTCACCTTTTCCATTTCATGCATGCACGGCATCCGGAGTGGACCAAGCTTCCGCATAACTAGCTTCTAGCCAAGGCCCCATGGATCCTTATTCACATTGTCTTCTAGATCTTGCCAGCAGCGAGCATTGCTGTTGTTAATCAGTTTGCGATAGCATTTCTTGGCCGACTTATATGCTGCTATCCATTTGCATGCCTCGTCACGGTTCCCTACTCATTGAGCCTTGTGCTGAAGCTTTTAATCAATTCCAGTTGACCACCAGTACACTAGGAAATTGCTGTGCCGAGGTTTTTAACGGAGCATGAAAGTACTGCCAGGAGTCGTCCTCATATTTGAGTTCACCACGTTTTGATTTGGCAGTTCTTGTATCCTCTTCAAATCACTTTGCAGTGGAACACCTACCGTGAGCATTACAATCAACCTCTCAATGCCCATCCTCCCGATCTTCCACTAAACTGTAGAGGGTTGAGGGTACGGATGGTGAGAGACTACATCACGTACTGATAAGCCCTGGCTGGGTAGTTTTCCAATGCTCTCCAATTATGTGTTCTTCACACCAAGGATACCAAGGCGAATGTCACGTCTGGTATGATTACTCCGCAGTCGACACTGTAGAAAGTCAGCGTATTTCCGTTGTTTAGTACGACAATTGCCGTCCTAGCTGCCATTTCTAGAATTTTTTGCTTCAGTGGATCTGTTAAAGGCATTTGGCATATTTGATTGCTTTTGCGTTGAAGTTTCCCTCAACGAGTTGCCATCTGTGTTCGAGACAGTGCCTTCTAAAGTATTGAACTTGGCTTTGAAAGATGATATTGGTTCGGTATGTAGTCTCTGAGCATCGAACCCACCCAAAATCTTTCCCCCGTCTATAGCTCTTCTCTTAGAAATCACGATTCCAAACCCAGATGGCAGCAGTATTAGTTTTATCAAGATACCATGATGCAGAACTTTTATCGTGGTGTTGCTCGCTCAGCAGCAAAAAGTCTGCTTTCATGTTATTTCTTTACGCTATTTTACTGATCCATGAATCCAATTGCAAAATAGATAATGAAATATAATATAGTATATGCAACGAAAACAAAGTGAGCAACTAAAAAAGTAAATAAAAATACAAAAAACTAATAAACTATTAGGAGCTAAGGTGAATAATATGTAATACTTGTATGCTTTTAAAAGCGTCTAAGGAATGTGGCAGGGGACCAAGCTGGAGTTCATTGCAGCAACGTTATACGCATACTAAAAACGAATAAAAATAAATATAGGTTCAAGCAAAGGGCATAATCAATATGTTAGTTGAATGCGCTCTTGAGGTGGGACAATAAAAACCTTTCCTGAAGGTTGGATGAAAAAATACCGTGATATATTTTAACTAAGCAACAATGGTCTAAGAATTCTTTCCTTTTTAGAGTGATGGAATGTTGAGGATCTGCTTATAGTAGGAGCTGTAAGGGAGATTATATTTGTAGAATAGAGAACGTGTGAATTTAAGCTGTACAGTCTCAACAGTAACCGATAACTACTAAATCCGATTTTGGGTGGTTGAATTGCGGTGTAGGTTTACCTGTAGAATATGGGTCATCAAAGCTCTGATTTTGCCTTGGCTAGAGCTTCATGGAAAACCCGACATTTTCTCCCAAGATCCGGTCTGGGATCAGCATCTTTGCAAAGATGTAGTGTGCCTCTTTTGTACACTCTTTTTTAGTTCTTCGTATAACATTTTTTACAAAGACCTACTGCTCGTCTGTTTGTCCATGCGTCACAGCAAGTTTTCTCAGAAGCCAGAGAAGCTCGAAAGCCTTAGTGGAAAGGTCAGAAATGACGATCTCGCAAAAGTTTAGGTCTTATCAAATGTTTCGAACTTTTTTAAGGGGTCTCCCTAATGCTAAAGCCACGCTTAAGCGTGTTTTTTTATCAAATATGGTAATTAAAACTTTCAGAACCTGAAACAGAAAAGTCATTTTATGCGTTGAGGGGTCCAGGAAGAGGCAACATTTATGAAACATTGGTGCCTCCGCCCCCCTCGTCAAAAAATTTCAAAAATATTAGGGAGATGGGTCTTTGTGAGTACAGGGGCTACAAATACCGCTGAAATCGAAATTCACTCACTTGTCACTTGTCAATTTTACGTTTTCTCCCATAAAGTCAAAACCTTACGCTTAAATTTCCCATTTATGTAGCTTAACCCTTGTGTCTTTAACCACATACCCGGGTGTTTTTTTTTTATTTTTAAATTGATATACGAGGTGTGCTCAAAAAGTATGGCGAATTTTGAATTTTCGCGGGTTGCGTATATTCGAATTTCGATTTTTTTGTGGCGTTATGTTGGTACTCATGTCTGTCACTTATGCCGACAAGCTCGGCCATTTTGAATGTTCACTTAATTGGTGATAGCTGCTTTACTTGCACGTGTTTTCAATCGTCTTCGATTTTTACTTATTCAAAAAAATGGATCAAAGAACGTGTATCAAATTTTGTGTGAAAAACGAAATTAAGTGCGTGGATGCATTCCGAATGTTGACTGTGGCATACGGAGAAGCTACCTTGGACCGAAGCAACGTTTATCGGTGGTACAAAATGTTTTTAGAAGGCCGAGAAGATGTGAACGACGAAGAGCGTGCCGGACGCCCGAGCACTTCAACAACAGACGAAAAAATTAATGAAGTGGAGAAAATGGTATTGGCCAATCGTCGAATCACCGTTAGAGAAGTTGCTGAGGACCTAAACATATCGATTGGCTCGTGCCATTCGATTTTTATCAACGATTTGGGCATGAGACGGGTCGCCGCGAAGTTCGTACCAAAATTGCTCAGTTGCAACCAAAAACAGCAACGCATGAACATTGCTAATGAGATGTTAAACTCTGTCCGCGACGAACCAAATTTGCTCCAGAGGGTCATAACTGGTGACGAATCGTGAGTTTATGGTTATGACGTGGAAACCAAAGCTCAATCATCTCAATGGAAGCTGCCGCATGAACCAAGACCGAAAAAAGCGCGCCAAGTTCGGTCGAATGTGAAAGTTTTGCTGACAGTTTTCTTCGATTGCAGGGGCGTGGTGCATCATTAGTTCTTGCCACAGGGAAGAACGGTCAATAAGGAATATTACCTGCAAGTTATGCGCAATTCGCGCGAAGCAATCCGCCAGAAACGCCCGCATTTGTGGGAGAACAAAAATTGGCTTATGCACCACGATAACGCCCCTGCTCACACATCGTTGCTTGTGCGCGACTTTTTGGCCAAAAACAACACACTAATGATGCCACAGCCACCGTATTCCCCAGATCTGGCCCCCTGTGACTTTTTCTTGTTTCCTAAACTGAAGAGGCCCATGAAAGGACGACGTTACGCTACGCTTGACGAGATAAAGACGGCATCGAAGGAGGAGCTGAACAAGATTAAAAAAAATGATTTTTTGAAGTGCTTCGAAGATTGGAAAAACCGTTGGCACAAGTGTATAATATCTCATGGGGATTACTTTGAAGGGGACAAAATAGATATTCATGAATAAATAAATAATTTTTGAAAAAAAAAAAAAAATTCGTGATATTTTTTGAACACACCTCGTATTCCGAGTTCCATGGGACATATTAACTTTCGGTAGTCTTCTGAAATATGGTTTTCTAATATATTTAGAAAAAAAATATTTGTTTCATTTTGTATACCGAAGATAATAACGATTTTTGAAATTGACTCCCATTATCTACAACACACCCGGGAATGTACCAAACCGCAAATATAATTGGCTAATTATAAATGGATACAAACAATATTATTTCATTTTGAATGATTTTTTTATTTGATTATGTTTTATTATGGAAAAGAGGAAACAAAAACGCCAAATTCACTGTATTGTATGAAAAAAATGAGGTACACAATATCGAAAGGAAAAAACCAGATATTTTCCTTTAATTTTTAGGTTGCGCAGCTATTACATATAGTTATTACTACCGAGTGTTCAACACAAACTGGTTTGTTGCAATCCTTGCAGGCTTTATGAGTTGCCCTTCTTTTAGGACATAACTAACAATTCCCCTTCTGCTTGATCCTTTCTGAATGGTCACGTTCTTCTTCAGGATGTGTTGGAAGATTTTCAGCAGTTGGTCTTACTGGGGCACCCAAAATGCTTTCAATTCCATTTTGTGATGAAAAATGTCGCATGATTTGCGCATTTTGTGATCGATTTCGAATTTCTGCAATTGATAATTCTTCGCTCAACTGTTGTAAGGACAACCTTCCACGGTTTGTCAATTTCTTCAAGTGGGAGTTATTTTCGATATAGATGACAATCGCGGCAAATGCAGCTATATCTATAATGTTGTAAAAAAAAGCCAAAGACCATCTATTTGTTCTCCTTTTCGTGGAATATTCGCCAAGATATTTACCCATGTTATCCGCGCCTCCCTTGGTTCGTTTGTAATCTAGAATCATTTTTGGCTTTCCTTACGAACCTTCAACTTCTGTATCGTAATAAGAAGTTGAAAGAATCACAACGGTCTTATTCTTTTTTGGAACGTATGAGCATATAGTTATATTATTGCTGAATCCAAAGATCGATGATTCAATTACTCTCCCTTTTCGATTAGAAAATTCAACGGGGACAAATGTACGTCTCTTATTTGCTGTTCCTAACATTGACAAACCAACTGTCATCAAAGAGGAGGTCAGATTATAACTGTTTAAAAAAGTTGTCGTATACGATGTTTCACCCAGTTCCATGTAACAGATTATAGCACAAATCTTTGACCACACGTTCATCTTGATTCCTCTGCCGTTCACCAGAAGGTACCATACCAGTATATATTTGCCCTTTGATGGGATAAGAAGTAGTAGCGTCACCTACCCGCTAAACCTTGATCCCATACCTTGTCGATTTTGAAGGTATATACTGAGTGAATTCTGTTCCGAAACAGTAAGGATAAAGCTGTTCATCAACAGTGACATTGTTTCCTGCAATATAGTAATCCTGAAGATTTTTAATCAACTTGAGGAAAAAGTCAGATATAGCTGCTGCTTTGACAGTTTGTTTACGTTGCTGGCGTGTATTTCTATTATCAAACCTAATGAAGCGATTGATTACCCAAAAACGCTGAAGACCTATTGATGCACGATACATCAGATGTGAGCTAGTTTTCCAAAGTTCTGTTGTATGTACACTGTTAGAATGTGTAACACCTGCTAACAAGAGTATTCCCAAATAAGCGTCAAATTCCAATGAAGTAATAGTTTCCAATGAGCGAAGTGGTCCTGTTGAGTTTCCCTCACGTTCACGTTCGTAACTCTGGGTTGCTTTTCTTGTTGTTTCACGAATAATTATGTCGCACATTTCAGGTGACAGTAATTTTCTAATTGTATCGATAATACTTAGACCTTCTGTTGAACGTTCTGGTCCACTCTTGGTAGATCTGATAATGTTATGAGACAAAAATCTGCGAGGTTGTGGTGGCTGGCTTGATCAAATTGTACCATTCCTGGCTATGTGATTATTCGGAGGAGATTCAATGGGATCTATGTATCTCAAATTCTTCCTCAGAATCAACTTCATCAGCAGGATTATAGTCTGTTAACTGCAACTCCTCTGCATTTGAATCTTCAACTTGCATATTATAATCTTCGTGATTACCTTCTATATCTAATGGCAAAAGTTCGGTGGTACTTTGCTCATCTTCACTATCAGCTTCTAATACTTCCGCCAATCTTTGTTGTATATATTCTGCTTTCTCTTCGCAGCTAAGTCTTTCCAATTGTCGTGGACTTAGCCATTTACCATCAACCATTATTACTAGAAATTCAAAATGATTATTACGAATATAAAACTTTTAACATTGTTCTAGTACCTGCACAAAAAATATGTTTTCGGATATCAGCTTATTGTTCCAAATACTGAATATTTTCACTACTGGATTTCTAAGCCTAACAAACTGTATTCACAAATTCAAATATATTCTACTGAAGTGATAAGCATGCTGTTCTTGTATAAACATCAATATGAACTGTTCGGTAGTCCCTGAATTCTGATGTACTATTTATTCGAAGCAAATCGCAGTACCCTTAAACGTCCAGAAAGTCTAATTGTTCTGCATTAACAATAGGAATCGACTTCGCAATTGCTATTGCGAACAGATACATGTATATATCTATGTAAGAGAGCTCTCTGGACCGTATATAACAAATTAAAAACAAATAAGCGCATTCAACATAGAAAAGTGTATGGTACACCCGGGTATGTTGGTTGTATGCTTATGTATAAAATGTTGGTTTCATAGAAATCAGATCATAATCAAGTCAGTTAGAGCCATTTAAATTGTATGAAATTACAACAATAACACGTGTTGATAGTGGATACATATTTCAAATCGGCCTAGTTACTTCTATTTTCATAGGATTTTCATGTAAATTTGAGAAAAAGTGTTTTATTTGAATATGTTCAATTAGCGAAACAATCAAAAAATTATTATTTTTTCAGCGGGAACAATATAGCGGCTATTATCTGCTTATGAAAGAAACTCTGCACCGTTTGCATGAATTTGAACGAGTTCTTATACAAGTACTATATTGGATGAATGATTCAAGTCATTGGTTTATGCCATCAGAAAACTTATTTTGAACCCTAAGGTGGTTAAAAAGCACTTCTGGTAACAACATTTCATCGCATTTGTAGCATAGGAAACTCCTACCGAGTCCTTTGCATACTTGTGCATTGTATGATCATAGTATTTTCTTATTTCCCGCTTATTTAGGAATTGTTCGTTACCCTTTTCGGTCAACTCAATCATGGCCATGCGTTGTTCCCTAGGGTTTTCTGGTATCAGCCTTGCTTTGATCCTGCCCACACTAGGGAGCTCCCTTTTCATAGTCTCTTCTAGCAAGCTCAGGCCCATCACACAGTCAATATATCTTATCACGATCGTTGCCATCAGCCCAAGCGAAGCTATTGTTGCGCTTTTGCTGAGGCCTTCTTTTACTGTATTGCAGAATGCCTCTCTGTTGTTGACCTCTGCTCTGAATTCGACGAATATTTGACCCGATCAGGTTAGTACTACTGCTTTAATTGCAGTGTTGGTGTCTTCAAGCCATACATTTCCCCTGATATACCACAATGCTTCTGCGTAGAATCGGCCAACTTATGTTTTACGAGCAGTGCCTGATGCTGTGTCTTTGTCATGACTTTTTCTCAGCTGTTTCGCGTCAAGTTGTTTTTCTTGCTGAGCGCTTTCTTCGCTTCTTTTGTCAAAACTGTCTGGAATCCCAGATATAGCATTCCACGCCGATCAAGTGCTTCTTTTTTCCTTCTTACATCCTGATCTCCTTCGATTGAACAATATGTCTTAAGCCTATGACAGAGAAGCACACTACGTGTAGCATAAAAATCAAAACACACTTATGTGCACAGTTCCAAATCACTACAAAACATTGAAAAATATTTTGCTTTGATTAAATTCAACTTATTTCAAAATCTCTGAGAAATAATTGAAAAATTTTCATGAATGTGAAACAACTTCATATAAGCTAAGCATTATTTGTCAATTTCAACCAAAACAATTTTTTATTTTGTGAAAAAAACCAAAATTTTGGTCAAAATCCATTTCTTTCATAGAATAAGTAGCTTATTTTATTCAATTTTGTAATAAAAACTTCAAATTTAAACCTGTATACATTTGTTTTAAAAATATTTAACGGAAGTTAATTCAACCGGTTTGTGAGCTTGATATGAGGCTGCAATTACTCAATTTTTTAAAAACAGTTTAGATTCAGTTTTAAAAGAAGTTACTTTTAGTGTATGAATAAAGACATACTTTCTTTTCAAAGGTGCAATTTTAAAATATATTGCGTTTGATATCCAGTGAAAATTAATTTAAAGAAACACACTTTTATACGAAAGAAACACAAGAAATATTTTGAAATAGAATTGACCAGAATACTAAAAATCATTACTTACCACGAGCTTTCATGCAACATAGTTAGAGACCCATCCATGGATAGTTTTCTTTGCTTTTAAAAATATTTAAATAAATTATAAATTTAAAAGAGCTTTATTATTACCTATAGCTCTGAGTCCGCAACAAATTTCATGAATTTCTTTGCCCACTTATGTAAATGTAGATAACTCTGACTATTACTCTAATGACCAGATTTTATATGCATTCTTTTGTATCCAACATTCCACGAATTCCCCACTGCGACATATTTTTAATGGCTTCCTTTTAGAAAACAATTCCTGTAAGGAAATGACTAGTATGTAAGCGAAATACATGAGAAGATTGCATGTTGCATTCACTTCGTTCGTATGCCTCAACATCCCCAACACTACAACCCTTCATTTGTAATCATCTACTCTAAAGAAGCTTTAAAAGATCGGCTCAAGCATCATCTTCAGTATTACATCGCATCAATCTGGAAATTAATTCGCAACCACCACAGCATCCGTCAACAAGAAAACGTTTTCCCCCACATATTTATAGTCTGTCTGCACGACGACGCACACCCGAAATTTTCCCATTTTCACCACACCAATTGGACTTGGCGCGGTTTTCCCGGCGCTTCCAATGGGTGTTGGGCGCTCTTCATGGGAAACATTGCAAGCTTCCACGCAACGCGAAATCATGCTAACGTACGTAGTTCTGGTAGACGACAGCCAACTGTGAAAAGCTGCTGGGAAATGTTCGACTGAATGCGATGAAAATGTTCACCATTGAAACCGGGTGAAGCGCGGTGTTGTGGAAATTTGCTTTTCCGCGACTTTTCCATTTAGCTGCGCTGTGTGTGCTTTTGGAGACTTTGGAGACGCATTTTCATTTGTTTGTTGGTTCAGTCACTGAGGTTGCTATTTCTATTTTGCTTTTCGCGACGCTTTACCAGCTTTAGGATGGAAAACTCGGGGTAGGAAGCTCCCGTGGTCCAAGTGCTTCAATGGTCGGTGCGTCGTAGCCACTTAAGCTAACATACAAACAGTCTCTTTTTTGCGGCGATGGTGAGTTAAGACAACGCCGTAACGACGAATGTTTTTGGTGGGTTGTGAAGCGAAGCGTTTTCACGGTGCGCTGAACGGAAGTTGGCGATTGTGATGTGCGGAAAACGTTAGAGGGTGGTGTGAAATATAACAAAAGCTGGCAATCAAAATTTGCGACTACTCAATCAAAACTGGGTGGAAATTAAACTTTTATACATTTTCTAAAGATTTTCCTACGAAATTTTGGTGTTTTTCTTTCTGTTGCTTTGAATACGCGCAACACTGTCCGATAAGGATAGTGTTCCAACATTTCAGTGTCGTGCAAGTGTTAATAATTTCTTGTGCTGTTGCAAAAGTCCTAAGGGTTCTGTGCATTTTGCCGAATCTGATTGTAAGCTTAAGCTTGAAATATCCCTAAAATACGAGTGGTTTGGTGTCGTTTTTTTCTGACACAGATTTTGTGTGTAATACTATTAACCCAAGTGGACCAATATTGATTGTAAATACGTGTAATCCTAGAAGAGTGATATTACCGGATATTGTTTATGTTGGTGATGATGTGTGCTGCCATTTTTTCGACGTAGCAAGGATATAACAAATCAAAATCTTCGTTCTGCTGAAGACCGTAAATAAGGATACTTGAAATACTTGTGGAGAAACCACACAAGAGCTACGAAAACCAAAATGTAAGTTAAGACATTCAAGAAAAAATCAAAACAAAGCAAATCGAATGCTTCCCCGAAACACAAATAATGTCCAGCCACGCTTATCATAGATATTTAGGGGGGCTGGATATGAAAAGTGTTGCCATTTGAGTCGGAGCTTTCGATGCATTAAATATTTTTGGGTGATTGCATACAAATATATCAGTAATTGGAATAATTTATTACCATTGTTTGCCGAAACTAAATGCTTAGGCAATGTTCCAATTAATAAAATTACTGATAATTAAATCCTGAAGTATATGCGAAATTAATTTTCAGACCATTTATCAGGTAAATACTTCTTTGGGCATATTTCTCTCAAAGGCAATAAATAATTTAAAAAACTTTTTGACTTGGCAATGTTGATTTTGTTTCAATAAGAAGTCACTTCGTGTGATGCAAGCACTTTATTTCGACGCAGTTATGTTAATGCAATTAACAGTGTGATGAACATTTTCGCTGCGTTATTGCAAAGGATTTTTGTCGGTTAAACTTCCAAGTGCTATCATCTTGATGAATGGGAACGCAGTTTTATGATAATGATAATTTAAAGTATTATGTTTAATCAAGCAATCAAATCTCTATTGAATTTATGTGATTCCTAAAGCAAAATCTTGTTACTAAACTAAGAAGCCAACTCCCAGTTCTATTACTTACAATACCACAGGTCAGTGAAATTTGGTAAAGCATCTAAGATGAAACAATAAAATTGAATAGACAACTAGCAAAAAGATGTTTTAAAAATAAATTCTTAAAAAGTTTAGAAACAAAACCAAGCTTAAAAAAGTACAAACTTTGAAGGATAGCTTCGATGTGAAAAATAGTCACATGCAGCCTCACCAAAGCACGAAAGAGGAAAAATAATCTGAAAATTAGAGTATTTATAGTACAGTGATGAAACAATGAATAATAGATCAAATAATATGCCTTGCAAAAAAGGTTTTTAGGGTTTTGTAAGAAAAATGTTTGCAACACCGTCTTAAAATGAGCACTTGTCTGTCTGTCTATTTGTCCTTCAGTTTATCACAACACCTTCTCTCAGGAAACATAAAAGCTGAAAGTTTCATAGTCTGAAAAAATTTCAAATGATTTTGAGGGGGTCTCACCATGTGTAGATGTGACCCCTAATAATTTTTTTTCCCCGAAAATAGTCAAGTAGCATATCAACTCAAAGATCTTGATGAGATCAGTTATTGCGGGAGAACACGCAAAATTATTTGGTTCCTCCCCCCTTTCGCGGTTAAACACCTGTAGACCAAAAAATCTGAAAAAAATTACGGAGGTGTTTTTTTATTAGCACAATAATCGCAAATACGTAAGAAGTCAAAATCTGCTTAACTTTGTTAAAAATGGGAGGATTAAAGAATTTCGTATTTTCTTGAAGATAATAAAATCTCAAAGTGAATGAAATTTTTGATTAATGTAGCTAAATATATGGTTTCCCTCGCCTGTAAGTTTCAGCAGAATCCAACCATATCAGGAGAAGTTATAGTAATTGTATATTATGTAGTGAAATGGGTGGAGAAAGTTGTCCGTAAAGGACTGCAGCGATAGTCAGCTGCCTCGGCGGGAGAGAATGGTGGGATTCGCTGAGATCGGCCTTGTCTGAGGACGCGTGAATGCGTTAGCAGGCTAACATTGTGGTGTCGTGGGGTGGGTTCTTTTCCCTAGCACAAGGATCCACTACAAAAGAAATTTCGCATCCACGAAATTCAAGGTTCGAATGAATATCGACCGAAGTTGAGCCTGAGGTAACCTACTCAGGGTTAAAAATCGCAAACTCAGATGATAAACCTGGCCGGGAGAAAACAGACGGACTTAAGAGGAATTCGTAGTTACCACCGAAGACATTTTGGATTATGTAAGTAAGAAATTTGGCTCATCTCTGAAAATAATTAGCTGCCAGAAGCTGACGAAGGACATCGTGCGACTACATCTTGAACCCTGGTTGCTGGCCACCTGGAGTGCTAGTTAAATCTTTCATAACATCAAGGAAAAAAAATTTTCGTTCTCCACCAAGCTCTCTGCCAAAGCTGTAACATGCGTTCTTCCTAATAACTTTCAGAATAGCACTCTTAATAGTCAATTTTCTAACAGTATATTTCCTATTTATTATCAAAATGTTCGGGGTTTAAGATCCAAGCTGAAGAATCTAGCTTTATTCTATTCTCTCTCTAACGATGATATAATCTGTATTTCTGAATCCTGGTTGACTGATAATATATTTGACTCTGAAATTTTTCCCAATCACACAATTGTTAGGCGTGATCGTGATAGGTCTATCTCCAAAAAGTTAGACGAAGGAGAAGTCCATGTCACTCACAAGAATACCTTTACTGGCTTGCTTCTAACAAATTTACTTTTAAGTGCTCCTGTAGAATGCGTGGGGGCAAAAATAGTCATTTCGTCTTCCTTTTCTCTTCTTGCCTTTGGCGAATTCGATACAACCATGAGCTGTATGAAACTTTATGACAAACCGAAGGTCTCAAGGATTGTAAGACTGCGGAAGCTGCAATGGGCTGGACACAGGAATCGTATGGACAAACAAAGGACACCCAAGTAGGTATTCATAGGGAGAACTGAAGGCCGGCGGCCAGTGGGGAAACCGAGGAAACGCTGGACTGACTCGGTTGACGAAGACAGTTCATCGCTGCTACAATTTTGGAATTGGATGACGTGTTCAACGGACCGAGACAGTTTGAGGCGCTGTTTGCAGGAAGCGAAGGCCTGAAAGGGGCTGAAGTGTTAAGAAGAAGAAGTCTTCTGTTTTGGTCTACAATACTTTCATCACCGAAATATCTAGTATTTTTTTATCGTGCTTTTCAAATTGTCACCTTATTTTATGTGGAGGTTTTAAGCTTCCTAAAATCTCATGGAATGAGAATCAGGTTGATTCTGACTCATCTCGAATTTGGTCTTTAATTTGTTCTTTTATGTCCATGTGTTCCCTGGCTTAATTTAATAGTTTTCTTAATTTTAATAATCATCTTCTTGACTTATTCTTTTGTAGTATAGAGCAATCGTTGTTATGCTCACCTCCAGTTCTTCTTCCTTATCTCTCTACTGATCCCCCCCCCCCCCTTTACTTCCTATACTGCTTCTTTTCGTTACCGTCGGAAAGAGCGTCAGCGCTATACCTTTTATAAAACTAATTATGAGCAACTTTCAGAAACAATTCGCTCTGTTGATTGGTCCTCCTTCTTTCGTGGTCTTGACTCGGATACTTGCTGTAACAATTTCGATGATATCTTAAACGCTGCTACTTCTAACACGACTCTTCTGACTGTCCCTGGTTAACTCTCGATGTGACGCAAGCCTTGCAAGCTAAAAATCGAGCTCGTCAACGTTTTTCGCGTGACGTACAGCTTTTTGTCATCTGAGGTCGGTAGCTAAGAAAAAGCTGCAGATCGCTAAAACTTCTTATTTTCATAGTATTGAAGGCTCTTTAAACTCAAATCATTCAAAACCTTTTTGGAAATATATACGCTCTCTTAAATCCTCTTCCAGTTTCCCATCCTCGCTTCATTTGAACGGCTGCTTAGAAACTTCACCTCTCGAGATTTGTGAACTTTTTAGAACTCAGTTTTCTTCTACTTTTAAGGCTACTCCCAGCAATAGCCCTTCGTTCCCAATCGTATACACACCACCTTCATTCCCTTTTACTTGCCATCCAGAAGATGTTATGAAGCTTATTTTAGAACTTGATGACTATGCTAGTTCAGGTCGCGATGGTATTTCTAATCATTTTGTGGAATCATTAGCTACTTCTAATTGTATCCCCCTTTCCTTTCTCTGCAATTCTAGCTTATCTTCAGGCTCTTTTCCTTCATGTTGGAAAAGATCTTCTGCTACTCCTATTTTTAAAGAAGGTAGCACCTCAGACGTTGCCAATTATCGGCCTACTTACTACCCTGTTTCTCCAAACTACTGGAGAAAATTGTGTACTTGGACCTTTCTTCAGTTACCCATGATTTGCTCGTTCCTGAACAACATGATTTAATCAAAGGGCGATCGACCTTAACGAATTTGTTAGAATTCGTCGAATATCTTTGATGTTCCGTTTGCACGTAGTTTGGTGTATTTCCACTCACCCATGCTCAGGTTACCTCATAACCATGATGACCTTCAGCTTGGGCCCTTCCCGCTTTCGTATTTAGTTTACAAAAGATTTGTTAACTGTCTTCTTCTCAGCCCTCAGTCATTTTCCTTGTTTATTTTCTCCTAATTTTTGCATTTTTTATTACTTGCATCTGTTCTGTGCTGTTCTTTAATTCATTTTGCTGTACTTTTATTTTATCTATTTTGCAATTGGATTTTTTTCCTGTTAAATAGAAAAAAGTAAATAAATAAATAAACAAACAAATACTTATGGCTCCCACAAATAACATTGGGGTATTCAGGTGGGAGCGGGGCCCGCTCGTGAATGAATCAACGCTTAATAATTATGTAAGTGTCAGTAGACGGGATGGAGTTCCGTTCCATTACTGGGTCTATCTTGAGTGCTGCTGGCTGTTGTGAGCACTCGCTAGCAAGTTTTTTGTCTTCTTGCAATTGGTACAGTTTGGCGCATGTGTATCTGGCTTCAAACAACGGAAACAAAAAATGTTAGCTTCTGCCTGTCATGTGGTAAGGTGGTGTCCCGTCTGCTGGCAGTTCCAACACGTGGCCAGTCGTGTCCTAGCGGCCAGTTTATGTACTTCAGTTTGAAGTTCTTGGTTTAGTTCTGTGGATGATGGGGAGATGGTCTCCAATGCGCTGTCTTTTAAGGGTAGTATGAGACAAGCTGGTGTGGGAAGAGTGGGCACGCTGTGTTTGGGCTCAGCGACTGAGCGTCGTTCCGGTTGCTTTTGTTGACTGAAGAATTCACCTTGAGGTGTGGACCACTAGGAGTATTGCACAGCTTCAAGTAGCTTTGCTGACGTGCAAAGCGCGTGTACATTGCGGCATGGAGCAAAAACCAATTGCTCTCGTATCTCGGGCCTGATCACCTCCCAAAAGAGATTCAGAAACTCAGACATTTCTTAGAAAGACATCGATGCTCTTAGGTTCATCTTGGCCCGAAAACACCAATTCCAGCTGGCTACTATTTGTGTTTTTTTAGATTGTGGCGTAGCGGTGTGTAGGTGATGATGAGGTATAGTGTTGGGTCTGAGAAAAATATTTTAAAGTAACAAGTGGCCGTCAGGGGCGATCTATAAAATAACTTCTCACAAACAAAAAAAAGACAGATAAATAAATTTAACTAAATAAATATTGTGGATTTTAGAAAAAGACACAACATTTATTTCAAAGACGTAAAAAAAAGACAATTTCAATGCCTTACTCAGTCTTTCAATTTCATTTTTCCCTCCATAGACACCAGTGGTGAGCTCTTCCTTCACGTTACAGACACTACTCTCTTGATGCACCATAAATATCAGAGTTCGGAAGTTCTCTCTCATATGCTGGTTTCAAACATTTACAATTTGTCATCCCAGGCTTGACTCTGACCTGCAAGCAGCGCATGTCTTATCATGGATAGTCACGGACTAGCTAAGCAGCCAATCACGTAACGTAAAAATTCATGTAGTGAAAGACACTAAGGCACCGCTTGATTTGGAGCGCAGATCAGAATCCGCCACAAAAAGGATGTTGAGTAACAACTTCCAAATACACGAGAGGACTCTAATATTATTTGGCTTTCCTAGTCATACAATGGCGGTAAACCACCAATGTATAAATCAAAACCAGGTCTAAACGATATTGATGTCCAAGGACAACACACGTCCGGAAGTTGTTAAGGTTGCTGGGGCACGATTAGTGTAATATCCCTTAGTAGTTAACTACCCGCTGGAAATTCAGACACCTAGTAGGATACCCTAGAGACAATAGACTGTCTCGAGCTCTTGACTATTGATACAGCCGGGCTTTTTAGGCCTCACATTGGGCACCATATCGTAGTTAAATTGAGACGACAAAAAACTATATATCTTCTTCTCCTTCTGCGTAGCGTTACAGCCCCCCTCGGGCCTACGCTTCCTGCAACAAGCACCTCCATGAGGTTTTTGAAGAGAAGCCATGGTACAGCAATAAGAGCCTTCAGAAACGGGCGTCACTCGTTTTTTTCAGGCAAATAGGTGAAAACTTACACGTTTTTGCCTCTTTTGTTGTCGCTGAAATTATGGAGGACCCATCCAGCCAATTCCCGTACCTTTTAAAGCTTTTGAGGTAATGAACGACGGTTGAATGTTCCACATTGAAGCTATCGGCCAGCAGTCAAATTTGTCAAGTTTTAGTCCCTTTCTATGGCTGCCCAAAGTACCTGGTCATCAAAATCCGATGGTTGACCTATTTGGGGCACCAGATATGAAATAGGTAAACTATTCCCTGCATCAAATTTTTACTGAATGTGCCCCCATCAAAAAGTTCGTCAATTCTCAAAGTGGTACAGCAAAACCTGGCAAATATGAGTATGATTATTGACATGCATTTTTATAACATAAAAGTAGAAGGATATTTTTATTTCTAATTTATCAAATATTAATAAATAGTACGTAAAAGAAACGCTGGATAATTATGCACCAACCAATAATTTTTTGTTTATTTGATATCCGCAGGCCAATTCTCTTCTTCTTGTAAAGCTGTCGGTCCTGGCTTTGTTGCGTGAGCAGACGCGTTTCAATACCTTTTAGTTATTTTCAGTGTCAGACACTGAAGATAACTCAAAGGAGTCGAAACGCGTCTCCTCACACAACAAAGCCAGGCCCGACCGCTTTACAAGAATAAAAATTGACAATTATTTTCCAAGCTAGGATATGACAAAGCCATTCACTGAAAATGGGCTAGCAATAATTAGAACAAGAGGAAAAATAAGCCTTGTATACCACCGAATCTCTAGCCCAACAATCCCTGAAGTAGGATCTAATACTTTGAATTATGTAAAAGTTTGACATTAGTATCATATATATCGAAAACCCGCGTTTTTATTTTCTTCTCTGTAATGTGTCATAGCGAGGAAGTGGACGTCAGTAACTAGAAAAAGTCTGAAATAATCTTGTTTTATAACTTCTTTGAGGGTGTTCATACGCTTGATCAGATGGTTCATGAATATAAAGTACGACGTAAAACAAACAGATAGCTTTTTGTATTTTTTAGAACATTCTAGATTTTGTTGGTATTGCATCGTTTAGTACATGAAAAATTCAAATCTTACTTGGAATCAACATTAAAAGAATACGCGAAGAAATATTTTGTTATGAGAAATATCAACTACATAGGTAACGTATCATAAAGGGTTAGAGAGGCTTCATTTAAGACGTGGTGGGATCAAACCAAGAAGCTGCTCAGTCATTTGAGCTTGCCGTAAAAAGAAGAAAATAATGCTACATTTACCCTACTAAAATATCTAGGACTTCTAAGCAATGCTGTAGTAAATGCAGCCGCAATTTTTATTCTAAATACTCTGTAAAAAGTATGTATAAATACACAGTTATAAAAGTTAGCGTATAAAGACTATTCTATTTATTTTCAACTTATTTTTCCTACATTTCATACGGTGTCTGATGAACACTGCTGGTCACATACATTTGAAAAATACACTGGGTTGTTAAGGGTTAACGTGATTATTTTCTGGTCGATACCCGTAGCTCAATTTATCCGTGCAACAAGTAAGAGCATTCAGACAATAGTTTAGACTAGATTGGCCCGATTTTCCAACTATTGAACGATTTTCATCTATTTCTCGTAAGTGATTTGATGGATACTATGAAAACTTAATTCTACTCGAATCTATCTGCTTTCAAGTGCTTATTGAGTATCAGAAAATGTGTGCTTAAATTAGCCTTGTATCAAGGGAAGTTATTTAAAGAATAATCTTCTCATCTATGAAATCGATATCATACCATAATAAATCAACACTAAGGAAGCAACTAGTCGGATAAGCTTTTCCTCTCACGAAAAGGCTCCTCTCAAGAAATTTCCTGCGAAATGAAAGTGCTGTTAAATAAACTCCCGAGGTACTCGTAAAATATTCTTACAGGAAATGAGAAAAGTAAGCATTACACTATGCCAAATGCTGCCGGAACATAACACTGGTAATAAAAATATCAATAAAAACATCGAAGGGCCTAGCAAAGCACGTGCATGTTATAATCATCCTGTTTTGCACCTTCGCTTACCTGTTAAGGACTCGACCAAATACTAAAATTGTCTAATTAAAGTGTATTTCATCACAAAATATTGCTTCAACACACATCACCCTCTCTGGTATACTCAAACAAAACATCATCGCAAACATGCTAAATGCAAAAGGACATTAATGAGCACGTCGCGGTTTTCTCCCCCTTTCGAAGACCCCAGCCACCAGACGACGCTGCCACTAAATAATTCAACGCTGTCTGTTTAGCTTAGTCTACATTTAAACAGCGAAGCTTAATGTGGTGTACACTTTGGAGGCTTTTTATGACAAAGTATTTTGAAGGCCTAACGTGCAGGGATATTTTTCCTGGGCACTCCTTCCAATATCCACGCATGATATGGTTCGTACCCTCTGTTTATAATTTCTTTGTGTTCCGATTGATGTGCTTGCTCCACATCGGGGTGGCATAGACTATAGAGCAATTCTTTGAAGGGCGGGAATGCAACTCGCTATCGTTTGTGGGCAGAATAGGCAAATACTATTACATGCTGGTAACTTCGTTGCCATTAGTAACCACCTGTGGACTCGTCTGTTACTATTCTATACATGCCAGACAAGCCCCTTTATAAGGAAGCATTGACCCCGTCCTTGTCCATAGCATGCATTACATAAGAATTGATTTACATTTCCCTGTTAACGTTAGCGAACAACAACTAGAACTGTTTACTAAGGATTACAGATGTAGTGGCTGATGGCAATGACAGTATACATTCAGAGCTAGTTATTGTAAGCTTCCTTGTTTGCGTTTGGAATGGTAATAGCCTTGAAAGGTAATTGGTTTTAGAAAAAAAGTATTCCCGACAGGAGGATTTTCATTTCATATCCCTCCACAAGGTTTGAACAGCATGTAACTTACAAAATAACTATTTTGTTACATATGAGGCACGGACGTTTCTGCTGAAGTTATTTAGAAACTCAAGTTCTTATTTGAAACTCAGGAAGGACTATTATTTTAGTCTATTAATTTTTTATCATTCCATATCTACTCTCTTCTCATGATTTGCTTGTAGCGCTTACCCAGACGCAACTGTTGCATAATGTGCCAGTCTACCAGGATTCAGTATGCAAGCGGTAACATCCTTTCAAGCAGAATGCAAGAAGAGGTTTCAGCTTTTAAACTATATTCAACATAACAAAATATGATAAAAACTGATCTTAAACCTACATGGAATGTGAAGAAAGAATAAATTTAATGATTCTCAGGAAATACATTTGTAGCGAACTCATCGTTTTGTAAAATAAAAACTCACAATTATGTTTTCTAATTTAGATGTAATTTGATTTTATTCTTGCGTGTACGTTCTGACTGTGCACATTCACTTCTCTTTTTTTATTCAAACCAGATTTTTTCTCACTGCTGTTAGTGCAGTAGTTTGGTTATTATTGCTTTTAGTGTAGCGGAATAAACTGTGCAATTTAGTGAAGTGTATTAATAAGTTTTCTGGTAAATATTGACATATAGAAATAAAAATGTATAAAATGAATTAAAATGTGAAAAATGAAATTAATTTGTAGTCACTGCTTCACTCCATGTCCAGTATGATACCTGTCAAACGAAATGATTAGGCTTGACGATCTCAAAACCACACAGTTCTTTCGTATCGTGTTTGGTATGGTGATTGAGGATGGTTGTTGCGGTGGTTTTCATTGGTTGTCATCGTTGCGGTGATGTACTGATTTACTGGATCTCGGTGTTTGGTCGTCCTGATCTTGTATTGTAAAGGCGGGTTTCAATTGATCGATAAAAATGTTTTGATACTTTCCATTAACGAAAACTTTAAAAGTTTTACAGTCACGCTTGATGACAATGTATTGTCCTTTGTACGGTGACTGACGTGGAGTACGATTGGTATCGACTCTGACAAACACATGCGAACAATCTTTTAAGGCAGGGTGGGCGAAAACTGTACTACTGGTATGATGCATGGTCTTTGCAGGTTGAAAAATATTCATTCTTTGTCAAAACTTTTTTATAAATTCTTCATCATTGGTATCCTTCGATAGCTCGAAAAGTTCTCCTGGAATGCGAAGTGGTTGTCCGAAAGGCACTTCTGCTGTTGTTGCTTTTATATCGCTTTTCCAGACGCTGAGAAGTCCTAGTAAAACGAGGGGTAGTTCGTTGTACCAATCATTAGATAATTTGCCTCGAAAAGATGATTTTAATGACCTGTGCCATCTTTCGATAATGCCATTTGACTGCGGATGGTAGCTTGTCGTTCGCAGATTTAATACTCCTAAGATTCTGTTTAGCTGGCGAAACAACTTCGATGTGAACTGTCGCCCTAAATCCGTGGTTATTCTTGCGGGGACACCGTAACGAGATATCCAGCCAAATATTAGTGCAGATGCGATACTATGCGCGGTTATGCTGCGAATTGGAATTGCCTCTGGCTATCTGCAGAAACGATCAATTACTATTAAAATGTATGAGTAACTTCCTGATAGTGGAAGCGGGCCAAATAAATCAATATTTATGTGTGCAAATTGCTCTGGGATTGCCTTATAAGCGTATGTGGGTGATTTAGTATGGCCGTGCACTTTGGTCCTTTGGCAAGAGATGCAATTTTGCACGAAGTTTTTGCTATCGCGGTATAGATTCGGCCAAACAAAACGCTTTTTTACGAGGCGTGTAGTTGCTCTCATTCCGGGATGGGATGAGTTGTGAATTTTGGCTTAAACCTTTAAACGAACGTTTTTGGTTATGAAAGGTCTAGCTTTCATACTTTTTAAATCGCAGTATTGCTTAATGCCTGAATAAGGGATTGTGATGCGTTTAAGCTGCAAAGAAGTTGTGTTTGAATGCAAGATATTTAGTAGTTCATCATCAGTTTCTTGATCTCTTGCTATCGCTTCGAACTGTATTCTGGTGGAATTGATTGAATTGATCCGTGATAGAAGATCGGCGATGATATTTTGGCGGCCGGAAATGTAATGAGTATTGGATGAAAACTGAATTATGTAGGCTAATTGCCAAGCTTGTCGAGGTGATGCTCTATCACCCTTTGTACGATAGGCAATAATAAGTGGCTTTTGGTCAGTATATATGGCGAACTCTTTCCCCTCCAACATATGCCGGAAATATTTAAATGCTTCATAGACTGCTAGCAGCTCTCGATCGTATGTGTTGTATTTTTTCTGAGTATTGTCAATTTCCTCGAGAAAGAGGCCAATAGTTTACATCCTTCGTCTTCAATTTGGTGCAGAACGGTATCGATTGCTGCGTCTGATGCATCAGTTTCTAATGCAATGGGTATTGATTTGGATGGATGCACTAGCAGTGTTGCATTGGCTAGTGTTTTCTTGTATTCTTCGTATGCATTAGATACGTCTTCAGTCCAAACGATAACAGAATTGTCATTTTTAACGTTGCCTTTGATAAGACATTTCAGTTTGTCTTTAATAGTTGCGGCGTTTGGAATGGAAAGCCTATAGAAATGTATCATTGCTTTAAATTTCCGGAAGAGTTTTGCAACAAGAGGCTTTTCGAAATGGATTTTGGCTTCTACTTTACCAGGTAATGGTTTGGCCCATGCTGTGAAAAATGATCCAAAACGATTCTAGCATGCTCTTGATGTTGCTCAATATTCTGACTTGCGATGAAATTATCATCTATGTATGCTATGACAAAATCATGTCCACGAGACACTTCATCGATTAGCCGTTGAAATGTCTCCGCGGCTTTTCTGAGACGAAATGTAATAAATACAAACTCAAATAGGCCAAAGAGCGTGAAGATAGCAGTTTTTGGTATATCGCACGGTTCAACTGGACCCTGATTAAAAGCCTTTTATAAATCAATCTTGCTGAAAATATCTTGCCATGTAAAATGCATACAAAATCTTGTATGTGCGGTATCGGGTACATGTCTGGTACCGTAATAGAATTGAGTTGGTGATAATTGCCACATAGTCGCCAAGTATCATGAGGTTTTTTGACCAAGTGGTTGCCCAATTGCTCTTTGTTGGACGGCATATGCCCCTCGATAGCAAGTCATTAGACCCTGTTTTGGCCGCGGCAAGTTTGTCGGGAGACAATCTTCTTGCTCTTGATGCGACTGGTGGACCTTTGGTAACAATGCAATGTGTGACCATTGTTTTAATTTTTTGCATTAGTACCATATGGTCAAGCCACATTTGCTTATAGTCTCGTAATATTTTTACGAATTTGATGAAGATTTGATGACGATGCCTATGCTGTTAATTTTAATTGATGTATCTTCTAGTGCTCGTTTTTGTAAGTCTAATCCACGGCCGTAATATGTCAAAAAATCTGCCCCTTTTAGCGGTATGTTAACATCAGCGACAACAAAAGTCTAGAAAAAAGTGCGGCGTCAGTTAAGTGAAACGGTAAGTTTTTTCTGGCCGTATGTACTTATGGCTGTTCCATTAGCAGCATACAGTCGGTTATAATTGGCATTACAGGCATCGTACTGTTTTAATTCTAGTAGTGTGAGATGACGGATATATCTACACTCGTATCTATAAGAAATCTACGTTTAGTAAGGGTATCGTATATAAAAAGACGTGGTTTGGATACGCCTAATTCTTCCACCTTGAAACAAACTTGGTGCTTTAGTTTTCCGAACTCCTCAATTGGCAAGGTGACACACATTTAGTTGAGTTCTGCCAGAACTTATGATGATACCAGCAGTCTTGTATTTAGGCTTGCTAGTGCTGCGGCAAAGTTCATCCGAACTGGAAGATGGTTGATTACGCTGTCTTGCGTTACGCAGCTTCTGAACATCTGCTTCCTGTTTCGCAATCGGCCTTTGAAATGATCCAGTATTTTCGTCAGAGAATGTACGGTTTGCAGTTGCATAAACCTGATGAACGTCAGCTGATTCCCAAATTTTGTCTGCAATTTTCGCTAAACCAAGTAATGGTTCCGATGATACAGATAGAATAGCACGTATAGTTTCTCGCAAGTTCGGCACCCATAGAGTTTTTAGGATTTCATCGTTGACAGCTGCTGATGCTTATTGTCTCATTTCAGACAGTAAAAATGAAGGTTTTCTATGACCCAATGGCATTTGTGACAATAATTTCCTTAGCTTGGTCTGTTCGCTATCAGCAAATTCTTCAATGATTCTTGCTCTCAAGACGAGAAATTTATCATCTGTTGGCAGATTTTTAATGATATCGAAAGCTTTGCATGCGATGTTCGCTGGTAGTTGACTAACTAAATGATGAAATTTGAGCCGATCCGACGAAATTTCAGCTACTGTGAATTGTGATTCAATTGATAAAACCACAGCTCGGGATTAGCCGTGAGAAATTCCGGGAGCTTTAAATGCAAAGTGTTACATACAGGCTGCTGGGGCTCCACTGGTGTATTACTCTTTAGATCCTTTGGATGATTTTCTGACGTTTCACCTGCCTCGTTGTGTTTTTTTGGTAGCATAGTTAATTATGCGGTACAACACGAGTGTTTTTATTACGGTTTTTTTCTTTTTAATTACGAAAATCGATATTCAGGGGTCACCACTATGTAGCGCGCTCTTCGTTTTGTAAAATAAAAACTCCCAATTATCTTTTCTAATTTAGATGTAATTTGATTTTATTTTCGCGTGTACGTTCTGACTGCGCACATTCACTTTTTTTTTTTTATTCAAACCAGATATTTTGTCACTGATTCTAGTGCAGTGGTTTGATTGTTATTGCTGTTAGTGCAGTGGATTAAACTGTACAATTTAATGGCAAATATTGACATGTAGAAATAAAAATGTATAAAATGAATTAAAATGCAAAAAATGAAATTAATTTGTAGTCGCTACACATTTATAAAACTGTTTCAAAACAAATCTTGTCTTGTGACAGTCTTAGAATTACAGAAACCTTGAATGTAAATCAATATTAAACTTATTACATCAGTGATATCAGACTTATAAAATTTCGCTATAATAACAGACACACAGTGCCTAGGCTATTATAAATTAATTTGCTTTGCTCGTTAAGTTCTCATTTAAAACAAGTTTTTGTATGGAGCCGCGAAATTTTTCCAATTTCAGGTCGTTTGAGCAAATTTGCCTGAAATATTCTGTCTATATTTTTTCGGTGAACCATGTACACCATCAACTTACGAAGTTCAATGTATTTAATTGAGAATGCCTTCAAAAATCCCTAAATACTGTTTTAAGCTCTAAATAATAAATATTTAACGAGTCAAAGTAACAGAAGAGTACTCCTGTCAGAAGGGTTCTGTAAAATAATTCATAACTCGAACAACTGTTGAATATCAAAACTTGCCTCATGCATATATGTATTCCATAAAATGAGCTCAGAGAACTAATATTCGGTTATTATGAATTCACCATTTTATTTTCAGTGCGTTGACCACATTGTTTAAGTATCATGATAACATATCAATGTTGAAAAATATTTCTAAAGTTTTCACCGAAGTTCCTACATGTCAGTAGTGTTTGCGTCCTCTGCAATTGCGTATCTTTATAACATCCTATAATTGTTTTTGTAATTGATAAATTTTCAATTGACGGTAACTTAACATTTTATGGCTCGATTTTTATGAAATTTTCAGGGAAAATGCGTTTACAGGAACATTGAAAAATTTAGATACGTGTTTTTGGAAATTTAAGGGTCACCTTCTGGTTTTGTAGGTGAATATTTAAAACTCAAAATATAACATTATTGAAAAACTTGATCAATTTTTGACTTCTGAGGTTTCTTTTGGCCTTGTACTCAAGAAGACCTACTTGCATGATTTTTTCAGATTTTTCTAATCAAAGGTGTCCAATCGCAAAAGGCACAATTTTTTTATAGATTTTCACTCCCTCTTCACCCCTTGAAGCAAGTGTCAGTTTAACACTGGAGTATATGCGCCCCTATGTTTTTTACGAGTGCACGCGTGGCCTACTATGGTAGGCCATTTTTAAATCGCTGTCAGTTATTTTTCAGTCAATATATGAATGAAATTATGGTAGGAATGATAAATTTATTTAATCTAAATATATAAAATAAACATTTTCGTTACATTTTCTTAGAGTTCCAATAGATTGCTTCTATTTGTTGTTTCTATTGTCACATTACAACCTAAATTGTAAAGCGGCTCTAGCACTCTATGGACAACGTCGATTACTTTGTTAGTTTTGAAATGGGCCTTCAGGTTGCGTTTCAACATATATCTCAAAGTTGAACATACGAGTATATGGGTATTTGGTATCAGTAACCATAAAAACCTTGATTCCGAATTTGTCTGGCTTATTAGGTATGTACATTATAAAGCCACAACGCCCTCAAAAGCCAATAAGCTATTCATCTAACGTTAAATAATTACTTGGCGTGTAGTTTTTCCGGCGGAACAAACAGCTCAACTATCTGTCTTATATGTGCCATTACGTCGGCATTTCGGCGTTGTTCTCTGTTGGTTACGAGTACACGAAGTAAAAATCTAAATCTATTGATCAACATTGAGAATTCCTAACCCAGTACCTTTGAAAATAACTTTCAAATTGCGCCGTCCATTTTGTGATACTCCCATTACGTACAATAAACCTAAGAAGGCTTTCATTTCAATCAGATCAGTGGACTTAGCATCCCTTTCCCTTTGATAATTTTCATTTAATTTTTCGATATAGTTATTTTTACACCTTACCAATATATCCAAAATCTTGCAAGAAAAGCTCGAAACACTCCATAGGATCCTTTGCGTTGCGAGCAGCTTCACATCTTGGGCCTGGTGCTCTATTGCGAATATTTTGAACACTAGTTCGGGTTGAGGGAGGTGCTTCTTTACTCCACGTTGTACCATTGGCCGATTTATAAAGTTGACTTTGTCTTACTTCGGCCAATTCCGAGAGTGGATTATTATCACCTTAAGTAAAGTCAGACTCGCTTGATTCCTCGATTTCAGCTTCGCGAACCAAAGCCTGCAAGATTGGTTCAGGTTCTGCCTCATCTTCTTCACTCTCAATAATTTCATTGCCATTGTCCTTTGTTTCCATCAACTACCTCTCCGTTTGTTCCGCATTCATGTTGATAATACACTTACCAGAAAAAGTATCCGTATAACATCAAAAGAAAGCAACATATTAGGAAATTCATGCTAAAGAAAGCTGCTACATTTAAATATTGTATTTAATCAACAAAATTTATTCATTAATGAAACTATTTTTTCTTTAAATTTTTCCTGTGGTATTCCTTTAAAAACTAGATTTAATAAAATTAAAACCAAAAAACCTCACTTAAACGAACCAGAAAAAGTATCCGTACATGACAATATTATTTTGAAATATTCAAATATTTTATTACATATCAGGGCTTAATGACTTGTCGGATAACCTTTTCTCTTAAGGACCCCCTTAAGCCGATTTGGCGTGGAGTGAACCAATTTTGCTGTGTTCTGCCTGGTAATTTTGCCCCATTCATCGACGATGACGTTTTTCAGCATTTCCTTCGAGGTTATGCTGTGCTGATGAATCCTGCGCTCCAACAACTCCCACAACTGCTCAATGGAATTAAGGTCTGGGGATTGGGGTGGCGTACATAGTTCATGTTTTGTGTTGTAGAGCAACTTAAGCTTTACATTGTGGGCTGAGTGCTTGGGGTCATTATCTTGCTGGAACCAGAAATCATCACCAAGCCTCAATTGCTGAGCACTTTGCTTCAAACTCGCCTTCAAAATGTTAAGGTAATCTTATTGATCCATATTTGATTCCATAAATACAAGTCGGCCAACTCCTTCTGCCGCCATACGCCCCCAGACCATCACACCACCTTCACCATGTTTCAGAGTTGGTAGGAGATTTCCTTTTTCGAGGGCAGTACCGCTTTTCAGCTACACTAACTTTCTTTGTTTAATGCCAAATATACTGTGAGTGTCAAAAGAAAGTAAACACCAACTTTTCATCTTTAAATTGTTATATTACAAAGCTATTATTGACTTTTGATAAAAAGTAATATTAATGAGTTTACTACTAAGCCATTTTGAGATTGATTACTATTGAATATGAAATCAAAACAAGTGGCAACATTGCACAAATCTCACCAAAGTGGAAATGCATCATATTTTACGCATCAAAAAAAAGTAAACAGTGGTAACACTTACTGCGCTTCATTTATATTTCGGGGAAGAACCTTAACTTTTGGTGACAAATTTGTGCTGTTCGCGTGCTTTACTTCACCAAAAGTCATTTTAAGGTCATTTGTTGTAATTAATATTAAACATAACGACGTAAAAGAAAATAGTTTCACTATGGGAAAGCAAACATTGCCTGATACTTGGAAAATTATAATAGACTTAAAAGAAAAAGGTAAATCTTTGCGTGAAATTGGCGAAATCGTGGGCAGAAACCACTGCACAGTAAAAAAATTATTGATAAGCATGCCAAACATCATCTCGTTGAAGATTTACTGAGATCTGGACGCCCAAAGCAGCTTTGTGGTACTGAAGTTAGAGCTGTAGTAAGAGAAGTAAGGGCATATCCAGCCTCAAGTGCAGTTAAATTGTCAGAAGAAACAACGCAGGCATCAGGCAAACCAGTAAGCGCGAGTACAGTCAGGAGAGCGTATGGACTTCGCTAAAAAATACAAAAACGAGGCCCCATCTTTTTGGAAAAACGTATTTTATACAAATTTGAGCAAATTCCAAATTTTCGGCGCGAAAAAGCACCCAAAAATATAACGTGCTAAGAATGAAGCCTTCAAAGAAAAGTGTGCTACCAACACTGCTAAGCACGGTGGGGGTTCAGTTATGGTATTGGGGTGTATGGCGGTAACTGGTGCTGGTAATCTTATTTTTATTGACTCCACAATGGACAAAATGGATTATTTAGCCATTTTGAGCGACAATGTTACCCCTAGCGTTGAAAAATTAGGCTTGTCTGGAAATTAGATCTTTCAACAGGACAACGGTCCAAAGCATACGTCCAAAATTTTGAAAGAGTGGCTACTGTACTGGGAATCCTAAGATACTTGACCATCCGCTGCAGTCCCCAGATCTTAACCCGATCGAGCATCAGTGGGAACACCTTGACAAAAAGTGAGACAAAGCGTCATTTCAAGCAAAGCCGACTTAAAGAAAGTTATAAAGGAAGAATGGAGCCAAATCTCCCCCGATGTTACAAAAAAAACTTGTTACTTCGATGCGACTTTTCGACTTTTCCTATTGAAGTTCTGTAATGTTTTGTTTGCTGTTTACTTTTTTGACGCGTGAAATTTCGTCTTTTTTTGATTAAAGTGAATTTATCTTTGTTTTGTATTTTTTAGTTCCTTATACTTATTTTTGATTTTGTGTTAATTACTTTGTTTTAATAAAATTCTTAATACAAGTATCTAAAGTGTTTACTTTCTTTTGACGCTCACTGTACAAAATTTGGTTTCATTAGAGAATAGGACCTGTTTCCAAAACTCTGGTAGCTTGTTTATATATTTTTTTGCGAAATCCACACTTTTCTTCCCGTTCGTTTCCGAAATGTATGGCTTCTTACGTGCTTTGCGTGAGGGACATCTATCTCTCTTTAGTATTTTTCTTATGGTATCTTCATGGAGAACTTCGCCAAAAGAGTCTTTTATATTTGTAACAATTTGGGAAGCAGCTACTCGAGATTCTTTTTAACTGCATGCAGAACGTTTTTTTTCGCATTTAGTCAGTATAGAGGGTCGACCACAACGAGGATTTGACATAATCGAACCAGTTTTATTAAATTTTTTCACCACATAATGGACAGAAGAGTGGGTTCTGCTTACTATTTGACCAATTTCGTGGTAAGTTTCCCGTTCACTCTGAAGTTTTAGCATTATTTTCCTCTCCTCCGCACTGATTTCGCTGATTTTGGGCGTCATCATGTATTCTAGTGCATACATTTTTTTTTAAAACTCCACTCACTTTTAAACCAATCAGAGCCTAAAGTAGAACTATTATCGGACGTAAGAA
Source organism: Odontomyia ornata (assembly GCA_963969285.1). Taxonomy (NCBI): domain Eukaryota; kingdom Metazoa; phylum Arthropoda; class Insecta; order Diptera; family Stratiomyidae; genus Odontomyia; species Odontomyia ornata. The sequence continues at coordinate 461,642,183 of OZ017739.1, forward strand.
TATATCATCGCGTAACACGGAGAATCCCCCGGCTTGTTCTGTACAGATACTTTTTCTGGTCTATTGTGTTGACATAAATTAATTTTATTTGAGTTTCAAGTCTTTTTAAATAGTAAGTAGGTATTATGAAACATACTCGGAATCATGCAAAAGTGTAGATTTTATGATATTATAAAAGAAAGCATTCAAATTAAGTGGAGATATCCTTTTTAATAAAACGATAACTTTGTTATCTTTCTACTACTTTTTCATACAAGTGTATGTATTTATCTGGAACAGTTACCCACTCTGAACAAATATCTAATTTAAAACTTTATACATACATTTAAATATTTATTGCAATAACATAGTATGTACGATAAAAATCAAGAAAAAATCCCGGAAGTTTGGCAGCGAATCGCAGAAATGTGCATATGCGCTGGCATCCCGCGTGTGACTGGCTTGCTTTCAAGTTTCTTGAGCGAGGCTTTCCTGGAATTGCAGCGTTCCAGCATGCGTATCTTAAAAAATATTGCTTATAATATAACCCTGGTCTACTATAGTAGGCCACGCGTGTACTTTAGTGTTAAGACTGGTTTTGAAAAGTTTTTATCAAGACCATTTATTTAATACCCATATCGCCACCTTACGCAAAAAGGTGTTTTTAAGAGTCACGTCCCCCCTTAAAAGCCTTATAAAAAAATTTGTTCAAAAATTTTAGGATAGCACCTCTTATGATCTACGAACAAAATTTCATGGTACTAGCCTATGCATTTTTCGAGTAAGCTTGCTGTGACACACGGACGGACAGACAGACGGTGTAAAATTATTTAACTACGTGACAAAAAAGTAAGTTCATTGGGAAAAAGAATTCTCCCATTTTCAAAAATATTCTTAATCTATTTCGATGGCAAAAAATCTAAAGCATCAAATTAAATCCTCGGAACTACTTTCAATTAATCACAAGCAACGTCCTCGACTCATATCTTATTGAGATTATGTCATTCTACATTTAGAATCATGGCCATCATCTCGGTCACTAGCACTTCCCATTTAGCATAGACTCCGACCGTTCACACGCATCTATCAGCATCTATTTCATCGCAATCACACTTTGATGTTTCCATATTCAAATCCTCTTCTGCATCACCAACATCAGTTGACACATCATCGTCTAAACATCCACATTCCGCCAAAACCGCGGCCATAGAGAAAAGCGAAAAAGCTCCACCGAAAAACTACAAAATCCAATCCAAGGAAAAAATTTAAATTTATTGTTCCAACCGCTCGATAGTCTATAGTTTGGTATTGAAACAGTCGCACAAACGTTGGGGCATGTAAGTGTGTAAATTCATCTTGGGTCTAGCGAACCCAAGTCAAAATCAATAATATCGGAAAATTTATCATCTTTGCCAGCTTTTGGACATATGTGAGCAATTAATTTGAAACTTTTCTTAGACAAAGTTGGACTTTCTCCATCCGGCGGATCGTTTAGCCTGTCCAAACGAATTTACATTATTTCAGTTATTTTGAGAATGTTTTGTTTTCCGCTTGAAAATTTGGAGATGAAAACTTAAACGCCCTTTCGGCTTAAGTACTTGATGATTTAAAAAGACCAAGTGGCGATTTGAATTTTCACAAGTTTTCTAGATAGTGTTGGAAGCGGGAAACAAAAAGTAATATTTATAGCCGTTGGATTAAATTTGCTACATTTGAAGTAATGAATACTGAAATGAGGTCGATCCACTTATATTTTGGCAAAGCAAACATATTTGATTTAAAATATTTAGACGTTATTTCACGGATTAGCTGGGGTTTTATTTATTTTGTGAAATAATGATGCAATATTTTCTAATTCAAAGTGGTTTGTTTTTGCAGAACATTCTACATATGACCGAATCAGCAAATATTGATAAGGTGAAAATGCACACATATGGGAAAATAAGGAATCAATCTGCTGGATTTTTTTTGTGTTTGGCTTTAATCTTTGTGGTCGAAGCGTCGTTCTTTGTACTTATAGTGTCAAAATTGTTTGGCAGGCAGGTTCCTATTGCAAGGGCTCGGTACAAATTTAGGGGATGATTGTATTTTCTCAAGACCGTTGATTAAAGTAAATATAAATGTTCACTGCATGATTTAATCATATACTTTACAGAAATAAGTTTATCGCATTTGTGTGAAAAAGACTAAAACAGTATGTAGAACATGTCATTTTAAGACCAGTTTTGAAAAGTTCCCATGAAGACTTTTCATTTGATACCCGTACTGCCTACATGCGATGAAACTTTTTTTGAGGGGCCACTCCCCTATATGGGGAGGCCCTCTTAGACAGCTTATAAATTTCTTTTTGTGGTGAAACTTTGAAGAGGGTATCACTTTGCACCTACCTACAAAATCTTATATTTCTAGCTTATGTACGTTGCGAGAAAAAGTGGTGTAACACACGGACGGACGAACAGACAGGACCCGATTTTAGTAGGGTTTTGTAAAATGATTTTATGAAACCCTAAAAAAGAGGGAGAACTTACCCAATGGATAGCTCATGAATGGAAGGGCCAGCCATCGTGGCAGGTCCCATACCCGTTCGGAGTGCAAGTGGAAAGACTGTTGCGAATTCCGGCGTACCGACTTTCTCCCATTCGCAACTTCAAATTGCCGCCGTAACATTTCCACCTTCCTTTGGGCACTCCTACCTTTTCCTCTGTAAATTTATTTATTTTTTTAAACATTTTTCCATTTTCCCTTTAATTTTTATTTCCCTTATTTCCAACTACAAAAAAATAGTGCATACTAAAAATTTCAATTTTCCCACTAACAACATTCCATTTATTTATTCCCACTAACAAATTTTATTTTTTATAGTAACAAAAATTAATTCACGTTCCCCTACTAACAAAATTCAATCCCATGCCCAAATGCAACGTTGAAGTTGCTTATGAGATGAACGGGAGGTCGACAATCCATGGCACCATTAGCCGCGTCGTGAGTTCTCGATCGAAGGTCTGCTGGAACCCTGGGTTCAAGTTCCCCCGGGCGCACGGAAGCACTCTTTTTGGGGTATCGGCAAAACCAATAGCTTCCGAAATGTGTGTATGTGACATTTTGAATTTAACCAAGCGCTTCTTGGATTGTTCAAATCTGCCATATGCAAAACAATGGATACTATTGAGTTTGTCGATATGGAACAAAAGATGTGTGGGTAGCGGAATCGAAATGTAATGAACTTCAATTACGTTACCCAGATGCGGCAGCGGTAATTTGAGAATAATTTGGATTGCGGGATCGAATTGGATAAAGGTGAAAGGTGGAATGGTAAGGATGGGGGCAGTCAGATTTTGGTTTGGAAAAGACGAGGAAGTTTTCGGAGTGGAATAAAATTGATTTTTGGTAGTGGGTATTTGACTGCTAAGATAAAAATGAATTGTGTTTTGCAGTGCGGAATGGTGAATTCGTAAAAAAAGGAGATTCCGGATTTGGTTTTGTGAAGAAGAGGGAGTTTTTTTTTTGGATAGAGTCTGATTTTGGAGTGGATAAATGATTGGTTTCGCAATAGTGACAGTGAAAAAGGGATGAATCTGTTTGAGGCTGAGGTGAACAGAAAAAAAAGACATACGTGTATTAAAAATCGCGAATTAAAGAAAAGAAAAAGAAAGAAAAAGAAGAGTTCACAGGTTTATAGTTTGTCGTGAATATTATTATTGAATATTTTCGAAATGGAATATTAAAACAAGTGTATAAACGGAGAGTAGGAATTATAGTTGAAGTAATAGTGCAGCTAATGAACTTCTTAGCAAAAGATAGCCCAAGTGGATACAGTGAATGGATTAAATAACGGCTAAAGAAAAATTAAGTGGCAAGTGCTAGCCTTAATAACAGCTGAATACTCAAGTGCCGGTACTCGTAAACTATAAAAAAGAAAAAACGCAAGAATAATATCTGTGGGCGGATTCCTTCGGCTAGATGGATTGAATTTGAAGGAATAATTGAAAATATACGTGAAGTAATTATTTCAACTTAATGGGGATAAACTGCCGTACAGCGGATTAGTGGCTGCGTAAATTATAAAATTTAAAGTAAAGTTTATATTGTTTTTTTGTGGTTTTATGCTAACGTAAAGGAAAAGAAAACATAATGTAAAGTTTGTGAATTTAATCTGTTTCAGCGATTTTTTTTTTCAGTGCCCCTCCCTTCAGTTGCCGAGCACTCAGCAGCACCAATAGGGGTGAGTAATGCACATATTTTAGTTTTCCATAATAATTTTTGTCGATTTCTATAATAATTTTTTTCTCGATTTCTCTCCATAATAATTTTTGCCGAATTCTCACAACAGTTTAAAATTCAGAGGCTAGTTTTGTTTTACAATATTTTTTTCACTAATTGTTGTTGTGTATTTTCTTAAATTGAAATAAAAATGACCACAATGTACTAAGATAACAATTATTTTTCATTTCTCAATGTGACCTCCCCCCTCCCATCCTTTTCGCTTTGTGCTAGTTATTTTATGTAAGGTGGCTCAGCACGAGCAGAGGGTGTCCCGCAAAACCCACGACACGACTGAGCGCTAGCTGGCCTCAGTATGCCACCCCGGGCTACACACTTCTCTGCTAAATACTTAATGTCTGCAACTGCGGTGACTTCCGTGGTTGCTACAAGACTTAGTCCTTTAAGGAGGCCTGGCCTAGTAGTTTTTCTACCGATGTGATGCATTAGTTCAATTAAATTACAAATTGGCACAGCGAGAGGGATGTTATATCCACTTGTGACAAATACCCGATCCCTGGACAAACAGCAATTTAAATTAATTTAAGATTAAAATAAATTTTAAGTAATTCACGTTTGAGAATTTTCCAAAAATTGCACTATAAAACAAGGTTTACGTTTCAATTAGCGCCCTACTAGTATTCGCAAGACCGCAATAAAACTATAAGTCACCATGACTTTAATCTAATTGCCATCCGAAGCTAACTAGAAAATCCGAGCTCATCACCATAAAACGAATCAACAATTTTTATTCTTGTTGCCATTGAAGACACGACACCCATTCATCATTGCCGCCCTCATTGGATGGTGCAGAGCCAATATTTATATAAGTTACTCTTGCTGGGATTCGATCAACCAGAATAGAATGGAATTACAAACACAATCAAGTTCACCGAAAGCGTACAGCACCGAAAGATACTGCAACCGAGCGCTGTTTATAGTGTTTTTTCTTTGCTTTGCTCACGAATATCGGTCAAAAAATCTCTCTTGTGCAAATCGTTGTCATTGGTGCAATAATACAACATCCAAAGCCTTCTAAATCCCAATTATGCTGCACAAATTAACGCACTTTGCACTTCTCTCAGCTGTTGCACTCGCAAGTCCTATTGCATTCTAGTCATCTTCACCAAGTGCATTCTTACTTGAACTCGCAATGGAACTCGGAATATCTCATTACTTTTCACCCCCTTGCTGCACTTGTACATTTACCTCCCTTTTCAATCCTAAGCCCGCAGTTTATTCAATAATTGTTTATTTGCAAATGCAACCTTATAAAGCGTTCAGCATTTGCTCTGTTTTCAAACCGTTTGTCGCACACTTTAATCTTCCATTTAGTTGCAGATGTGTAAATAGAAGTCTTAGGGTAAATGCTAAATCACGGGCCTTTTCCGATACCGTTGGGCTATGCAACTCCTTAACCAAGTCACACCCGATTTCACGTTCAGAGTGGGCTATTTTGGTATTTCAGAATTGCACTCACACTTGAGCTCACTAAAAGATTTTCGATCTTGGGACGATGATTGGAATAAAATTTCACTCTTCAAAGGCAATTCGGATCTGAATGGAAACACTTGGGTTTTGTTTTTCACAAGACGGGTTTGTTTTTCGAACAGTTTCCACGTCACACGATTGCGTTTCACTAAAAACTAAAACCATCCAACGTAACGATCGTAAACACTTGATTAATTGACACGAATCGAATTCCGCACGAACACCGTTTTTTCGTCTTTAACCTGTTCGTGACCAACCGTCACATATATGTGACACAGTGGTTTCTAAACACAGCCCAGCGTCACATATATGTGACAGGTGATCTCAGTCAATTTATTTAATAATGCTGAAAAATGTTGGGGTTGCACAAAACTTTCCAGTTCTAGAACGGTTAAAAGTCTGGAGACTACACTTGGCCTGGGATTATATTGCATTGTACTATATATATTTTATACAGCAATTGAAGATGCAGGTTGCGTAGGTCATGTGAAATAGTTCAAATGTTTCCATTACTCCGAATCCTGAAAAAAGGAAATGTTGCTTGTAATCAAATGTTCTATAGATGCTTATATTTGAAATCTGTGTTCGAATCTCAGTGCTAATTGCTTTGGGTTATGCTCTACTTGTGGGGAAATTCGAAAAGAAAAATAAATCGAATGATAGTATTTTATGACTCAAAGATATTTGTAAAGAGTTTCAGTTTAGGCTTATGGCGCATCATGACACGGCTTTCGTAACGTACGATTTTTAGCCGCAAATGTAAGCACACTATGGCAAGATTTGCGAAGTATCTCCAAGGACGTGCCGAACTGATAGGCTCACTTGAATGTATTTCCTTGCCAGGAATATATATGCCAAGCACGCTAAGATCGTGAGTATGTACTAAGCCGATATACATCCTTACATGACTACAGTAAGTTACCAAATGATGTGCGCATGCACGAGTATCATAAAAACGTGCAACCCGAAAATCCTCCAGTTTTAACGGAAAATCGCAGATCTTTGCGAAAGTCGACCAGGAAAGAAAAGTCGCAAATTCGTGGTGGGCGCGTTCCCATTTAACCATGTGTTAATTGCGATCATTTAGCAGCTATCGTGCCGTGATGTACCATAAGCCTAAATTGAACTAAAGATACAATAAAGCAAAACATGCGTAATATGCAATATTGAAGATCCTTTGAAAAATGTAGGTTTAATCTCGGTGAGATTTACTTATTGAACGGACACCTCTTACAAGCCTTTCGGAATTATAAAATATATTAAATCTCAATAGTTTTATTTCAAGAAACAATCATGTTTCCAATAACAATATTATCGTCAATAAACTAGCGAACAGTAATTAAAAAATGTTTAGGAAAAATCATCAATGGACGAATACTCAAGCCCAAAATTTGACAAAAGGCTTAAATGTTTCCTCAAAGTCAAATCTAAACAAGTTGGGTAGACAGACCTATGCTCATGTCAAAAGTGTTTTGTACTCAACTTACATAATGCAGGAACCAGCAACAAATAAAATCAAGAAACATGTCAAAGACGATTTTATTGGAGAAAATGTGATATTCGAGGAGGATGCTATTATTAACAAAGTTGGACGAATTTTGACTTCTGAGGTATTTGTTATAGTTATACCCATAAATATCTCCTTTGATAATTTTTTCAGATTTTTTAGATCACGGGTGTCCATTCGCGAGGGAGGAAACACATTTTTCATGTATTTCCTCCCCCCTCCCCACGGTGCCCCCACTGAAGCAAAAACTGTCAGTTTAAGAACTGTTTTGAGAAGCTCTCATAGATAACTTTCAGTTGATACTCATATCGGCTACCTTTCATGACATTTTTTTTCAGGGGCCACTCCTCTGTACTGTAATCATCGATTCATGGCCTATTTTTTCGAATCCTAGAATGTTTACAAAGCCCTTTTGCTAGGAACTCTCTCCTACCTCTTCATGAAATGTTCATGCAAATCCTAGCAAAGCTGTAGTGTTCAAGTCGGTAAAAAGCGCATATGGCTCCATAGCCATATGTTTGCATAGTAACACAGGGCATATTGCTCCATAGTAATACCGGAAAATTCAAATCGCTATTACTTCGTTAAGTACTATTCGATCGTTAAGAAACTTTCAGAAAAGATCAATCTTATAAATAGTTATTGAATTTAAGGGTACCGTTTAGATTTTATTCAAGAAAACATAAAATGGATAAATCATACTATTACTAACAAAGTTGAGTGAATTGCGACTTCTCATGTATTTGTTGTTGTTTTACTCATAAAGGCCTACATTCATGCTTTTTTCTGATTTTTCGGATGGAAGGTGTCCAATCGCGAGGGGGGTACGCGAAAAGTTCGTAGATTTCCCCTTCCCCTGCCCCCTTCGGTACTCATAAGGCAATTTTAAGACTTGTTTCGAAAAGATCTCATTGAGACCTTTCCAATGACACCCTACTTGGCTACCAATGGTGAAAAAATACTTTTGAGGGGTCACCTCCCTATATGGGGAGACCCCCCTTAAACGCCTTTGAAAAATTTTTCCACCCTTGAACTTTCAAGAGGTCACCACTTCTGACCTTCTTACAAAGTTTCATGGCTGTAGCCTCTATAGTTTCGGAGAAAAAGTGCTGTGACATACAGACGCACGGACGGACGGACGGACAGACGGACACAGGTCGTGATTGCAATAGGGTTTTGTATTTTAGTACCAACCCCTAAAAAGTGGATTGCAGTTTCAGAGGATGAAATGAAAAAGTTTTTTGGCCTTTGCATTATGATGGGAAATATTCGGATGCCTTCATTAAAAACATACTGGAACACGAACACGCTTTATAATCACCAATTGTTTGGTAATAATATGAGTAGAAATAGATTTGAGTCGATACTTTGCTGCCTAAAGTTTTACACTGAAACAGACGATCGAACAAATCGCCATCATAAAATCGATCAGGTATTGAGTCACGAACTTCGTACTATTCAAAGTGTTTATTATCTGAGTGAGAGCTTATCCATAGACGAAGTTTTACTCTTGTGGAAAGGACGTCTGACATTCAAGCAATATATTCAACAGAAGAGAGCAAAATATGGAATCAAGATATACGAATTGTGTACACCTGATGGATTTGTGTTAAATATTTAGATTTACAGTGGCAAAAATACAATAACCAATGAAGAAGTATTTAGGAAAAGGACATACTATTTTTATGGACAATTATTACAATAGTATCCAGTTAGCCAAATTTCTTAAAAAAGATAAAACGCACGTTGTGGGCATGCTTCGCGGAAATCGGAAATGCAGTCCCAAAATAGCAATGGATAAAAAATTAAAAAAAGGGAAAAAGGGCGCATCTGTCTTTGCAAGAAAAGGAAAAATTTTGGTTCAGAAGTGGAAAGACAGGCGTGATGTCTTAACAATATCGACAAAACACAAAGCGCCATTCCAAGAATTAGTATCAAAAGGAGATCATATTGTAACTAAGCCGTCCAAGGTGGTTAATTATATAAATAATATGTTGGACATTGATAGAGTTGATCAAGTGAATTCCTACTATTGCACGCCTCCGAAATAAATAGTCTGCTATTTGAAACTTTTTTTCATAAATTTGACGTAACAGTTTGGGCTATAGCTAGAAGTTTTCAATGTTAGCAAAAGTTCACAGGATGCTTTTTTTACTTTGTTCAAATGTTCTACACAAAAATATGGTAAATCTATGCCAATTCATAACGTATAAGACAAAAAAAAAATTTTGGGATGTGGAGGACGTTTTTCCCCCGGAACCTTGGTAGCGAGCAGGTTAATTTCACATTCTTTTCCACATCTTTCATCAAACCATGGTCATTTGCTACATCGCAGCAGCTCCCTGTTTCGTCGAGCGCCAAGCAACTCGTTGTCAATAAGAACAACCTTCCCATTATTTACCAGAACGGATTCCTTCCAATCTCATTGGAATTTTTTATTTAAAAGAGGCAAAAGAAGATTGGGTCAGTATAAATGCAAAAAGTGTCACACTGCTACACGGCTATGAATGTCGAATATGGGGTCCCAAACTCTGCAGCCGTATTCAAGAAATAGACGGACAAGTGGGTACAAAGATTTAGTAGCCCAGATATTTCTGGACTCTTTTGCTCTACGTTTAATTAAAGCTAGCATTTTGTAAGCTTTGCTCAGGATTACATCACAATGGAGGTTAAAGCGGAGTTTCGTTTCTAAGACTACGCCAAGGTCGACAACTCTCTCGACTCTTCTTAGTTGTGTGTTATCAATGTAATAATCATGTAATGGGGTTCTTTATTCTTGCAAAACTTTTTATCTGGCATTTTTCTATATTGAGAGTAAGCTGATTTCTATCGCACCACTGAAGGAGAGCAGCTAATTTGGATTGGAGAAAAGAAACATCGGATAAGGATTGTATGCAGTGATAAAAATTGAGGTCGTCGGCGTAAAACAGGTGTGGAATATCAGACAGTACTGTAGAAAGATTAGCAATGAAAATATTAAAGAGGAGTGGTCCAAGATGATTGCATTGAGGTACTCCAGAGGAGACACTGAACTCACGGGATAACCGACCTTGAAACTTAACGCATTGTGTGCGGTCTTCCAAATATGGCTGAATCCAGTTGAGCAGCGAACCGTAGATACCAAAAATGCGAAGTTTATTCACTAATATTTCATGGTTCACTCGATTGAACGCTTTACTGAAATCTGTGTATAAAGCATCTATCTGGGAGTCTTGCTCCATACTACAAAGAACATCCGACGTCAAGGTAATTAGACTAGTGGTGGTAGACCTTTTTTTACGGAAAACATGTTGCTGATCATTCATATACGGCTCGGTAATGGGGGAAATTTTACTGCAGATAATTTTTCAAACTGTTTTGGTATAGTAGTAAGGATAGTAATACCCCTTTAGTTCTCCACGTGCCGCTTATCGCCTTTTTGTGAATTGGCGCTATAAATGATGGTTTCCAAAGTTTGGGGAATACACCAGATGTTAATGATTTATTAAAAATAAGGAAGAGAGGTCTAACCAATTCATCTTTGCAAAGAGACATGAAGCAAGGAGGAATAAGGTCAAGGCCGGGTCCTTTAAGTGGATCAGGATATTCAATAGCCTGAAGAATTTCATCTTCAGAAATGGTAATATTTCCAATTAAGGTCTTTGTGACTATTTCCAACGACTCTAAATGAGGCAAAGTGACTGAATTAGAGTAAACATGCTGAAAATGATCAGCAAAGAATTCACAGATCTGCTCGGTACAGGATGAGACAGAGTCATTGTATGACATTAAAGAAGGATAACCAGAAGTTTTGTACTTAACGTTAACAAAGTCGAAGAATTTTTTGGGATTGGAAATAGTTTCCTCTGCTATGACGTTAACGTAAGTTTGATAGGCCTCTTGCGATTTAATTCTGAAGCCAAGTGCTAGTTCATTATACTTACTATGAGTCTCACCGCTTACGTATTTATCTCTTCTGAGGAACCTGTATAGTTTGTTTCTCTGGTTACGTAAATGTCTTAGATCACTCCCCAGCCATCGTACTGAAATCTTATCTTTTTTCTCGATTTGTGGTACGAAATATTCAACGGTGTCAAAGATTATACGATAAAAGGTGGATAGAGCCGTATCCAAATCTAACGTTGACAGAGTACCGTTCCAGTCGACACTGGATCGAAGACTATTAATGCTTCCATAATCGCCATTGCGGAAGTCATATACAATAGTTCTTTTGTACGACATAAAATTGAGAATATCAAGAGTGGACAAATCGACAGAAAAAGCTGAGTGATGACTCGTGTTAGAAAACAGATTCTCATTGTCAGCAGTTAAATTGGCCACTGCTTCGTAGTATGGATTAGAAAAAAAAAGGTCTAGCCCTATACCGTTCAGCTTGGGGGCAGGAGCTATCTGCTGCAAATCGTTACTATAGAAGGTGCTCATTAAGTTGAAATCCTTACAATTAAGGAGATTCACCGGAAGGAGTCGACCGTCATCTTTGTCGATCACAAATTTTATATTAGGTCTATGGAAATCACCAGTAATGATAATTGTATCGTCTTCATTTGTCATTGCAGTGATATCACTTATAATTTTACAGACATTGTCGTAGACAGTATCGTTCGATTAATGGGGCACATAAAACACGCCCATAAACAAATTTGATTTTGGCGTTTTTATTTTGACCACTTTATGCTTGAATAAACTATGCGCCGTGCAGTTAACTGGCTCGCTCATGAAGGAGTTATGTATGGCAATCAATACACCGCCTCCTCGTGACTGGCCAGTGCTAATCGGATCTCTGTCATCTCTGTGAATCCTCCAATTACTATTCAAAATTTCTTCATTAATGTGTTTCAGAAAGGGTGATAGCATTAAAATGGCACGATTTTGCGTCAAGGAAAAACTTATTTAATTTACTGCTCATACCTCCACAGTTGTGGTAAAATAATTTGAGGCTTTGTTGATTATACGGGGTGAAAAATATTATTGTGATGTTCCCTAGTTCTTTGTAGTGAAGAAATATGGTTGGAGCTTACATGAGATGCGTATATTTAAACATATTTTTTAGCCTGATTTAGAGTTACATATAACTCCTCATGGAATGAGAAATATACGAGCCTAAGAGACTCAAGAGCGATTGGAAGACCTTCCCTTTGAATTAAAATTTTCAGGCTGGTTTTTGTTTTACCGTCTATGCAGGTTGTGTCTGGGGCCTTGTACATATAAGACAGGTAAAGACGAACGGACTCGCAGATTTTGTTATCTCTGAGTCGAGACATAAGGTATATTTTTTCCAGGTCAGCTCCTGACACCATAGTGGCCTTGACTGAAGGAGGTAGGAGAAGATCTAAAAATGGCTGGGTTAAGTTGTTTGAAGCAGGTGATATTGGTTGAGTAATAGACCTAGACGAAACAGGAATCAAGTCCTCTCTATGGATAAAATTCCTGCATCTACCCTGATCAGTGGATTTAGGTACCAAACAGGGACCAGCATCCAACTCTTGTGCACAAGATGCCACAGAATCTGAAGTTGTTTCAGATTCGCCAGCACGTACACAAACGGAGTGGAATGTTGAGGCAGCCGAAGAAGTGCGATTAGCATTCGATTGTGGAGGCAAGGGAGACGTGGTTTTAGAGCTGGGATTGATGTGATTTTTGATTGATGGGTTGTAGTTACTATCTAAGATTTTACAATTATGCTTAAGGCTACTTATATTACCACTATCTTTGGATTCTGGGCTAGTAGTGTATTCGTTCCATTGTTTGAAAAGCAAGCCATTCCATGAACAGGCACTATTTTTCTTCTTGAAGTTCTTAAATAGCCAGGCGTATCTAAATACTTTAAACTGACGTCGTCGCTAATGCCGGAAAGGAAGCTCCACAATCTTGCATCCATTGATAAGGAGGACATCTACGAACAACTTCTGAACTGAGATTGTGTTGTTGAATTTTCTTGAACCCTTAGCAAAAAAGATGTTGTAGTCAGCTTGCTGGTTTGAGTCTGAACGTTTCTGTATTCTGCTATCCCACTCTTCATCGGACCGGGAGGTGCCAAATTTGTAGTGTTGCGTGGAGTAGAGGGCGTTATGTTACTGTAGTGTGTAACCAATGGGTGAGAGATCGTTGGCCTAGTGAGACTATTTTGTTGATCTTGCAGGAGATTGCTGCACATCTTTTCAACATTATTTAGTTTCGATAGCAGCTGAGACGAATCTTCTTGGTCTTTAGGTTTGATTAGTGATGAAGTCATTTTTTCGAGGCTATTATGAAGTTTTTCTAGCACTTTCTCAACTATATTTTGTAGAAACGAAGAATCTTTGCAGCAATCACTTTCCTTCGGGGAAAAGCACGAGAAAGTCTCTTTGAATGCAGCGAGCTGTGAACCAAGCAAATCGAGCGATCTACACACTTTTTTGTTGCTTACCATAATTCTGGCAGATAATTCGCCGAAATTTGAAACCATTTCTACAAAACTGTCGTCATTAGCTCGAGATTACGTTTGCTGTCGTGAAATTAGGCTGTTTTTTTCATCATTGAGTTTATCAATGTAGCATATCAGTCTGTCGAACATATTTTGTGGGGTAACATCGAACCCTTGGCAATCTGAGCATATGAAGTACCAATCTCTAGCCGCATCCATGCATGTTCCGCGAAGCTTTCTATTACAGAAGGCCCTGCAGGTGACAAATTTGAAAGAATTGTCGAATGCGATGCAATTTGGGAGGCTGCATTTTATACTCATTATGATACAACCGATTTAAATCGTTTTTATCAGCTCAACAAATCGTTTTAATATGAGTACGCGCAAAGAGGCTATTTTAATGAGATGAGAAGTATTTAAAATAATATGTGTTCTTGTTTTTATTCAGTTTAATTTTCACTCATTTCAACAATAAGATAAGATAATTTTGTAAACCCTTTCATGCATAAAATAAAGATTTGTTTCGTTTGAAAAATATATAAAATAGTTCTATTGTTTCTTGAGAATTTGTAGAACTTGAGGGTGTAAAATGATAGTAGTTAACCTATTCTGCTGTTTAGGAAAAGGTTTGTGTATTTACAAAAGGTTAGCAGTGCGTCACAGGCTCAATGTGCCCGATGTCGTTTCAACACATATTGCGCCCGACGGAATGTTAAAGAGTCGCAAAATAATTGGCATATTTCCTATGAAAGAGCATTAAAATTCAATTCCTCGACGCCAATGTACGACATTCAAGTGTTAATATTTACAGAGTTCTTGAAGGAATTATAATTGACTTCGTTTGAAGTCCCTACAATCAAAATTCTTACCTGTTAGCTGAAAAATTGGAATTGAAATTAGAAATTGTTTGGGTTAACGGTAAATGTGCTTCACCGTTATTTGATATCAATGGGAGCTAATTGTGTCAACAATAGAAACATTTGTGGGTCACATTGAAAACCTTCCCTCCTTTCGAAATACCGTCAAATACAAATTAACATTATTTTGACGTACCAATGAAAAATCTTACTTCAGAATGTAATAAAATGATGAAATAATTTTCGTAAAATCTATGCCAGATTAATTGCTTCATTAAAAATAATGATTGGCAACAGATTACAACCAGCATGATTAAAATGGAAGCAGCTTTCTTCGTTTTTGAATCAGTTTTATTCTAAGAGTAAAATTTGATTTACATATCTGCATAGTCTGCGAAAATTTGCCTTATTAATAAGACATTTCTCTCTAGAAAACTCTTTAAAAATTGATGATTGCCAAACTAGACAAAATTCTGCCAACTTTTCTCATAACATGGTTCTTCAATACAATTTATAAATTCGCGATTTTTTTTCAATACATTGGAACGCTAAATTTCAATCTCTATCCTAGCCATGATCTGAATATCCAACAATAGGCGCGTATGCTTGCATACTATATTTGCGAGTATATGGATGTATGTGCATCCATTTATGGTTTCCATGAAAGTTATTTCTATAGAACTCAAAAATAGACCTATCCCTGATAAAGTGGAACGTTTACAATATTCGGCGTAGTATGCAAAATGCACATCCATTTTGCCTTTTCTTTGTCAGGAGCTTTCACGAACATTATCATTTCTGAAAGGAGTTCGGTCACGATATGTTTTATTAATAGACTTGCTGGTGGAGACTCGTAGCCCACAATAGCGTTTTCCCATACTCTGCAAACCAACAACTCCATTTCATCCTGTTTGATAGGATCTGTGGAGTCTCATTTCAACAGTTTATCTTCTGAATGTGTCCATAAACACAATGTGAAAAAACAATGAAATAACATGGATTTCAAATTTTGGACCAATGAGACACATTTGCAATTGTTTGGAACTTCTAAGAAGTCAAAATGAAAAGAATCATTTCAAATACCCCGAGGATATAATTCGCAATTGAAGCTTGAAGATAATTCGAAAGAGAATTCTAAGGAAATGAATAAGATATCCTTCATAATGTTAAGAACATTGAGTGGACTGATTGAATACGTTCTCATACAAAAGGACCATCTTAACATTTGGTAATGATCTTATATCACATTAAATATTTACGCTACATCTACACAAGAAAAGTTTCACATATTTTCTGGAAATCACTTCCTACTTGAACCAGTATCTCCTACTTCCGCCATACCCTGAAATAATCCATAACAACCCTTATAAATTATTAACTGTCTTACTCTCGTGCGCAATTCTCGCACAAATCCGCATTAACTAACGCAAGTATCTCTTTGCGAGCGAAAAAGATTTTAATAACAGATTTCTATTAAAATGACAATCCCCAGTGCCAACATGAACATAGTTTTCCATTTTCCTTCGCCTCCTCTCGAGCATTATTCACGGGGGTATTTTTGGCTTTTCCTCAAGTCGAGTCGTGCACATCTTGCCAAGATTGAGTGGGAGTTCGCCACTGCTTTCTGCACAGCCCAATCTTGTCTGAAATCAAGCGAAGCAAAATGAATGGTTATTGTCTAAAAGTAGCTGATTGAAATTTTATGATTTGGCCGGGAATGCGTATTGAATTGTTTTGGTTTCACATTGCTTTTACACACTTGGCGTAAACGTTTACAACAATTTTCATTGTACGGCACGGCCACGGCCGCCACCTACGCACCCTGGGAATTTATGCTAAGAAACATTCGAACAAATGTTTGCTATTAATTTCAACGACGCGCCACCACCGGCACGGCAAGCAAGAGTTTGTTTTCGGTGTATGTTTTGTTTGCGGACTCATTTCAAGATTTGTTTACTTTTAGCTATGATTAATTTTACCACAAAATTAAATGGCTAGATTCTCAGTAAATTGTCGAAATCAACCGTTCGGGATTCAAGAAAATGCGAAGATATTTGTCTTGAATGAATTATGTCCGAATCAGGTTTGAACAAAAATTGGTCAGTCGTATTTTTCGATGCTGCTGACATGTTCATATTAGAGTAAATTCAAATTATTTACACATAACGCGAATCTCAACATAATTTTGCCAAAATGACCCAATTGCAACATGCTCTGTTGTTTAGGTTCTTTGAATAATAGTGAAGCATACATACAATATACGAGTTCAATTGAGTTCAAAAGCGTTGAGGGGAAAATTTACGAATTTATTCTCAACCCTGGGCCTCATACCGAGATTTGATAGCAGAAGTGAATATAGTATTGCGACTGCGGTGCTGCAAATGTTTTTATTCTTCTCCCTATGACACCTAGAAAAAAATGGTACAAATTTCCCATTTCGTTTCCTCCCTCCAAAACTCCTTGCAGATAGTAAATTTTATGTTACTTAAACATTGAATTTCGTTGATTTTAAGAGTATCCATAGGATTTTATGTGGGAAAATGTGAAATTCGTAGATCTTACTATTAACAAAGTTGATTGAATTTCGGATTGTAAATTTTTTGTCGTTATTGTGCTCATAAAGGCCTACCTCTATGACTTATCTCAAATTTTTCGGGTCACAGGTATGTTTTTCGCATATTTCCCTTCCTCCTGCACTCCACAAAGCTGGCAGCACTCTTTTAATACCTGCTTTGGAAAGTCCTTATCAAGACCTTTCATTTGACTCCGCAGATGACTACCTTCGGTAAAACAAATGTTTGGGAACAATTTATTGATACCCAAACTTTCAAGGGGTCTACATCTGGTATAGTTTCGGAGAAAAAATTCTGTGACATACCGATGGACCGACGAATAAACAGACAGACAAAACTGACTGATTTTGTAAGTAGTGCAAAACCCTAAGCGAACTTGACTCATACATTTATGTATATTCCATTGATTGAGCTCAGAAAACTAACCAACCATCCAGACACGTGAATGCTTCCTTAACTGGGATACTTGGGAACTTGACGTTGATGTCGAATGATACCAGTATTTCGTCCTCTTTTAGGTCCTTTACTTCCTTTACTATGTTGACAAATTCGATCTGGTTGCTGACTGAGAATGATTTAATTGAGTTTTTCATTCCCTGGAACGATTTGAGTAGCCATCTAGCGACATTTTTCGTCATAACGTTAGTTATGGCAATTATTTACCTCATTTCTCTACCCACTTTATGTATCTTCAGAGGGCATTTTGATTCTAGGTAGGCTCAGCTTCAGCATTCTGAGGCTGGCGATTTTATCCCCTATAACTTGCTTGCACTCCTGAAGGGCTTTCTCGGCTCATTTCGCTAATTCTGTTAAACGATTGCATCCAACCTTCTTAAAGTTTCTCGACATCATTCCAAGGAGTAAACCTAGGAAGATATTCCTTGGCAAAATTGAAGCACAAAGATCAGGTGGAAAACCCAAGAGGCACTGGTCCTACATTGCAAATGACGAAAGAGGACTGCTGCTTGGATTTCAAAACTGAAAGATATGGCTTGTGGATCGAGATAGCTGGAGGTACCACTCAACGGAATACTGGGTTCAAGATGGATTGGAAAGCTTAAAAGTCGAGTTGGAAGGAGAGTTCTCCAACCAGAAGGACTTTGTAACAATCCTAGGGTTCTGGTGGTATAAATTCATGACTAGAATCATAAAACCGTTGCACATACAAGAAATCGTTCAATTTTTACAAAAGATTGAGGCTTTCTACCTTAAACGCAAAAAATCAGCATTTTGTTCTACATTGAGGAATTTTTCTGTATGGAATCTCAACATATTTCAATTAAACACTAATTTTGAAATTTTCAAGAAAATTTGAAGAAAATTGTAGTGTCTAGGTCAATTTAAAATACAAACCATCCACTACTATATGTCGTACTATTTGTACTTCTATTTAATTGTAATGGCTATATCTCACTTGATTATGATTCAATTTCAATGAAATTTGTAGACATAAAGGTCTAACGTTGACATGCATAATTTTTTAAAGAATTTTAAGACATTTAAGGATACTATTCCAATTTTATGGATCAAACCGGAAAATTTACAAATCATACAATTACTAACCAAGTTGAGTGAATTTTGGCTGACTGAAGAGCTGCCTCTTTGATATTTTTTGCTAAAATGTATCCAATATTTTTGATAAAGCCTAAACATTTCCGAGACTATCACTTCTAACCTTTCCACAAACTTCGAGCTTTGTAGCTTTAAGCGTTTCTGAAGAAACTTGCTTTGATGCACGAATGGACGTAAAGATGAACAGACAGAACGAAAAATTAGTATGTTTTTGTAAAACACATTTACAAATCCCTGAATTGGCGATGACGGTGAGGCTTGCATAAATTGAACACCTTATCTGGCATAGTTAGAAGCTTCTATGTTACTTCCATTCTCAGTGATCTAATGTTGAAAATTACTCCTTTGATAGGCGCTCCACCAACGAAATAGTTTCCTCTTCAATGACTTTATCCTCTCTTAGTAAAGCCGAAAATCTTTTACCCCGCTATATAAAGGGTTTTCCAATAAGAGGTGTTATTTTGTATAGCCCGCTATTTCGGTAGATGTCACTTTTGGAGCTGTTAATTTTTAACATTTAACAAGTAGAAACTCCGCCATTTGTAAAAATGGAACAATACATGCTTCAACAACGCATTGAAATTCACAAAATTCACTATAAAAATGGTGAAAATTTGGCAGAGACGGTTCGTAAAACTCGAACATTGTCGGACCGCAATACAACAATTGGTGAAAAAATTCGAGCTATTGAGACAACTTAGTGATGTGAAGAATAAAACCCGTGCACGTCACTCAAGAACAGCCGATAATATCTCTGCTGTAGCCGAAAGTGTAGCCCAGGTTTGTCCATTCCTCGTCGTTCTTTGGAATTAGGCATTCCACAAACGTCATTACACAATATTTTGCATAAAGTTTTGGGCCTTAAGGCTTATAAAGTTGAGTTAACAAAAGAATTCAAGCTGGTCGATCATCAACAACGTCGTGTCTTTGCTGATTGGGTCCTTAAAATGCATGAAAATGATCCCGAATCAAATCGAAAAATCATCTTGAGTGATGAGGCCCATTTCCACCTCGGTGGCTTCGTCAACAAGCAAAATTGTCGCATCTGGGGCTGGGAGCAAAACCCAAGAGTTATTGTTGAAAAGCCTCTCTATCCTCAACGTGTGACTGTTCGGTTCGGTTTATAGTCCGGCGGAGTCGTTGGACCTTACTTTTTGGAAAATGAGGCAGGAGCAACAGTTACGGTGAATGGATTGCGCTATCGAGCGATGTTTAATGATTTTCATGGCCGAAATTGGATGGTATTGGTCTGAACAACGTTTAATTTCAACAAGGCGGCGCTACGTGCCACACAAGCAACGAAACCATTGATCTTTTACGGGAAAAGTTTCCGGACCGTGTTATCTCTCGAAGAGGTGATCACAATTCGCTACCGAGATCTTGTGATTAAGACTTCTTCCTTTGAAGCCACGTGAAAGATAAGGTCTACGCCAATAGTCCAGCGTCAATTCCAGACCTCAAAGATGGAATTCGTGAGGCTATCGAGGACATAGGGCAGCCACTTTGCGATTTGGTCAGGGAAAATTTCATGAAAAGGATATGGTCCTGTAAGCGTGGTCGCGGTGGTAATTTGGCTTATGTTACTTTTTATTCTTAACGGCATACCTTTTTCTTTATAATGAAATAAACATCTGGTCATTGATATTGAAAAATGGCATTTTTCTTTTAATACCAAAATTACACCTCTTATTGGAAAACCCTGCATATGAGCTTATTTTTTCCTCCATTTATTAATATTTAAATTTTGTTGTTCTACCTTCATTTATTTTTTGTTGATTTACTACCAAACGAGATATTCAATAATTATTCTATAACCTCTCTTTACGGCGGCCCTACTAGCTTTGGCACATAATAATATTTCCACTAAAATGTTCATGGCACTTAGCATAACCTATAGCAGAAATCTAGTATATGTGGGTAGGAAAATCAGGGTGAGGAGAGAACACTACGAGAATCTCAGAAGAGTAGGGAATAAGTTCATTAGAATGAAGAAAACGAGCAACAACACAATGTAGTGAAATTGGGTAGATATATGCCCGTCAAGGACAGCAGCGATGGTCTGTTGCCTCTACGAAAGAGGATGGTAGGATTCGGCGAGATTGGCCTTGTCTGAGGATGCGTAAATGCGCTGGCAAGCTAGCATTGCTGTGTCGTGGAGCAGGTTCTTTTCCCCAGCACAGAGACCCACTCCAAAAAAAATTCGCATTCACGAAGCCGAGGTAACCTTCTAAGGGTGGAAATTGCTTATTGCCAGTAACAAACTGGGCAGGGAGAAAACAGATGGACTTAAGAGCAAACTTCGTCATTACTGACGGTAGATATGGCCCACAAATAAGATTGGGGCATACATGTGGAAGCTCATACCAATATAATTTGTATGAATTTTTCCCTTGAATTAGAAACATGAAATTGGGCAATTTATGTTATAATATTATCTGATGGAATCACATAACACTTTACCATAAAAGCGCGCGCGAGCGGAAGGCCACTCTACCCGGCAAGAGCCCGTGTAACGAATAAAAAAGGGAGGAGCTCGCCCGATGCCTATTTCATTATAGTGGAGAGGCCGGCCATCGTTGCGGATCCCATACCCGGTCAGATGCAGCGAAATAGAAAGACCAAATGTAAATTTTAATTAGTTATCGATTTTATTTATAGGTGGGACACTATGAGGCATGAACATACTAATCGAATATGGAAACGAAGCATTTCAAACTAAGCTAAAGAGTATCCAGCTCTTAATGGCCATTGGTGTCGTTTTATTTTAAATGCAGGTTTTTTTTTTTATAAGCAATGTATTTGAAAGATTTTTGCTTTTGCTCGGTAAAAAGAGAAATAATCAAAATTTAATGCTCTATATACAAGCATGTATATATATATATATATATATATATATATATATATATATATATATATATATATATATACATATAAATCTATAGATATAAAAATATATATATATAAATATATATATATATATATATATATATATATATATATATATATATATATATATATATGTATATATACATATATATATATATATATATATATATATATATATATATATATTTAACAAAAAATGTAAAAAAACTAAAATGTACTAACCCAATATCATCGCCGGGCGCCCGCTGACGATGTTTGTGATTTACCAAAGGTTTGCAAAATCTTAATACGGCTTGAAGAACCAACTAGTTTAACTGCGATTTTATATCTAATTCGCCGAGAGGAAATAAATTAATGTTCAAGCAAAGTTATCTGCACCAAAGGCTAATTCATTGTCTTTAGTCACACTCAACTGCCCATATTAGCTCGCAAATCAAACGCCGACCAATCCATTAGCCCACCAAGACACAATTCATGAATGAGTTATGTAACATAAAAAAAATGTCTGGAAAATTCCAACTTCGTAATCACCATGTTACTGCACAACCTAAATCACTGGTGGTTGGTTCGCGCGATCGTCCATTCATTCAAGCCTTCATACGACAACAGTACGCACATCCAAGCGGATGCTGCATCAACCAGAGCCAATACAATGATCGTAATCCAGGGGCAATTGCCGGCTATCAACTTAATCCACTTACTATTGACAATCGGTTCGCTGACTTCACTTTTGTTAACACCGAATTCATGCGAAAAAGTAAAAATCAAACATTTTACTAACAATCCTGCATACTCAGGTTCTTTCGTAAGCCACATTGTCATGCATTTCTTAGTTTGTAAGCAATTAAATGGACTTGTTAAATACAGTGCTGCTCACGAATTAACCACTTTTATTTTGTTGCCACTGAAAATGCGACACACTTTTACCGACGTTTTTCTCCTCGGACTGTGAACGACACACATCAAAACATGACTCTTATCCATTTGAGCGATTGTTCCACCAAATTCACGCACGAAGAAAACATTTCAGCTCCGGAATTACGTGTAAAAACTAATTTTATCCCAGATAATCGTTGGACGGTCAAAAAGAGTTGCTAATTATGAAACTGCTCAAACACTTCTCGCACAAAAATCAGACACTGAGAGCCATTTGAAAGCAGACATCCGTTACTTGTGGCGATCAGAAATAGAATCCCACTTTGGTTGTCCATCGTCCACTTCTCGGTGTCGTAACAGTAAATTCCCAAGCTTCTTGCTCAGCCAAGTTAGATTGCACTCGCAATGCAATCCGTATCCGCTGTATGATTTCACCGCAGTTGCAGACATTAAGTATTAGCAGAGAGGTGTGCAGCCCGGGGTGATATACTGAGGCTGGCTAGCACTCAGTCGTGTCGTGGGTTTTCCGGGACACCCTCTGCTCGTGCTGAGCCACCTTACATATAAACTAGCACAAAGGGAAAAGGATGGGAAAGGAGGTGCCACATTGAGAAATGAAAAATAATTATTTTAACACTTCATGTTTTATATTTTTTTCTTCAACCAGTTTACAAGGCACCAATTTATCAGAACAAAAAAAAAATCAATTCTATAGGCCCGCTTGCTTCCTTTTAAAAATTTTAATTTGAACCAAAGATAAAAATAAATGTAAATTTACTTTCAATTGATGCTACTACTAAAATTTACACCAAGAAAACAATCAATTAATGAATCCACTTTATAATATAAGAGAAACCGAGAAAGGAAAAAATAAGGAATTAAAAACTACTCACCCTTTTTTTCGGCTGCGGACCACTCTGCATATCGAAAATCATTAATAAATTAATTTAACTCGGTTACTGATATTGTTTATTGCTAAGGGTCGTTTGATAACGAGTTGTTTTAGTTCTTAAAAGTTCAGAGTGTTTCCGATTTATTGTCACTCCACGAAGAGACACAACCAGCTTTATACACATTAAACAAAGGAATTTTCTCGTTAATGCATTTAAACACATTCCACTTTTTCGCAATTTTAAACGGATTTATTCATTATCTACGAGACCCGCTCGAATCGTCACACCTTTGCAGCACTTCTAATACAATAAATTGCACGTCGTTTCTAAGTATTCTATGCACTTTCACCACCGTTAATCACTGACACCACTGACACCATTGACACACTTCCTAGAATTGTTGATTCCCAAAATCCTTTTTTTCTTCAGAACAGCATGTCGAACAATCCATTTCGTAAATCCCCTCCACAAAAAACGCAATAACTCCCTATTTCTTTCAAGATTAAATCACCAAATAAAAATCTTTCCTCGCCGAATTAAAATTTAATGCACCGCCAGAAGCAATCCCTATTGTTCTTTTAGAAATTCAAATATCGAATCTTTTCTCGAATTAACTATCTCGCACCGCACTGCTTTTCTATCTCCCAGTCAAATCCTAACTGCCCCAATCCTAATCATTTAATTCCACATTTCACGTTCATCCAATCCGATCCCGCAATCCTTTCCATTTTTAAATAACCGCTGCCGCATCTGGGTAACGTAATAGAAGTTCATTACACTTTGATTCCGCTACCCACACATCTTTTGTTCCGTATCGACAACCTCAATAGTATCCATTGTTTTACATATGGCAATTTGCACAATCCAAGAAGCGCTTGATTGAATGCAAAGTTTCACACATACATTGCGGAAGCTATTGGTTTTGCCGATACCCCAAAAAGAGTGCTTCTCTGCCCGGGGGAACTTGAACTCAGGGTTCCAGCAGACCCCCGGTCGAGAACTCGTGACGTAACCAATGGAGCTATGCCTTATCGATCTCCTATTCATCAGATTAGCAACTTCAACGATGTATCTGGGCATGAGATTGAGATTTCGTTAGTAAAAAAAATAAAATTTGTTAGTGGGAACTAGTGAATAGAATTTGTTAGTATGAAGGAAGGAATTAGGTTTTGTTAGGAAGAATGAATAGAATGAAATTTTGTTAGTGGGAATTAATGTAGCGAGTGTTGTAAGTGGGAAGATTAAAGTTCTTATTATATTACTAGGTTGTTATAATTGGGAATCAGGGAAAGGGTAGGATTGTGATGATGTGGAAATAAAAATTAAAGCGAAATAGGAAAAATGTTAATAAAAATAAATAAATACACAGAGGAAAAGGTAGAAGTGCCCAAAGGAAGGTGAAAATGTTACGGCGGCAATTCGAAGTTGCGAATGGGAGGAAGTTGGTACGCCGGAATTCGCAATATGTTGTCATATTAATTTGCAGACTTGAATTTTAAAATTAACAGAAGTAAAAATGAAAAAATTTTAAATAACAATAAAAAGATAAATATCATAAAGAATATAATTAGAAAGGGAAGTTTAAATTTAATATACAATTGGAGAAAAATGATATAAAATTTACATTTAATAAAAATAAAATAACAATATATTATGATTTATAACTATAAATTGAAATAGTTTAAATTTTTTCCCTAAATCTGCAATTAAAATTTTGGATAAGTGTTATGAATGTTTTTGAGAAGTTTGCTTAGGCGACTGCTCAATTACTACAACAAGACAAGCATACAAAGTAGTGAAAAGTCTGAAACGTTTTTATCAGCCCAAAATCACGCTCTGTTGTGATGACATCGGCAATATCGCTGATGAAACAAAGATTAAGGAAAGACGGGCATCATATTTCGAGGACCTCCTTAATCCTCCGCACAGCTCCAGAGCATCGGAGCCTATAGACGTTCCCGGAGAGCTTCGATTAGCCCCACCAACTCTAAATGAATTGGAACTTATCAAATATTGTGGCAGCAGTGTTCACAAAGGTATTCATAAAGTTATCCTGCACATTTGACAACAAGAACATATTCCGAAGGAGTGAAGTCAATCAATTATATTCCCCATACAGGAAAGAGGTGACATGGTGTTGTGCGAAAATTATAGAGGCATATCCCTACTTCCTACGACGTACAAAATATTTTCAAAGATCCTAGAAAATAAAATCAGATCATACGCCAATAGTATTATTGGGGAGTATCAAAGTGTTTTAGAGCAGGTGGATTGGTTCACAGTCAAGCAAGTATTTGAAAAATGCTGAGAGTTCAACATAGACTTTAAGCAAGAAAAGGACAGTATTGATCGTAACGTACTCTACCAAATAATGCTTTGCTTTGGTATCCCAGCCAAATTAGTCCATATTACCAAAATGACAATGACTTCAACGACACTAGTCCGCGTCAATATCCAACTCACCGATGCCTTTGATACAAATATGGGACAAAAACAGGGAGATGGGCTGGTCCCATTGCTATTCTATTTGGATTTGGAGTACGTCATAAGGAAGCTACATGTCAATACACGAGGTACATTACTACAAGTTGAGCCAAGTAGTAGCCTATGTGGATGACCAGAACATTTTGTGACGGTCACTAACAAGTGCCAAAGAACTCTTCCTGAAATTGGACAGCAAAACAAACTGGTATGGCTACAAGTCATTGAGAATAAAAAAAAGCTCATGGCGTGCTCAAAGAAAAATACCTCAAGCACACAAAATATCACACTTGGCGAATGCAGTATCGAAAATGTTAGCGAAATCGTGTATTTGGACGATAAAATAACGAGAACCAGTAATAAAAGAGACAAACTGCGCCAAAAAACACAGCTTGTAAATCAAATACTGTTTTTTAGTTTTGACGATCTTGAACACCAGCTGCATACACAGGAAAATAAAATCTCAAGTAAACAAAGCTGTTATAAACCTGTGCTATACTATGTGTGTAAAAAATGGACCCTAGCTCAAGCATTCGCAAATATATCCAACACCTTTGAGTGACGGCTCCTGAGGCGAATAACTGCAGTGAAGCCAGATGGCAACCAATGACGAATTCGATACAACCATGAGCTGTATGAAATTTTTGACGAGCCGGAGATCTCGTCTGCAATAGGCAGGCCACGTTAATCGTATGTACGAACAACGGATACCCAAAAAGGTATTCGTTGGGAGAACTGAAGGGCGGAGACCAGTGGCAAAACTGAGGAAACGCTGGTCTGACTCGGTCGACGAAGATAGTTCATCACTGCTTGGATTTCAAAATTTGAGGACGTGATCAATGGACCAAGAAAATTGGAGGCACTGTTTGCAGGCAGCTAAGGCCCAAGATTCATTTATATTAGACCAATGAAAATTATAAGAAAGATATAGATTGTAGCATGATAAAACTTTCAAAATTGTTTGTATGTTCAAAATGTCCAGTTTCACATTTATGTTAACACAAGCTACTTATATATAAAAATATGCTGTTGTTTTGTGAAATCCATTTGTTATAAAAAATTTAGATTTGAGCCTGCACAAAATTGACTATAATAAGACTTAGTGATTGCATTGAAATCATTTATTTTATATCAATCAACTATTATTCAACGGAATTTTCACTCAAATCTAGAATTAGCCAAATAAGAGTCTATACAGAAATGTGTTAGACCAGTTCCAGCGTGATAGCAAACAAGATAAAAATAAATGAAAAATAAACGAAAAGAAATTTACGACGGGCATGCTCAGTATTCTATATAAAACAAGTTGAAGTGGCAGAAGGGTATTGTAAAACAATTAGTAAATCAAACAATATATTCTGCATATCAAACTTTGACTAATATACAGATTCCATAAATTGTGTTGGAAGAATTATTATGGTTATTATATTTTTATATTCGCCGTCATTTTGTTGCAAGTGTTTTGACCTCGTCATTTAATTAGTCATGATAACATATTCCAAACCATTTCTAAAATTTTTATCAGAATTCCTACATATTTGTAGTAGCTAGGTCCGTTGCAAACGTGAATCTCCCGAGTATCACGTGTTAATGTTGTTGTAAATGTTAAATATTCAATCGGCTGTAACTTAGCTGTTAATTGTTCGATTTTTGTGAAATTTTCAGAATACATGCAATTGCTTTCAAAAAATTTAAATTATAGTTTTTGGGAAATTAAAGTGTCCCATTTTGATTTTATAGGCAAAAACGTAAAATTTATAAGATGTTCTATTATTAACAAAGTTGATCGAATTTCGACTTCTAAGGTATTTGCTGCCCTTGTACTCCTAAAGTCCTACATTTGTGATTTTTTTTCAGATTTTTCGGGCGAAAGGTGTCTAATAGCGAGGGGGGGACACAAAATTTTCGTACATTTCCCTCTCCCCTGCACCCCTTAAAGCAGCCTGTTTTGAAAAGTTCTCATCAAAACCTTTCATTTGATATCCATATTGCTTACATGCGATGAAACTTTTTTTTTTCGGGGGCCACTCCCTTATATGAGGAGACCCCCCTTGAACACCTTATAATTTTTTTTGTGATGAAACTTTAAAGAGGGCATCACTTTACACCTACTTACAAAATTTCATGTTTCTAACTTATGCAGTTTGCGAGAAAATTGGTGTGACACACGGACGGACGGACGGACCCGAAAAATCTGAAAAAAATCACAAATGTACGACTTTAGGAGTACAAGGGCAACAAATACCTTAGAAGTTGAAATTCGATCAACTTTGTTAATAATAGTACATCTTATAAATTTTACGTTTTTGCCTACAAAATCAAAATGGGACCGTTAAATTTCCCAAAAACTATAATTTGCATGTGTTCTGAAAATTTCACAAAAATCAAACAATAAACATGTGTCGTTCTGATTTACGTGAGCACCTGCCTTAAGTTGGCCTAATCTCACGGTCACCATTAGACTGCGATTGGTTTAAGCGCCAATCATTCGCTCCCAAGTTTGGTACCCGTTTACGTTGAGGGAACTCTCAACTTTCATACTGGTAGATCCGAGACCTAGCTGTATCTGACGCTTTAAGGTTAACGCCAACCTTTGTTTGCACCACTAGCCACCACGATACTCCCCGAAGGGCCGCAACCAATCAGCTGACCATCTTTAAGATGGAGACTCATCAGAATATACCTCGAGGGTTGAGGTTCACAGCAATGAGTTGATCTTGTTATCGAACAATCACAAAGCCACTGTTTCCGATCCAGTTCCAATCCTAGTATTTTTACTACGCGATTCAGGTACCCTGGGAACGCCAGTCCCCGTTGGTTTCACTGGAATCGGAGACGACAACCCAACAATAGCAGTTGCACCCCTTTGAGTTACCAGATCAGTTCCGCCCTGGGGGCAACCGAACAATAAACAGCTAAGTTATAGCCGATTGAATATTTAACAATTACAACAACATTAACACGTGATACTAGGGAGATTCACGTTTGCAACGGACCTAGCCACTTTAAATATGTAGGAATTTTAATAAAAATTTTAGAAACAGTTTGGAATATGTTATCATGATTAATTAAACGACGAGGTCAAAACACTTGAAACAAAATGACGGTGAATATAAAAATATAATAACCATAATAATTCTTCCAACTCAATTTATGGAATCTGTATATTAGTCAAGTTTTGATATGCAGAATATATTGTTTGATTTACTAACTGTTTTACAATGCCCTTCTGGCAGGAGCGCTCTCATGCAACTGCAACTTGTTATTTCATTCACATCAACCGCGAGACTTTTAGCATTTTAAATTCACTTACTTTACTTATTTAGTTTTCGTTTAAAACAAGTTCTTATATGGGACCATGAAATCTCACCGAGCTCAAGGTCTTCAAACGATTTGTGCGGATATTTTTGAAGCTTTCTTCCTGTCTATTTTGCCTCAGCATGCGACACTGGATACAAAAACTCTTTACCTAATAAATTTTCTGCAACTGCGATGAATAATGCTGCGATCAATAAGAATATCCAATTTGGGTATTCAAGTAAGGTTCCTCATTAGGTAACATCGGAAGTTGAACATGCCATAACATTCTAGCGAGAGTTGCTTTGAATTAAATATCCTTTGTCGTTCGATATTTCAAAATATTTTTTTTTTGAAGATAATTTTTTCCTGCGTTGAAACAAAACTCATCTCTGATTTTGATTAGTAAGATAAATAGTATAAATAATTCCACTTCTATGACTTCATCGATAAAAACATGCAATTCTGTCATAGCTCGTTGAATATTCAACATTACACGCTAAAAATCCATCTTGCATTTTTCCTCATATTAATTACAAAAAATGTTTTCATCGTTATTTCATAAAACGTGTAAATTTATAGTTCGTAATTTCAACTAATGTGTATTTTTGACTGATGATTGAATAATAAATAATATTTAATATTATTTGCGGCAAGTTCAATGCAAGGAAATTCAATGACAATGATGTGGTCATCCAAGTCACGTACTCACGTGCCAATATTTTAATGAGTGTCTTATTTCATATGCCATTTATACGTGATTAGTTAAATCTTAGTGGATTACGAGCTGAAATCGAAAGTATGATCAATTAATTAAGGTGTTATGGCACGATTTCTGTATTTATGAGCAAGTGCAAATTTTTCGTGATGGAGCCAAGTAATTTTATGCAAGTGGAAATAATTTAGAGCTTGATATTTCGGTGACTGATTCTGAAGAATTGAACATTTGAATCTTGAAATAAAAAATTATTTCTTGAATATTTAAATCAGAACTGTCGTTTTTGAATTGATAAATAATTTTTAAGTTAAAGTGGTAACAAGACTTCAAATTGTTCTAAAAGGAATCGAATTATTTTATTGAGGTAGTGCCAAATCAGTCATTTTTTTTTCTGAAAAAATGATAGTAAGGTTTAACCAGTTATAAGCAAGGTTTTTTGAGATAAATTTAGTATCTCTTCCAAAATATCACCTAGTGCATCTAGCGCCTTAAGAAGTACTGCCAATCTTTAATTTCATGGTATCATATAATATCACACAATTTTAGAGAAAAGGCGAATAACATATTATTTTGGGACTGCAAAAAATTAAATTATAAATAATTCTCCAGACTATATACCTAAGCTTAGGTTACTGGATTATGCAATATCCAATTGCTCAGCTATTTTTATTTTGTTGATATTCAAGAGTATATTGTAGTAACTTCCCTCTAATTTTCACGAGAAATCATAGCCTGTTCCATATTATAAAGCTTTTAATTTATTTTCTTTAAAAATAATCAGAGGTTTTATTTATAGCCAAAGAAAAAAAATCAACAATAAGAAAATGGTAAGAGGGCTTTAAACTAAACTTTCATTCAAAGGACATCACTCCCAATCTATATTAGTCTCACGATATTAAAACAACTTCCATTAAAATCATTTATTACGAAATTGGGTCATTGTCTAAAGCAGACATTCTCACTTTACTACATTTTCATGACTTTTCATTTCGCCACCGCAACTTGTCGATTTATAGTGTTAGCTAATAACTCCCATATATTGCCTGTTCCACAAACCCTGGAAAAGCGCAACCAGACTTTTTTCCTCAGCGAAGAAATCTTTGAAGGTACTCACGGTAGCTTAGTTGGAAATGGAAATCGATACCCAATATGACATTATACGTGCTAACAAGAAATATTGAAACAAATCCGCAATACGTGCATGTATCCACTTAAGCGAAACCCCACAAGCCATCATCGGTCATTGCCATAATTGGCATGAAAAAATAAAAAGTAAAACCGCATAAAGTCTTCTCCATTTTCTGTATCTTTCTATGTTTCAAAACGCTAGTTATCTATTTTCTATATATTGTATCTTGATTGGTAAAACTGCAATGTTTGTCGATACGCTGAATTGCATGAGTGGCCCAGCAATTCTATGAAGAATTAAAGCAGTAAAAGTAAAATTTTAATTTCTTTAAGGAGTTCTGCTTCAATCAGTTCCAAATGACATAATTGATTATTAATAACCTGTCTATGTATGTAATCGCCAACAAATCAAATCATGTATGAACAATTATATTGCACATGGGTATTATTTTCCATATCCAATTGTCGGTAAATTGATACCTCTCGAGTCTCAGAATATTTCAGTCTTAACTCAAGTAATCGTTCCATTTGCGGACAAAGATGTCATCACTAACAGCACGAGCACCGAGTTACCTGCTCGAAATGCAATTTCACGCGAAGGTGAGCTGCTGGTGTTGCTACGAGACGGTGGTACTGGAAAAGAATCTTTCACCCATTGATGTAACGCTGCTGTGAAGATCCAGATTTTCATTGACATTGCAGAATCATCGCTTCCGGAGCGTCACGTTAGTTCCCCATTCATTTGAATTCTGTCCGAGCGACTCAACCTCTTTCAAGTCGCAAAGGTGGGTAAAATGCGATCCGTATGTGTGCATATGTGAGCCCCATTATTACTGACATTATCACCTAAATCGGATATGATTGTGCATAACAATGACAATGAAATGGTATTCAAATTTGTTTTCTTTTTGGGGGCTATTTGTTATTGTTGCCTGTCTGGCCCCCATAAAATTTGGGAAATGAGAAAACTATCGCTAGTGTAACGTGAAAATGCATGTACCATGAGTAGAAATCATTATTTCCGGGTGTTTCGTGTAATTTCCATCAATTATGTTTTGTTTATGAAGGTAGACAATAATAATTCTGTACTCCGAATACGTTGCCTTTATGATTTTGGAAAGACAGAAATTTTATATGCTCTCATAGTTTAAATAGGTATTTTATCGATAATAGTAAATTGATGGAGGACTCTGATCAAAAAATATATTAAATGAGTCATCCACGCGAATTGCAATAATTTAACGATATAATGGGTTTACTCCTACATACAGGTTTATGATAAGTTTCTACTATAGTTTGTTTGCTCAGCTTCATATAATGTTGCTGCCCTACTATGAATTATTAAATGCTTATTCTGCTTATCTCTACGATAAGATTCTGAGAAGATTCATCAACACTGTTTTCATAGAAAGGAGCAATCAAAGACGAACAGTCACCCTCAGATTGTTGGTTGAGCTTTCCATTTTGATTAAAGCGATTGGTCTGGGTTGTCAAGGCAAACTACATGAAAGGAAGAGTATCCTCAATCCGTATAGCAACTCATTTGTTTGAAAGAAATACCATTGTAAGTACAAGACAGCTAGGTAAAATACTAATCACTACAAATTTTAAAAGAATATAAAGCAATTTTCAAACAATCAAAATATTTAAAACTTAAAGGCCCAAATACTTCTCTACATTTATACGTTATCGACCAAACAAATTTAGTCAAAAAACTCAATAGCGAATTCAAATTAAATTATAATTATCACATATTTTCTGATTCAATTGGAAAAAGGAGAAAAAAACCAACTAACACTATTCAAACATTATTTATAATTACAATACAACAGTGAACTTTTATCCTACACCTAATAATTCCAAATTCACTGCTGAACTGTTCGGACGTGCTTTTTCTTACCGCTCGAAATAATATCAATATTTACTGTTTGATATTTCAGTATCTAGCCCAGTTTTCATCGCCCTATAATATAAAAAAAAGTATAAACTCCATTACGCAAATTTTCTGTTCGCAGGTACTTTTCTTATTTAGTGTTAATATTTACAATTCAATGTTTAAGAATCGCATCATTGTGAAAACTTTCGATAAATATGAAAAAAATTTCGAAAAATTGGCTTCATTTTCAAACTAGGCAAATCATCAAGAGGAAATGTCTCAGCTTTTAGCCAAACTTGATAAGGCTGAAGAGAAGTGCAACAAAATAATGGAAGGACAACAAAAGCTTCAATTCATAACGCACCGCAGATTCCCTGTTCAACTGATACACAGCCTAGTAGTCCACCACTGCCAAGTCCAAAAAGCCAAAAATACATCTATAAACTTGGAACCTTCTGGTCAGCGGAGGAATAGGAGAATCCTATTAAAAGACTTGCGGATTTAAACCATGAGCCGTATTTAAACAATGAGGTGATCTTCTGTATTTTCTTTGTGAAAGGAAACGAAAGATTTGTAGTGAGGCCATAGTACGAAAAACGATTGAAGATACCCTTCTTATCAGTGGAAGCAAAGTTGAGGGGCTACCCTTCCGCAATCAGCAAAGACATGGATTCAAGGTTTTTATTCCGATGCGATATGCCTGGCTCTTCAAGGATTTTAAGAAGAAGAATGGCGTATGTTCCCGGAATGGCATGATTTTCAAGGAATCGATTGATAGACTTGCGAGCCCTGGATCCAAAGAGAGCAGAAAAATAAAAAGCTCTAAGAATGTATGTGAACCTGTTACTATTACAAAGAATTTACTCTCTACTACTAAGATAAATCCCAAACATCTAGCCTCATTTCCTTCTAAACGCTTGAATAACTGTAGCACTTCATTTGTTGACCCAAAACTACATAATGATAGTGGTAGTCAATTGGAAGTAGTTTTAGACTCTGAAGCGTCTTTTACACAGAAACTAGAAGCAGCTTCCTGTTCAAGTTCTAAATCTTCTTCTATACAGGGTACTTACAACAACTTCGTGCGGGAAGAAGACTTAATGCCAATTTCATCCGGATCAATTTTACAGCCCATCCAATACCACCCCATCCTTTTCAGACCCGCTGTTGCCGCCTACTGTCAAGGCCACAATGGTTTTGGGGTGCTGATCCAGAAAAAAGATATCTAATATCTCGACTAAGAGATAATAAAATTTAGGAATCCGTTCGACTTTACCTGTCGTATATGAAAAAGGCACCAGAAACAACTTGCATAGATGGTAAAACGAAAACAAGTCTAAGAATCACGATTCAAAGAGAAGGTCTTCCAATCGATGTTGAGGCTATTCGGCTTCTGTATTTTTCCTACCATGAAGAGCTTGGTATCACCCTAAGCCAGGCAAAAAAAGATCTTGAAACCTACGCATCCCACGTTAGTTCTAACCATATCTAGTCATCTCTAAGGGCAAGAGAACAGCACCATAATTTTTTTCGTCCTCAATAAACAGATAAATTTTAAATTGTTTTACCATAACTATGCTGGTATGCGTAGTAAGTTAAACAAGCTTTTTCTTGACGCAAAACACTGCCATTTTAATATCCTTACTCTTTCCGAAACATGGTTGAATGACTCTCATATTAACAAAGAGATCCTTGATAGTAACTGGAGTATAAACAGGGGTGATAGAGATCCTGATAGCATAGGACAATCATGAAGGGGTGGTGTATTAATTGCAGCACACAATTCCTTTATGAGCGGGGAAATAACCTCTACGAAATACAAATTGTTTCGGCATAAAGTAGTTAAAATAAAGCTGGAACGATCTAACCTATATATTGGCGTATTGTATGTCTCCTCAAAATCCAACGATATTTTCTACGACGACATTTGTCAAGTAGCTGTTATGTTATCTTTACCGGTGATTTTTATCGGCCAAACTTAAAAGAAGACAGCCTCGTTCTTCCTATCAGTCTCCTAGATAGTAATGATTTCAATCTTATAAGCATCTTTTATAGTAATGGTTTGCAGCAAATAGCTTCTTTACCCAACCAAAATGGCAAATGGCTGGACGTAATTTTTTCTGACACTTACGACGAGGTAGTGGTCAGTTCAACTGATGAAAACGAGCATCTGTTTTCTAATTCAGTTCATCACTCTGCTTTTACTGTTGAATTGTCCACTTCTGATAATTTTAATTCTTTATCGTACAATTTCACTATTGTATAAAACTTCCGAAACGACAACTATGATAAAATTAATAGTCTTTGATCCCAAGTGAATTGGAATGATATGCTGCCAACGTTAGATTTAAATACAGCTCTATCCACCTTTTATACCATAATCTTTGACGCCTTTGAATTATTTATACCTATTATATAGAAAAAAGATAAAATTTTTGAACCGTGGCTAAGGAGCGATCTTAGGCATTTACGTAAGCAAAGAAGAAAATTTTACAAGCTCCTAAAAAGGAGGAATGATGCCATCGATGAGATTAAGAGTAAATATAACGATCTTAAATCCCAAGATGCATATCAATCGTTTGTTAACATTGTAGTGGAAGAAACTACTTCTAATCCTAAAAAATTTCTTGACTTTGTTAACTTTAAGTATAAAACTTATGGCTAACCTTGGACAATGACACACAAAGACTCGATGTCATCTAGTACAAAACAGATCTGTGAGTTTATTGCAAACAATTTTCCGCATGTTTACTCCAATTTTGTTACTTCACCTGACCTAGAGCCACCAAAAATAGCGTCAAGGATCCTTATAGAAAGCGTTTCAATTTCTGAAGATAAAATTCTTCAAGCTATTGAGGGTCTTGATTTGAATAAAGGATCTGGCCTAGATCTGATTCCACCCTACTTTTTGGCCCTCTGCAAAAGTGAACTGATTAGACCCCTCTTTATTGTTTTTAAAAGTCAATATCTAGTGGTATCTTTCCTAAGTTTTCGATGCCATCCTTTATAATACCAATATATAAAAAAGGTGAAAAGTGGCCGGTGGCGAACTATAGGGGTATTGGCATCTTGTCCGCTATGCCAAAACTGTTTCAGAAAATTATGTGTAGTAAAATCTCTTCCCTTATTGAACCATTTCTTAATGAAGAGCAGCATGGCTTTCGTAAGAACAGATCAACTACCACTAATCTAACCACATTGACGTCAGATATTCTTAGTGGAAAGCAAGCAAATCAAATTGATGCCATATACGTAGATTGTAGCAAAGCATTTGATAGAGTGAACCATGGAATTCTGTTAAACGAACTCCGTAGCTTCGGTATATCCAGTTCACTACTCACGGGATTTAGTCCTATTTGAAAAACCCTACACAATTTGTCAAGTTTCAAGGCCAGTTGCCACGTAAGATCAATGTAGCCTGTGGGGTTCTTCAGGGGAGTCATCTCGGTACACTTCTATTCAATATTTTCATCTCAGATCTTTCAAAAGCGCTGTTTGATATTCTGCACCTTTTAATGCCGACGACCTCAAACTGTATCACAGAATACAATCTTTAACAGATGTATCTTTTCTCCAGTCCAAATCAACCATCCTCCAACAATGGTGTGATATAAATAACCTTGAGCTTAATTTGGAAAAATGGCTTGTAATAAGCTTTCTCAGAAAAAAGAATGTCGTCATACACAATTATGAAATTAATAACACAAAATTGAGAAGCGTTGAAGACCTTGGCGTAGCCTTGGACTCGAAACTCAGATTCAACGTTAATTATGATGAAGTTCTATGTAAAGCGAACAAGCTGCTAGGTTTTATTAAATGGAGAGTGAAAGGATTTATGAATATTTGGGCAACAAAATCATTGTTCATCTTGCTAGCCCGTCGTATTCCCGAATATGGCTGCATAATCTGGGACCCTTTATACGAAATCCATAGCCGCAGACTTGAGTCTGTACAAAAACAATTTTTACTTTTTGCCTTAAGATCTCTGTATGACCCGACTTCTTTTCATAATCTACCATCTTATGAGGGCCGACTTCGAACATTAAACGTGACATAACTTGCTTCCAAAAGAAGCGCTTTGTCTGAATATCTACCTTTCGACGTCTTAAGATGTGATATTCAAATTCCGTTTTTGTCAGACAAGATTAACTTTCATGATATTGTTAGTCACTAGGCACATTCCCATGATAACCACAAGTACGCACCCCACCAATTATGCAGACAATGATCCGGTTAACAAATGCTGTAAAATCTTCGATAAGTTTAGCGAGCATTAATCCCCAACCACTTCCAAGTTCTATTGTGAGTCCAAAATATTACAAATCCTCAATTCTATTTGTACTTTTGTTTTTAATTCAATTTGTTATGCATTTGATTTTAAATTGTGCCTTGTTTGGCGATATAACTGAATAATATGCTATAACCTAAATCTTATCAAAAAACTTTATCTTATAATAATACAATACTAATACAATATTCCGAACCTAAGCGTTAACCTTATCTCTAAACATAGCATAAACAAACAACATTAAATGTATCAATAACGAGCTGAAACTCAAAAGCTAAGTAACGAAAACACAAAAACTGAAAAAAACACGAATAATTTAGACATTGTCATTCAGCCATCAGTACCTAGATTGCTCTGTCTCAGCGCGACCAGCCACAACGAATTTAGCAAATGATTATCTCCATTGGAATTGTTGGTTTCATGAACTCAAATTCGGAGGATATTTTATCTTCTTATCGGTGACCTGTCTTTATATTTGATATATGATTAGGATACCGTCAGAATCAAAAACATATCGATTCATGTTCAGCTACACGAATGCTTCTGCAGGAATGACGCCAGTAGCGAGGCAAGTCACAATATAGCCACTTCTACTACTACTGCTTTATTTGCTTTACTGAGCGTATTTTTGCCATGTTCAGTATAGTACAGATGTTGATGGAACACCGAGGTATTGAACACAGAGTTAATGTGAAACCCGTTCTGAATTACCCTCATCAGCCATTATGTGGAAATCCGTTGTCCGAAGCAAAATTGTTTCGCACTTCTGCGCATTGACTTTTATTCAGCAACTGTCGGTGTACAACTGCACATCATTGAAAAATTTCTGAAGATTGCTTTGAGCTGTTGTAGCTTTTCGTTCTGCCGTAGAGATGATCCGATCATCAGCAAATGCTACCAATGATCGCGTTGGCGAGAAGTTAAGATCAAAGTCAATCAACAACTTGCAAATGAATATTAAGAAAAGCAGAGAGAAGGTTTCTGGAGAATTTTTCCTGTAGGAGCTTAAAAATAAGTCCATCTAACCACACCGTATCAAAGGCTTTCTCCACATCAATGAGACACGCTCCAACACATTCTCTATCATTTACTTTCCGACAGATGTCTGTAGTTATTTTCCTTATCGCATGTATGGTAGAATGCGTGACATGAAAACCAAATTGGCGATTCGGCAGCAACTCACACTTTTCAATTTGGTCGTTGAATGCATTGTTTGGTATCACTTCAAACACCTTGCTGATATTTGGCAGCAAGCTAATTTGGCGATAGCTTTTGGGCTCGGAGATTCTTTTCCTTTCTTCAAGATTGAAAATACCTTAGCATTTTTCCACTCATTTGGGAAATATGAATTGCTCAACATGTTTTTGAACAATATGCAATAGTTCCTAATAGCAACCTCAGGCAAATGTCAGGGAACTATGTTTGGAACACTGTCAGTACATCATGATTTCTCGTTGCTTATCTTGCCAAATATGAAACACAAGTCTTCA
This sequence comes from Odontomyia ornata, assembly GCA_963969285.1. Lineage (NCBI taxonomy): Eukaryota > Metazoa > Arthropoda > Insecta > Diptera > Stratiomyidae > Odontomyia > Odontomyia ornata. The sequence goes on from OZ017739.1 coordinate 461,680,758, forward strand.
TAGCTGACAAAATAATCAATAAGATTCAAGCTCGGTATGAGGTCAGATGTCAATGTTTAATTGAAATGAAGAATTGATTGGCCGTTCAGGCTTGGTTTGAAGTCAGAAACTTTTGCTTCAACGACCTCTGAAAGTATTTGATTCCCTCTTTCAGAGTTTTGTAGATGAACTTATTCAAAATTAGTTCCAATCGGGGCAAGTTTCCGCAATCCATCACATATAATCCTGTTTCCATTTCTATCCGGAGTCGTACTATCAATTTCGATACCAGCTCTATCGAGAAGATTTATTTCATCATAGTGACTCCAAGACTCGATACCTTCACTCTAGACTTCTTACGAAATAAGTTATTCACTTTCATGAAAACGCCATCTGGGTCCTGTGGGCTAATACCTTTCAATTTTCGCGCCCATTGATTCCTGACCTCACTCCTGAATTATGAATGGATTTAGTTCCGGATATTTCTCAGATGTCATTGCAACAAAGCCAACAAGGGATGGTTGTAGTCCAAAAACCGCAGATAAATATTGTTGATGCGTGTGAGAAGAAGGCTTTTCAGTCTTTTCAACCTTACAATGATTGGTGTTTCATAACCTTCCATATTGGATCGATATTTAATCTTGGGAACTGCTTTCTCAATCGTTTCCAACGTCAGCTTCTCTTACTTCGACAAATCGAGATATATTTTATCGTTAGTTAGATTTCTGTCATTAGGAGCCATTGAGCAAGAGTTGCCATCATCTGAAGGGGGACATTGCTTCTGGTACTCTGGAGTAAATTTCTTTAGAAACTTCTTTCAGTCTGTTTTTTTTTTAAATTCAACGGACAATTTTCGTGTTGAACTGGAATGAGGAAGAGATCATCCCTTTGATGATTGATTCCCATTACGATTGCGCAATGGTCGCAATCATAAGGAAGCACCTACAGTTACCGTTGAGGAATATTAAATTGAAATTCAAGTCTTTCGTTAGCAATGTAGAGGTCCAATTATGAATTTGCCCTAGGGTATGTTGGAAACTCCGACCCATATAAATTGTACCTGTATTCAATTTGGTTCTCTGTTATTCACGATTTCAGGAGAATGCAACTCTTGGATTATTGTTAGCGTTCAGCCATGATATATGCTTGGCATTCAGGTGACCGGCAAAAATATACTAAGTATGCAGCCTGTTCAATTCGAGTAATTTGAATAAAGAATTGACCTCTTCCTTGAACTTGAAAACATTTCGACCAGTTGCATAGGCAGAGATAACGAAGAGGTGATCCCCATCTAGCAATAAAAATTTGATAATGTACACTTCAAGAGATTCAAAGCTTTTGAATTCGACTTTTTCAATATCAATAGGGTCTTCTTACCATCACCTATTACCCTATCGTTTCATACGTGAAACAGTCACGTCAATGTTGACTCATAATGGAGTTAACGTTGATCGAGATGAAACGAAGTCTATCCATGGGAATGTGACTGGATACCAAGTTATTTTGAGGCATTTGAAAGCCCTAAACGCTGAAAAACAAAGTTAATTTTTGAGTCCTGTTTATCGATTCTCCTCGATAAAGAATTTAGTTGCTGGTAAATTTTAAGTAGTAGCTCATTATTGCCAATTACATTATTTACCGCACTTTCTGCTGGTCCTCTAGCAGCAAGTGCAAATAACATCCCGGGCTTGACGAAGTTGGTAGGCATTACACTACGGTGTACTTGACTTTGTTTTGGAATAAATTTTACCTTTGCATCTTGATACCGGGGTATCCTCAATATGATTCTGGATGACCAAAGACACCGCAGTTCACACAATAAAGTTTTTCTTCTAGCTCCGTCTAAGCAAATTTGCACTCGCCGCGAGCACGGACATCTTTACATTTTACACATTTATATTTCATGGCACGATTGGTACAATCTTTGACGCCTTTAGCACTGGCTGACCTCGCTTTTCTGCATGCGTTCGGAAGTTCAAGTATCTTATTTTTGAAAGGCACTTGGACTCCTTTCGCTCAAAATTTGATTTCAAATCATTTAATTTATTTTCGGCAACCAAAAGCCAAACCATATCTTTACTAGTTTACCCAAATACATTGATTCGCGGAACATTTTCTTATTGCCTTATTGCCAACATGCAATATTTCGTGTTTGTAGCTGTTGCAGTTCCCGAGAAATCTTAACGTGATGCAAGGACGCACGGGCAGGCAGGCCACGATTCTAGTAGGGTATCAATATCAAAAAGTTATAATGTAGTCTTTTCGCTAATGACATTTCTGCAAAAACTTGCAGTGATGCAAAAAAGCACAGACGGGCACATGGAGGTAACGATGCACATTTGTTTTACAAAACCCCAAGAACATAAAAAATATGCAGATTAAGTTGAAAGCCTTTTCTCTTTTGAAAGTAGTTTTTTTTTCACTGAAAATGTTTAACAACTTAAATTCACCAGCAATTTAAATAAGTTGTTTTTTCAAAATTACTAAATAAACAATTAAGGCTTGCAGCTTTCAAAAATGACACCTTCATATTTAAACCTACTCTACCACCCTCAACTTCATACAACACTCCACCTGATTGACCTAGCGATCATTCTGAATGTCGGTCATCAATTAGCAGCAGACCCAAATGATGTAATTGCATCAACAATAACATTCGATTGTTAATTCGACAATCCACTGTTCAACATTCTAATTACAAATTGCGCAATTTACGTATGTGAGCATTCCGCAATTGAGTTTGCAGTCAAGCATTAACTCATCGCCGTATCCATTGGGTGCGACGAGTGTAAATAAAATACGAAGAGGGTGTTTAAACTTAAGTATCGATTTCATGGTATTTCCAGGTCTCTTTCAATTAAAGATGATTATCGCTAGCACGCCTGAGGCTTCAATAGAAACACTCTCGCCATATTCTATGCTATTATATTTTAGTTTGCCTCCTGTGCAGTCATCCTTAAACCTGTGCGGTTCTTTTTACGTTATATCCGGTCGTAAACTTAGTTTATGCAGCTCGTAGATACGTATATATGGAGCATACATGGATGGAAAGTGCTAACACGCTGTCTGGTATCATAACCGTCTTCATTTTAGCTCCGATTACCGTCGACACATACTCAAATTGGATTATCTTATTGTAATATATAATTGGATTTAAGATGCAATTCAGAAAAAGCAAAGAATATTAATATGAAAGAGAAGTTTTAAAAAGTTAGGTTAGTGGTACATCTTGGGAATGATAACATCAGGAATATTGATTAGCTCTTACTTTGGACTAGTCTTATTCATTCTGTATCGTAAATAAGTAATTATAGGGTAAATGTGGGATAGTTGACCAACCTTTTCAAATAGGCGATTAACATAAAGAAGATGAGGATTTCATGGTCTTGAACTTATATATTGATTTGTGTACTTATCAAAGAAGAAAATGAATAAGATAATTTACGACTGATTGTTTTATTTTTTTATCTATTAATAAAATAGACAAGTATTATAAATGGGGATGGATGCCTACTGCGTGGGTTAGATGCCAAATTTATTTTTTGACTAGTGGGATAGTTGCCCTTAGGAATGAATGAAAGAATATTCTGATTTATTAATTAGTATTTACTTACGCATACTCTATTTTAATCAATATTGGCTCTTTAGCACAACTGTCTTTGGCATTACAAAACATAATATATTTTCTCACACATTTTATCAATAAGCAAGTTGGGTAAACAGACCTACGCTCATGTCAGAAGGGATTTTATTCAATTTTCAAAATGCAGTCACCAGGTTGAATAAAGTCAAGAAGTATGTCAATGACGATTTTATTGGAGAAAATATGAAATTCGAAGATCATACCATTATTAACAAAGTTGAACGAATTTCGACTTCTGAGGTTTTTGTTATTGTTATACTCTGAAATATCTCCCTTGATAATTATTTCAGATGTCCATTCGTAAGGGAGGAAGCCACTTTTTTCATGTATTTCCCCACTGAAGGAAAAACTGACAGTTTAAGAACTGTTTTGAAAAGCTCCCATGAAAACTTTCATTTCATACTCATATCGGCTACATTTGATGATTTTTTTTTCAGCGGCCACTCTTCTGTACTGTTATCATCGATTAATGGTCCTAGAGTTGTTACAAAGCCATTTTGCTAGGAGCTCTCTCCCGCCTCCTTGACTTGTTTCACTTATGTAGGTATGTAGGTACTCATCTTCAGTCATACATTAAATTGAATCAAGTGTTAAAAGCATGCGCCTTGAACGTTGAAGTTGTGACAAAATAACTCAAAACTATTCAATCTTCGCATTTAAAACAGCCACTACTTTGCTTGACGATTACTGATACCACAAGCTGAACCGATTCTCAAAAATATTTATGACGCCTATCATTCCTGAAATTTTCATGCAAATCCCAGCAAAACTGTAATGACTGAGTCGGTAAAAAGCGCATGATGTTCCACAGCCATATGTTGCCATAGTAATCAATGCAGCGCATATTGTTCCATAGTAATACACGAAAATTCAAACGACTATAATTTCGCTAGATATAGTTCAATCTTTATGAAAGAGAGTATATCAATCTTATTAATAGTCACCTGTGTACTGAATTTCATTGAATTTAAAGGTGCCGTTAAGATTTTATTCAAGAAAACATAAAATCGATAAATCATACTATTACTAACAAAGTTGAGTGAATTGCGACTTCTCACATATTTGTTGTTGTTGTACTCATCAAGGCCTTCATTCTTGATTTTTTTTCAGATTTTTCGGATCACAGGTGTCCAATCGCGAGGGGGGGACACAAATTTTTCGTGTATTTCCCCTCCCTGTGCGCCCCTCGAAGTAAACTTTGCCAAACCTGTTTTGAAAAGTTCTCATCAAGACCTTTCATTTGATACCCATATTGGCTACCTTCAATGAAATTTTGTTTTTTTTTCGGGGGATCACTCCCCTACATGGGGAGACCCCCCTTAAATACCTTATAAAATTTTTTTTGTAGTTGAACTTTGAAGAGATCACCACTTTACACCTAAATACAAAATTTGATGCATCTAGCTTAAGTAGTTTCCGAGAAAAACTGCTGTGACACACAGACGGACGGACGGACAGACAGACGGCCAGACAGGATGCGATGTTAGAAGGGTTTTGTAAAATTATTTTACAAAACCCTAAAAATAGTCACGAATCGTTTCATGAATTACAACTGGTTCGTTAATTTAAGTTTTAGAATTTTGTTCATTAAGAAGTTTTAAACGCCGACATGGATTGCAATAGTCGCCGTACATAGTGCAGGTTTCGTGCAGCCATTTCTTGCACATAATGCACTGAATCCAGTCTACTTTGGATTTTGTCTTTTCAAAATCTTCGAAACATTCCACACACACATTTGACATGAGGGAATCATCAGAACCACAGGTCGCATTTGCATTTGACTCTTTTGAAGTCACGCTTGGCTTTTTTTTCTTCAATTCACTGAATGGTATGTTTGAAGTTGCTTTACCTTTATTTTTCCTAGCAACAATGTTTTCCTTGGAAGTTAATATTGCAGCTGACTGTTTTCCTCTCTTGTATAGTGGTATCGGAATATTTGGTATGGGAGAACATTCTTGTAAAAACTTGCTTGGTTTTTCATTTTGGAATTCTGCCTTAGGCTGTTGCGCAAGAATAGATGGAGAAGTGTCGTCAGTTTGATCTGAATTTCTTGGTGTAAGCCAGCGAGTTATATCTGAATTTGTGCAAATATGAGCTTCGTTGCCATCTAAATTTGGCAACCTTTCATTATTAGATGAAAGACTTGGTTCAGGTTCCAAAAACCCATCATGTTCATCAATCGAAACATTTTCCTGCTGATTGTAGAGTTGACTCCTTGAAGACAAATCAGAGATGGCAAAGAAAGAATCTGGAATAGCTGTCGGATTGTATGGGTAAATACCGCGAGCTCTGAACCCTGATACGGCATTGGAGGGTGTTGCTGCTCGTATCCATGCATTGCCAATTAATCTACCAGCAACTGACCGATTGATTTTTTTTCTTTGTTTGCAAGCATCCAATTCCTAGCCTTGGCTGCATAAAAAGTTTTAAATGGCTTGAAAAAGCTTCGATCTAACGGTTGTAAAGCTTGCGTGCCGTGACTTGGCAAACAAAAGAGAATTTTATCATTTTGTTCTGCGGTCTCTAACATATCCGCAGAATTCGTGTGGGAACAATGCCCATCAAGAAGTAGAACAGCTTTACCTTGAGGCTTCCGTGGTACAAAATGCTGCACTAGCCACTTTTGGAACAACTCCCCATTAACATATGCAGATTTCTTGTTCATGTATACATCTGACCCATTAGGAAGTCCATCACGAAATTCCGGCTTTTTGTTTGCTCCTTTAATAATAACAACTGGAGACAGGAAATTTCCTACAGCATTGCAGCAAGGTATTATCGACACAAAGTCCCCCTTTTCCACGGATGTTAGTGAATGAACTGATCTCGAGCCCTTCGTAGCAATGACTTTTCTAGGTTTGTTGTTTAACTGGACACCAGTTTCTTCAGTATTGAATATACGGTCAGGCTTGTCCAGTAAATCATGCTCTGTCATAGTTTTAAGCCAGAGAGTTCAAACGTTTTAGTGACTTCCTCACGATTAAGTCCCTGAGCTCGGGCAAGGGATAACCCTTCAGCTTGTCGTACGTTGAATTCAGGATGGCGTTCTAAAAAAGATCGTAGCCAACGATGTCCTGCTTTTCTGGATTCTTTATCAAATTTCTGATAAATAGCAAGTTTTTCAGCGAATTCAAACGCTAGTCTTCGCATCGTGTCTTTTGTTACAGGAAACCTTGCTGTCTCTAGTTTTTGAACGTGTGCTACTAGCCGTTTTTCATTATCGAAGTCTAGTACCGGATGTTTTCCTGAAATATCACAGGAATTTTTACATGATACGATAATGAATGAAAATAATCTGTCAAAATTAGGCATCAAATAAGTTAAAAGGCATTGGTACCCAATGTCAATTTTTTTGCATCTTGTTTAGCAAATCTTCGCCTTAAGCTTCTTGATGTCTCAGCTCTTCAAATGCGGCATTAACAGCGTCCTCGGTCCACACGGCACGAGGTGGTGCCCCCGCCTTACGTGGCATGTCTAGAAAAGAAGAAAATCATTGCTTCAAGTAAAAGAACACACCCTTATAGCACTTTTCTTCTAGAATTTGGAAGTAATGTGTCACCTCCACTTTCTCAGTCAATGACGTGATACAACTAAAAAATAAGGTCAAAGTACAATGTGGGATAGTTGCCCCTAAGGGCATGTATAGTCATAATAAATTGGGCATCTATCCTTAGTTGGGGGATAGACGCCATGGAGTTTTGCAAAAATACCACGAATAAAAAAATTTTATGACACTCATTTATTTGTTATTGATATATATATATATATATATATATATATATATATATATATATATATATATATATATATATATATATTTACTATAAATACAAACATATAAGCACTTACTTTATAATATAAAAAGTTCTGACTGGCCAAAGATTCCAAGAAGCCAAAATTCAACTACCTGTCACCACTTCAACAGCTTTCAGCTGCATGACACATCATACATCTGCTCCAACAAAGCGTACCGCACTGACTGGCGAGAGAGTGGTATGGATCTTACGTTTAAACAAAACACTGAGAGCTTAGTGTTTGTGCAGGCCATTTCGTGCGTGCTTAGGCATCTATCCCCTAGGGCATCTATCCCATATTTACCCTATTTATATCAAATAAAGGTTTATGAAACAAAAGTATTGCTGACAAATTAAACATCTTTTAATTTCTTTCAAAGATTCACTCTGTCTAAATTTGAAACTTTTTCTCTTTTCCAGATTAAGGAATCATATCCCACCGAAACAATAAATAATTGCATTTCTACGTAATTTTTATACAAAACTTTATAAAAACGACGACGTGGAGTACCTAACGAGGTGATTGCGTTTGGAAGGTGATAAGCAGGGATGCAGCGGTGTCCTTACATACACGAAATGCGCGAACGTCTTCTGGGGCAACCCCAAGAATCTATGGCCATGGACACAATGGAACGTGATGGATTAATTGACAATCGACAATCAGCTGAATTGAATCAGGTCGGGACGGTGGTAAAGGTAGGCGCGATAATGCTCGTACACGAACATCCTCCCATATTAAAGAACAAATTCGAAACGAAATGTTTTCAAAACTTTACTATTCCAAATTATTATAAATATGTTTCTGTCAATATTAACCAGTAACTATTTCAAATTCAATAGATTTTAATTGTTCGTTCTTTGTAAAAGTAATCTTGAATGTAATTTTAAACTGTAAGATACATTTTTAATTTTTGGATTCAATGCATTCCTTATCTAAATTGCTTTAGGCATTTTCTTAACAGTATTAATGTCAATGTTATTCCACAGTTCGATACCCTTTCACAGCATCATTGGAACCCTTTAATTGCAGTCTTTGGATTTTCATACAACCGAAGTTATAATTGTTCTTTGCACGAGTATTTATCGCCTCCATTATGTTATGTGTATGAAATTAACATTTAAACACCAAATGCAGACTTGAAACATTCATTTCCATTATTTTTATGTTGTGTATGAATGACGAGTATCCTTATAAGTCAAAGGATTTGATGGTTAAAAATGCTTTCTGTAGTTGAAAAATTTCATTTTACCATTGTAAAAGCAATTTCGTCAATTCCTTTGACTTACAAGAGCTCTTTAAGTCTCCAAATCGATTATTTACTTTCAATGAAAAACAAAAGATTAAGTATATGTTGTAATTGTTGCGTTCGTTTTTTAGATATCGGCTATGAATTGGAAATTTATTTAAAAAGCTTGCTTTTCATCGGTATTAGCGATGAATTTTTACGAAATTACAGAGCGTATCACTGGACACTAAACAAAATACATTCTCATTTAGCCACAGACCAACACACTCTCAATAAGACAACATTCCTCCTAACACTGTGCATGTTACTTCTTGTTGTTCAAGAATCTAATCTTCTTAGACTTTCGCTACATAATTTTGCATTTAATGAAATTTTCGATTATGCTTCTAGCTATTCATATTAAAAATAATAGAATATTACAGTCTTGACATATTCATGATCAATAATATACTAATAAGTATCTTGTAAAAGCATATTTTTTGTTTGAGACAAAGCTAATTCAGAATAATTGAAGAAAAAATTAAGCTATTGTAAAAAGTTGTAGTTTATTCAAGTGCAATTTGTCAAAGATTAACAGTTTCATACAAGGTTGACTACCTGAAAGATTCAAAAGCTTTAATTTGTAATTTTACCCACAATATTTCAATATGCAATGAGTGCAGAAAGGATTCGTACAACCCCAAAGCTTGTGGAAAATGATTTAATTTTCATACTTCTATACATGCTTCTGAAATGAAAAAAAATATCACTGACAGTTTGCAAATGTACTCACTGATTTAATATACAATATAAATTAACAAGTTGGGTAGACAGATCCACGCTCATGTCAGAAGGGTTTTGAACTCAACTTACAAAATGCAGTCACAAGCAACGAATAAAATCAAGAAGCATGTCATAGAGATTTGCTTGCTCAGAAGAAAATCCATCATTTCTCCATTTTCAACAAGCAAAAATTACTCAAATCATGAAATCCCAAAAAACATTTATGTCATCGATCTTATCTGAAAATTTTAAGAAGATCCAATCAAAACTGCATTGTCTGATTCGATGGAAAGTCCATAAAATATGCCCAGTGCCCTCACTGAAGCAAAAACTGTCAGTTTAAAGACTATTTTGAAAAGATCTCATAAAGAACTTTCATTTGATATACATATCAGCTATGTTTGATGAAATTTTTTTCAGGGGCCACTCCCCTGTACTGTAAACATAGATTCATGGCCTATTTTTTCGAATCCTAGAATGGTTACAAAGCTCTTTTGTTAGGAGCTCTCTCCTAGCTCCTCGACTTGTTTCTCCTATGTGTTAATTGTAAGTTCTCATCTTCAGTCATTCATTAAATTGAATCAAGTGTTCAAAGTATGTACCTTAAATGTTGGTCGGGAAAAATAACTCAAAATTGTTCAATTTTTGCATTTAAAACAGCCACTATTGTGTTTTACGATTACTGATACCACTAGCTGAACCAATTCTTAAAGATATTCATGATACCTATCATTCCTGAAACTTTCATGAAAATCCTAGTAAAGCTGTAGTGTCTGAGTCGGCAAAAAAGCGCAAATTGTTTCAAAGCTATATGTTTCCATAGTAATAAAGAGCATATTGTCCCATAGTAATAAAATATTCAAATCGCTGTAACCTCGTTAAATACCATTCGATCTTTGTGAAACTTTCAGGATAGGTCACTCTTATACTAAATTTTATTGAATTTAAAGTTACCTTTAAGATTTTATTTAAGAAAAAGTAAAATCGATAAATAATACTTTTACTAACAAAGTTGAGTGAATTTCAACTTCACACGTATTCGCTGTTGTTGTACTCATAAAGCGCTATATTCGTGATTTTTTTTCAGACCGCCAAGGGAGGTGCCCCCTTGGTACTGATAAGGCAATTTTAAGACTTGTTTTGAAAAGATCTCATTGAGACCTTTCCAATGACACCCTATTCGACTACCAACGGTGAAATTTATTTTTTGAAGGGTGGGCCCCCATTAAACCCCATTGAAAAATTTTACCACCACAAAACTTTCAAGAAGTCGCCACTTCTGACTTTTCCTCAAAGTTTCATAGCTATAGCTTCTATAGTTTCGGATAAAAAGTGCTGCGACATACAGACGGACGGACAGATGGACACAAGTCGTGATTGCGATACCCTTAGAACACATTCATAAGCTTGCAACAAAATGTCGTAGAAACAAGTTGGGTAAACAGACCTACGCTCATGTCAGAAGGGTTTTGTATTCAATTTTCAAAATGCAGTCACCAGATTGAATAAAGTCAAGAAGCATGTCAATGACGATTTTATTGGAGAAACTATGAAATTCGAAGATCATACTATTATTAACAAAGTTGAACGAATTTAGACTTCTGAGGTTTTTTTTATTGTTACACTCATAAATATCTCCCTTGATAATTATTTCAGATGTCCATTCGCGAGGGAGGAAACACATTTTTCATGTTTTTCCCCCCTGTGCCCCACTGAAGCAAAAACTGACAGTTTAAGAACTGTTTTGAAAAGCTCCCATGAAAACTTTCATTTCATACTCATATCGGCTACGTTTGATGAATTTTTTTTTCAGGGGCCACTCTCCTGTACTGTTATCATCGATTAATAGCCAATTTTTTCGAATCCTAGAATTGTTACAAAGCCCTTTTGCTAGAAGCTCCCTCCCGCCTCCTTGACTTGTTTCACTTATGAGTATTAATTGTAGGTACTCATCTTCAGTCATTCATTAAATTGAATCAAGTGTTCAAAGCATGCACCTTAAACGTTGAAGTTGGGAAAAAATAACTCAAAATTATTCAATCTTCGCATTTAAAACAGCCACTATTTTGTTTTACGATTACTGATACCACTAGCTGAACTGATTCTCAAAGGTATTCCAGACACCTATCATTCCTGAAATTTTCATGCAAATCCTAGCAAAACTGTGGTGTCTGAGTCGGTAGAAAGCGCATGTTGTTCCATAGCCATATGTTGCCATACTAATACATGCAGGGAGTATTGTTCCATAGTAATACAGGAAAATTCAAACCACTATAACTTCGCTAAATAAGATGCAATCTTTATGAAACTTGCAGGGTTAATCAATCTTATAAATAGTCATCTATGTACTGAATTTCATAGAATTTAAGGGTACCCTTAAGATTTTATTCAAGAAAACATAAAATCGATAAATCATACTATTACTAACAAAGTTGAGTGAATTGCGACTTCTCACGTATTTGTTGTTGTTGTACTCATCAAGGCCTACATTCTTGATTTTTTTCAGATTTTTCGGATCACAGGTGTCCAATCGCGAGGGGGGGAACACAAATTTTCCGTGTATTTCCCCTCCTTGTGCGCCCCTCGAAGCAAACTTTGCAAATTTAAGACCTGTTTTAAAAAGTTCTCATCATGGCCTTTCATTTGATACCCATATCGGCTACCTTCAATGAAATTTTTTTTTCGGGGGGTCACTCCCCTATATGGGGAGACCCCCCTTAAATACCTTATAAAATTTTTTAGTACTTGAACTTTGAAGAGAGCACCATTTTACATCTACATACAAAATTTGATGCTACTAGCTTAAGTAGTTTCCGAGAAAAACTGCTGTGACACACGGACGGACAGACAGACAAACGGACAGACGGACAGACAGGACGCGATTTTAGAAGGGTTTTGTAAAATTATTTTACAAAACCCTAAAAATACTCGGTTCGAGACGCACAAAAAGCATTGGTAGGACCCATTTTTTAGGGTATTGTAAAATCATTTTACAATGCCCTACAAAAATCGCGTCCTGTCTGTCCGTCTGTCCGTCCGTGACACACATTTTCTCGCAGACTACATAAGCTAAAAACATCAGATTTTGTAAGTAGCTGCGAATTGACGCCCTCTTCGAAGTTCCACCACGAAAAGAAATTTATAAAGTCTTTAAGGGGGTCTCCACATAAATGGGAGGGCATGTAGACAATATGGATATCAAATGAAAGGTCTTGATCAGAACTTTTCAAAACAGGTCTTAAAGCAACAAGTTGGTGCAGAGGAAGGGGAAATGTACGAAAATCTTGTGACACCTTTGACCCGAAAAATCTGAAAAAAATCACGGAGGTGTGCCTTTAGCAGTACAAGGGCAACAAATACCTCAGAAGTTGAAATTCGATCAACTTTATAAATAATAGTACATTTTATAAATTTTACATTTTTGCCTATAAAATCAAGATGGGACCTTAAATTTCCCAAAACCTACAATTTATGTTTTTTTATAGAAATTGTATGTATTCCGAAAATCACAATAATTGAACAATAAACAGCTAAGTTACAGCCGATTGAATATTTAGCAATTACAACAACATTAACACGTGATACTAGGGAGATACATGTTTTCAACGGACCTAGACACTACAAATATGTAGGAATTTTGATAAAAATTTTAGAAATGGTTTATAATATTGATGTGTTATCATGACTAAACAAGCGACGTGGTCAAAACATTTGAAACAAAATGGTGGTTTCAAGTCATAATAACCATAATCATTTTTCGAACTCAATTTATGGAATCTGTATATTAGTCAAGTTTTGATATGCAGAATATATTGTTTGATTTACTAATTGCTGCTACTTTAACTTGTTTTAAATTTAGTAATGAATTAATGGAACTCAATACTTAGCCCTTGGCGGCTTCTTCTTACGTTCTCCCCCCTCTCTTTCGGACCTTCGTTTCCTGCAACAACTCCAATTGCCTCGGTCTATTGACCGCGTGCTCCAATTTGAAATTTGAGCAGCGAGAAACTGTCTTCGTTGGCCGAGTCAGACCAGCATTTCCTCAGTTTCCCCATTGATCTCTGGCCTTCAGTTCTCCCAGCGAATACCTTCTTGGGTATCCGTTGTTCGTTTATACAATTTCTGTGGCCAATTAATTGCAGCCTCCGCAGTATTACAAACGTTGAGACCTCCGGCTCATCAAAAATTTCATACAGCTGATGGTTGTACCAAATTCGCCATTGGTCCCCGTCTTTCTCCCTTCCGATTACTTTCTTAAGGACCCGTTCCTCAAAGGCACTCAATATGTTTGCAGATGCTTGAATTAGAGTTCATGTTTCACATTCATAGCATAGCGCAGGCCTCATCACAGATTTGTATACTTGGAGGTCTGTTTTCCTGTGTATGCAGCTGGTCGTTAAGGTTGTCAAGACTGAATAAAATATTCTTATTGCGAGCTGTATTCCTGAGCGTATTTCGTCTCTTTTATTGCTGGTTCTCATTATTTTGGTGCCCACATTTTCGATATTGTATTTACCAAGTGTGATGTTTTGGGCATTTGAGATATTTTTCCTTGACTGCTTCATGAGCTTGATTTTATTCTTATTGATTTTTAGCCCTACTAGCTTTGCTTCGCTGTCGAGTTTCAGGAAAAGTTCTTTGGTAGCTATTAGTGACCGTAACAAAATATTGATATCATCCGCATAGGCTAACACTTGGCTTGACTTGTGTAGTAACGTACCATTTGTATCGACAAGTAGCTTTGTAATAACATATTCCAGAGTCAAATTGAATAGCAATGGGGTCAACCCATCTCTCTGTTTTAGTCCAATATTTGTGTCAAAGGCGTCGGTTACTTTGTTATTGATGCGAACTTGGAAGATTGTAAACGTCATTGTCATTTTAGTAAGATGTGCTTATTTGGCTGGGATAATAAGCAAAGCATTGTTTGGTAAGGTACGTTACGATCAATACTGTTGTATGCTTGTTTAAAATCAACAAATATTTAGTATACGTCTATGTTAAACTCCCAGCTTTATCAAGTACCTGCTTGACATTAAGCAATTAGTCTGTCGTTGATCTGCCTACTCTGAAGCTCTCTAATTTTCTTCAGTAGCTTGGTACCTTATTTGTGGGTAGAGAATCTGTACCACTAGCTTGGCATATGTTCTTGTTGTCAAATGTGATAGATGACTTTGCGGATGGCTTTCCACCATATTTGATAAGTCCCACTGAAATCACATCGATGCTCGTCGATGTCTTGGGATGATAACCTTGTCTCAAGCTTTTCACTACTTTTTACGCTTGGGTTATGTTGCTTCTTGCTAGGCTTCTTATTTGGTTGTCATAGTATTTTCTATTCTTAATTCTAATTATCTTACTCAGTACTCTTCTGAAGTTTTCATAATGTTCTCTCTTCTTCCTGGTTTTCTAACCTAAATATTTTTTGTATGCCTGATTCTTCTGATGTAATGTATCCTGGAATTCATCATCCTACCAATAATTTCATACGCACGTGGTTTCACGTCTAGTCGTCTGTTCTGCCACAGTCTTAATCGCGACATACACCTTCACCCATTGCTCGTTGCTTATTTTTAGCGATGTGCCTGATAAGATGGGAGCTAGCTGGTTGTCGAGGGTCTCCCTGAAATTTTTTGGCACAGATACTGTTTGGAGCCTTTTGATATCAAATTTCTACAGAGGTCTGGTCTTCGCTGAATATGCTTTTGACTTGCGACATTGATAAGGTAATTTGATCTAGTAATGATCCGAGTTACAATCGCTTCCTCGGTATGTACGGCCATCAAGTTTACTAAAGGCCCAACATTCGATTTAGGTTTGTGCGTTGCCAACCGGTGGTACTCAGTTCATTTTATGTATGCTTTGATGTGGAAAGCAAGTCGAACCTATGACTAAACTCCTGCCACATGCAAAGTCCACCAGCCGCTTTCCGTTGTCATATGTTTCATCGTGGATATATATACCCGTATCCTCGAGGTGTTCTCCTGGCTGATTAGCAGCCATAGCGTTGAAATCACCCAGAATTATTTTTGGGTCATTTGGAGGCAATGAATCGACTAGGATTCTCAGGTGATTGTAGAACGATTCCTTTGTTTTTTCATTCTTTTCTTCGGGCAGGGCATGGAAGTTGATCAACCAAATTTTGAAGAGTTTCGCTTTGATAAGGATATCACCCAACCTTTCATTAACCAACTTGAAATCAATTGCTCATGAACTCCCTATCCACAATAAAGGTCACTCCATATCCTCGCTTTCCACTGTTTAATATTGTGTGTGATCTCATATCTTGAATATCATTTCCAGTGCAGTTCATTTCCTGGGTTGCCAGCATGTTTAATTTGTATTGACTGGCCTGTTGTAAAAAGTCCGTAACAGCGTTCAATGCCATAATCTATCTGGAGGTTTCGAGGTTATGGCCATAGGTCTAATCCATTCCAAGGCTCTGTTGCAGCTTTTGAAAAATGTAGGGTTTTACGCGGACGAGGCGTCAAGTAGGTAGCAGAGGTTAAACGCTTTTAATGGCCGTAGCTACCAACACTTTTTGCAGCTAAGAATAGCTTGGTAACTTTAATTTTATTTAAATTATATTTTTATGATTAATTCCTATGTTTCTTTGTCTATTGTTATAATTTATTTTGTTCTGTGTTGTTTGTAGAGCAGTTTTAGGGGCTCAGACATAATATACGAATGAGCAGTTTTTTGTTATTTTATAACACTATCGTCAAATGTTTTTGTTTGTATATTTCATATTTTCTAATGTATTTAGACGCCTTTCTTGGAATATAGGAGGTATGAAGCTAGTGCAATTTAACACCTTAACGCCCTCATGTTTGTGAGCAAATTAGCACCATCCTAACAACTCAAGCGAGATTTAATTCTCCTAAAATTTCAAAATAAAAATGACAAATTTTTATTTGGTAGATATTGGATTGGCTGTTTAAAGCTGTCACCGTTTTTGTTAGGATCGAAGGAATGCCTTGTTATTATTAGTATGGTTGTCAACCTAAATGCCTTGTCATATACTGTGTCCAAAAAATAAGGCGACAGTTGAATTTAAATTGCGCGCGTCGAAGGATTTGGAGAATGATTTTTTTTAAGGTTGGTAGTACTGTCAGTGACATCTATGTCAAATTTGCATGTCAAAATATTCATCAGTGTTTGAGATACGCGTCGTTTTGCGAGCTGCTAAAAATGAGTTTTCGTTTTTTGCGATGTCGAAATTTGTTGAATTTGCATTAAATTTTGCTTGCGGGATCAATTTTCTGCTGCGGATACATTGAGGATGGTGCAGAAAGCTTTTGGTGATGAGGCTATGTCTAAAAGAAATGTTTACAAGTGGTATAGTGAGTTCAAGCCGGCCGTGAACGTGTCGCAGACGAAGAGCATCCTGGGCGACCATCAACCTCTTCTTCTCTGGTGTTGCGCATTATGAATTCCTTCTGCCGGGCCAAACAGTCAACAGGGAATATTATTTGAATGTTATGCGTCGTTTGCGTGACGCTATCCACCTAAAAAGGATGGAATTGTGGAAAGATTCTTGGTTTTTACACCACAATAATGCACCATCCCATACTGCACTCGTAATTCGTGATAATTTCGGCAAAAACTCAACCCATATCGTTCCGCAACCACCGTATTCACCTGATCTGGCACCGTGCAACTTCTGGCTGTTCAGCAAGCTCAAAAGACCGCTCCGGGGACACCGTTTTCATACGATAGAGGAGATTCAAGCCGCACTGAAGACGGAACTGAAGGCCATCCCGGAAACGACGCGTATCTCAAAAACGAATGAATATTTTGACATGTAAATTTGACATAGATGTCACCAAGAGTACTACCAACCTAAAAAAAAAATTCAAATGTCATCTTATTTTTTGGTCACAGTACTATGTACTTTTTTGGTCCAGTTTTCAGGTTCTTGTAGTTGCTAGTATTTCTGACTTACCGTGAGATTTCAAGTACCTTTCTAATAACTCTATTTTGGAATGACTTGAGTGCTTGAGCTGAGTAAGTTGATAGTCTGAAAGAAGTACCACATGCAGGAATTCGTTCTCACCAACAAATTTGTGCAATGCTGTGCAAACGTTAAGCACCCTAACCACTACACCTCACAAATTGAAGCACGTTAGCAATTCAAAATTACAAGTCAGAGGTATTTAAAACTCTGTTTTAAGTACTAAATGAGTTTTGACGTACCTACTTAAAAAAGTTTGATATACCTACTCAACGAAATAAACAAAGTATAATGGACAAATTAAAGTGTTCAAATTATAGAAGCATCGCTCTCCTGTGCACATATTATAAAGTAATCTAGAAAATCATACAAAGAAAATTAAAGCCGTACTCTGTAAGCCTTATAGGAGAGTATCAGAGAAGCTTTTGAAGTGGACTGTCTACAATAGACCAAATATTCTCAGGCATGCAGGTGCTCGAAATGGGCTGGGCATATATCATCGATATGCAGCAACTCTTTGTAGACTGCAATCAAGCCTTCGACAGTATCGACAGAAATGCGCTGTACAAAATAATGCTTGACTTTGATGTCCCAATAAAACTTGTCCGCATTGTCAACGTCACGTTGCTAAACACAGAGTTCTAGATCAAGGTAAACGGTGAACTAACGGACAGCTAATTAATGGAATCAGGCTTACAACAAGGGGATGGACTTGCGCCTATGCTATTTAATTAGTTTTAATTTTATTTAATTTTATTTTAATTTTGCTGGAACACGTCATCAGGAAGACATTAGCTGAAACCTTGGATACACTAATTTTCAAGGCCATATGCTGGTAATGTCAATATTATGGTACGTTCAATCTTAGAAGCAACGAAGCATTTCTGAGTCTACAATCTAAAGCAAACACGATTGCCCTACGAGTTAGTGACACTAACATTAAATTATTGACTCAAACGAGGAAGAATACTCTAGTTTGACAAAACCTTACTATAGGCAACCACCACTTTGAAAGTGTGAATAACTTTGTATACCTTGGAGACAACATGAAAAGAAGAGGCGTCCAAAAAGGTGGAGATTGGATGCCGCTATTATATGGAAGTTAAACATGGACCCTGGTGAGCGAGTTCGTAAAGGTAGTGGACATATTTGAACGCAAACTGCTCCGGAAAATCGATGGAACAGAGTGGAGACTACGTTACACTGATGAGTTGTACGAAATTTTTGCCGATTCACCTATCTCCTCTTCCGTAAGGTTACGTAAATCGCAATCGGTAGACCATGTAGAAAGAGAGGAAGAAAATCGGCTACCCCAAAAAACATTACAGGGTAGAGCACAAGGTAGATATCCAGACCGGGAACTCGATGGGAAGACACGATAGAAGCTGACAGTAGATCCTTGCTGGGAGTAAACGACCAGGGTACAAAGTCGTGGAACCATAATAATTGCAGAAGATTAATCCTGGAAGCCAAGATCCGGCTTGGGCTGTTGCGCCGTAGATGATAATGTTGACTAAAAAATAAGACCCTTAAAGACAAGAAACAATTCAAAAAATAGTAACGCAAACATTTTGTGTATTCCCCTTTCTCGCATAACTCAACTTTGTTTAGGCTGTTTTAAGTTCTGTTATACAAATACCTCATCAAAACATACTATGTCTCCTTACTCGACCATCATGAAAACAAAACATTAAAAACTTTTGAACAATGTTTTGCCCGAAAATTTCGAATAGATCCGACCTTCCCACAAAGTTTGGTTACTATAACTTTGACAATTTCTACAAAATACTGCTGTAACATAGAGACGTCATTTCAAAAGGGTTTGGTGTAACAGTACAAAGCTCTAATAAAAACAGAATAAAAAATTAAAATATTCCAACTAGATTGGATGAGGCAGCCGGAGAATGTGTAGTATTTTCGGACGGAGAGTGATTCTTGGGCATAATTTGAGCTTAATGTCTAAATTATACAATTCGGCCAGCCAATATACAGTTTTAGTGTCGGAAGCAAATTTTTCAGTTAAACAAATTTTTCTTAAGATATCATGAGCTGGATGACATTAAAATAACTCTATCGCAAAGTTAAGAATTTTTTTGGAGTAGAGAGTAAGCAATCACTCCATTCATCTTTGGGAACCTATCATTAGCTTCTTTCATAGTTCTGCAGTACTTGCACATCTGCCGCAACTGTGTGCCATCCAAATCAACAAAATTCCCAGACTATATTGCTGGGGCACTTCATTACAGGATAACCTAATTCAATTTCATGATATTTTATGTTTCATAAATGCTGTTAAATTTTCCTACATTTCAGGTGTGTTCCAAAGTAAGCGAGACTGAGCTGAAATAGAAACGACAGGAGCTTTGTTCTGATAAATTCGAGTTTATGTAATCAAAATAGTCTCCTCCGCCCTCGATACACTGTTTTGCGCGATCCAAAAGCTTTTCGAAAGAGTGTTTCAGGTCATTGACCGGAATGTCCTTCAGGATGTCAATATAAGCCTTTTGGATGCCCTCGATGGACGCAAAGCGTTTTCTCTTCATGGTCAAATGCTATTTTCCGAATAGGTTAAAAGTCACAGGGAGCCATATCAGGCGATTGCGGTGAGTGATTGATGGTTAAAATGCGATTTTTAGCCAAAAAATCAGTCACAGAAGTGGACTATTATGACAAAAACCTCGTTTGTTTTGGAATAAACATGCGCAGACCTTCCGTAAGTTCAAATTATCGGTTAAAATGCGATAAATCAATGCTGTGGAGATATTTAACTCCGATTTTGATAAATTCACGCACAATTTCGATGGAGTTTTCGGTGATCACTGATTCTGGGCGCCCCGTATGTTCATCGTCATTTATATCCTCACGACTATCTCTGACACGTGTAAAACACTCATGAAATCTGGTAGCTCTTTGTTCGAAACTCATTCTTGTACCAATGACACAAACATAATGTCACTTTAGGCGCAATAACTTTGCTTTCACTGGAAGTTAGGGAGGGATGTAACTTTTCAACGCACTATCTCATTCACAGATGACGCCACCAAAAACATTTTTATGACAAACGTCTCGTTTATTTTGGAAAGCTCCTTGTAATTAGTAATAAAAGTTGATCATAATAAATGTCTGACTGAAGTTAATATTCTCGCGGTCGTGTTATTTTTCGTCATCCAGCTCATGACATTCTTCAAAATGTTTCCTTTTTGATTCAAAACTATGCTATCATCAGTATTTCAACATCATGCAGCAGCTCTGGAACTAAGATTATGCCTTTGAGACAACCGTCTTGTTAGTTTGAATTATCTTGATGAAGCCCAACCGGTATCGTTTGAGCGGTATTTTCAATTGTGGGAATAGCCAAAAGTCGACCTTGGAAACAGCCAAAGGAGGAACATTCCAAGTTTTCCATAGCGATTTTGTAGCGAAGACTTTCTGCTCTGCATGCAAGGCATCTCATCAGTAACTGTGGCATCTAGGGAGATTGTGAGCAATTACTAGTTACGCTCATATCCCAAAGAGGTTGCTCGAACGTTCTAGCGAGGAGATATGAACATAGGTCAGATATTTTTTGTTCAGACCTTTTATTAGGTAAGCTGGAAAGGGAAATGTTATCCAGATGAAATTTGAATGCATGTAATAAATTGCTGAAATCGTTTTCTGACAACAGAAGCCAGCTTCTGTTTTTTCGGGGGTTCAAAATAATACAGTCAACTCATCTTTTTACTTGGTACAAGCCTAATTATTTTAGCTTCAGTATCTGCTCTTTTTTAACTATTATGATCAATTCATCGATTTTCATGAAATATTTCACCATTATCAAAGTTATTGTCTACATTCTAATAAAAGCTACAAGTAAATTATTGTACTTAGTCCATAAAAATTATGTAAATTATGTATAAAATAGTATTTCCTTAATCATTTTCAGACAGTAGAATCCTGCAAAGAAGAGCTAGATAAAAAATCAAATCTAGCAATCAAGGTATCATTATTTAATGACAGTAGTTCTTGCATCGTTACTGTTGTTAAAGAAATATTCTAGAGAACTCTTGCCTTGCAGAATCTATTAATTTAGCTGTTCTATAAAAATAAAACTTCAGAAACTTGCACTAAAAACTTAAAAGTAGAAATGCTATGTGTCTTAAAAAAATAAAATCCTATAAGTATTGGCATAAAATTCGACTTTTTTAACTTTTTGACACTATGTTGTTGTATGATTGAGACAAACTAAAATATTTGGATTCAAATTTGTTCTATGAATGGGTAAGAAGATTCTTTAATCAATTTTACCATTCAGTATTTCGCCCACTTTCGCTCTTTGATTTTAAAGTGGGTTGTCTTATGAAAATTTCATCGTTTCAGATTTTCCAAATGAATTCATCTGCTTTTAAGAAATGTCATTTCTAATTTTATAATGAAAAAGTTCGCGAAAATTTTAAAAGCGTTTGTTGGATCTGATGAATATAGACTTTTTAAGAACTTTTCATACATTTGTTTTCAAACTGCTATTCATCTTTCTCGTGGCTTAGGACTCCATATACTTAAAATCTTTAAGATATTCATTATCATTTTTGAACTCCTTCTATATTATTAGACATATTAGGTTTCAACATTTAATTGTTTGCGCTTACAAATCCACACCCTCTATTCAATCTACAAGATAATTTTTTCGAATTATAGAAAGATAAACTGTACAGGCAGAATGCTCCAGAATATAATTGAGTTCTGTTGATGAGTAGAAACTTTTTATGCATTGGGCTCAATGAAACCTGCAACAAATTTACCTTTGATAAGCTCCAGATTTGTTAACCAACCTTCAAAATTTAAAAATGACGACCACGATCGAAATTTTTGCCAGTACTTAATGCTCGCCCAATTGTTAAAAGGAATGCCTGAAATCTCAATTCTCATCGAATGCACAGTGTCTTGGATCACTCGCCCCTTCATTCTCAACCTACCCCACATTTTCCTCTCATCTTGTTTCAGATCATCTTCATTGAACGTGTCAATCATTTCAGTTTGCAGCTCTACTTGTGATGCTTTTTAAATGAATTTCCTTTCAATTTCAATTGGTGTTTAGCGATACGATTCAGCATTGATTGAGCAATTTAATTAATTATGCGTTTTTTCTTTTCTCCGAATTTCTCTTTTCAATGATTTACTGTAAAAACTTGCGATAAAACAGCTTCATGCAGATGGATACCACACAAGCCCCGCACATCAAAGAACGCCACTAGTGCCTCGAGACTTAGGAGAGGATTTCAATTTAGATTTCGATGATGATCAGCCATTAGACTATCGGAAACCGAAAAATGCCAAGTAAGTACCATTTCCATTCTTTAACCAGTAATAATTGCATTTAATTGAGAATGTAATCACTTTCGCATTAAAATCTTCTTTTCATGCTGAGCTTAAGAGCTTTTAATCGATGCTTAATTTACTAAAGGCGCTTTAAATGCGCGCAATAATAACCAAGCATTTTTCAATTTCGTTTGCAACAAGCAATAAAGCAGAGCAAAATTCATTATTTTGAAGAATCTACGAAAAATTAAATAATTTATCACAATTACTCATTGATTTTCTTCCTTTGCTTTTCTGTTTCGATTCTGACAACAAAGTGATCTGCATAATGAATCCAGCAAGAATCTGGAACTGCAAGAGCAACACCCAAAAAGGTTAGAGACGTAGCTTTCAAAAGAAATCAAGTTTTTGAGTTTGCGATTGCTTTTATTGATTTTACTTTACATTTTGAGCAATTAGACAACGAAACGTTATCCCATTTTAATTGGTTATGGACAATGCTCAGTAGTGTTACCTTTTATTGTATATGCTTTTCGATTGTTACGCTTTCAAGCTCACCTTAGAAATAAAACCTTTAAACACTGAAAACTATTTGAAGGACACACATAATATTTTTTCCAAACACATCTGAAACACAAATTAAAACTAAACCATTTCGTTAGTCGTAAGATAAATGTTCATGAAGAAACGCCACTTATACCATAACATATCTAGCATTAACATTTACAGTTTACTTTCATTTTTGCCCGCTACTACTCGTATTTTCACACTATCCCGGTATTGAAATGTGTGATTTGTGGGAGGTGATTTAGTGCGTCTATGCTAAATCCGCCACATCCATACATAAGAGTGGATGATTCCATCATAAACTAATCTATTTTAAGGATTGGCAAGTGGGTCAAGTATCGCGGAATTTATAATAGCCTGCAACATATGAACACTATAAAATTTATCAAATCCGTGGAAGTTATAAAACAGGGGAAATAAACAGACAAACATTATTTCATACAGATTCTGTATAGACTTGATTTGTTTTAACGAAATTTGATCATGTACAAACTGATTCATGAGTGTTTCCTTAAGAACAATATTTTAATTATTTTTGTTATGATTAACATGTTTACATGTACGTATGTTTTATGTTTAAATGTTTTCAAGCGTTGAAAATCAGACGATATGTAACTTTGAAATGTTCCACTGGATTTTATGCAAAAATTAGATACATATGCGGACGATGCGTGAAAAATGTAAAGTAGATTTTCATATGTGTTTTTGGTGTGTTCATAGCACGGATTTTCAAAACTACTCGGAAGTGGTTGTAAATTCAAAACTTTACCAGAAATTTTTTTCTTCACGGCGAATTACATATGTTATTTATAAAATAAATTGAAAAGTAAATATTAATAATTTTGAAAATTTAATGTAGGGTTCTCCATTAAGGACATAACAATAAATAAATTTCAATAAATCGATTGTGAGACGTGCTGTGAAGCTAGTGGCACCTTCTTGTTGAAACCACATATCGTTGATGTCAAGTTCATCCAATTCTGGCCAGCATAATCTTTCAAAATAATACAATATCTCTCTCCATTGACGGTAACATGACGGTCGTTTTCATCCACGAAAAAATACGGCCCATGAAAACCGCACCAAACAGAAATTTTTTGCAATTGCAACGGTATCTCAAGAAGCACATATGGGTTTGTTGCTCACCAATAATGTTTATTTTACTTATTAACAAAGCCATTGAGGTAGAAAAAAGCTTCATCGCCGAATATGATTTTTCGATAAAGGTATTTTTTAATAATTTCTAAACGTTGCTAATTCGTGAACTTTACCATGATGAAAAAGTTGACTTCATCTAACGTCATTGAAAAAAAATCCTGTACTGGATAGTTGGGATTTTCTCTTGAAAATGACATCGACCATCATTGACGTGCTCTCATGTTTCGAATTTCAATTAGAGACTTCAAATTTCACAGTGCACTAGTAGTCCGCGTAGTGTAGTAGTTAGAGCACTCATCCCGTGAGCCGAAGGTCCCTGATTCGACTCTCGTTGGCGGTAACGAGATTTAGTTCGAGTGCTTCTTTGGATGGACTATAAGCGCGTTCTGCTATGATACGTGCTGGTTTAAAAATCAGAACGTATTGCGCCTGGAAGGACAAACACACTACCAAAGCATGATACTGACCATATCGCCTTGTCGAGAGCCAACTCATTCGATCATGATAAGATACTATAACTATCTCTAAGCAAAGGCCCGAAAAGAGCTGTAGTGCTATAACAATTCTACTTGCATCAGTTCACAACTAGAATTAATATCCATGTCTCCAAAATATAAAATTTGTTGGTATAAGATTTTTAGATGTTGTATGCCAATTAATTATATACAATAGCGCTGGTGAATCGATATTAGACTCAATGGTTTTAAATAAAAACAGAAAATCTTGATAGTCCCTACATGAATGCAAACTTTAGGATTTTCTGATTTCTAACAAATAATCATAATGGTGATCTAAAGGGTTTTCCAATAATGGGTGTTATTTTGAATAGCCAACTATTTCGGTAGATGTCACTTCTGAAGCTGTCATTTTTCGACATTTGACTAGGAGAAACTACGCCATTGATAAAAATGGAACGATATATGCTTCAACAACGCATTGAAATTATTGAAATTTACTATAAAAATGGTGAAAATTTGGCAGAGACGGTTCCTAAAACTCGAACATTTTTCGGTTGTCGTGAAGCGTCTTGTGGGACCGCATTACAGAAATTAGTGGAAAAATTCGAGATGATGGGACAACTTAGTGATATGAAGAATAAAACTCGTGCACGTCACTTAAGAACAGCAGAGAATATTGCTGCTGTAGCCGAGTGTTGAAGAAAACCTAGGTTTGTTCATTTCTCGTCGTTCTTTGACATAAGGCATTCCACAAACGTCATTACACCATATTTCGCATAAAGATTTGGGTCTTAAGGCTCATAAAGTTCAGTTAACACAATAACTCAAGCCGGTCGATCATCAACAACATCGTGTCTTTGCTGATTGGATCCTTGAAATGCATGAAAATGATCTGGAATTCCATCGAAAAATCATCTTGAAAGATGAAGCCCATTTCCACCTCGGTAGCTTCGACAACAAGCAAAATTGTCGCATCTGGGGTTCGGAAAACCCAAGAAATATTGTTGAAAAGCCTCCATATCCTCAACGTGTGACTGTTTGGTGCGGTTTATGGTCCGGCGGAGTCATTGAAATTGGATGGTATTGATCTGGACAACTTTTACTTTCAACAAGATGGCGCTACGTGCCACACAAGTAACGAAACCATTGATCTTTTACGGGAATAGTTTCTATACAGTGTTATCTCTCGAAGAGGTGATCACAATTGGCCACCGAGATCTTGTGATCCAACATCTTGCGACTTCTTTTTTTGGGGCCATGTGAAAGGTAAGGTCTACCCTAATAGCCCAGCGTCGATTCAAGATCTCAAAGATGGAAATCGTGAGGCTATCGAGGACATAGGGCAACCACTTTGCGATTTGGTTATGGAAAATTTTATGAAAAGGATATGGTCCTGTAAGCGTGGTCGTGATGGTCATTTGCCTGATGTTATTTTCCACTACTAATGGCATACATTCTTCTTTATAATGAAATAAACATCCGATCATTCATATTAAAAATGGCATTTTTCTTTTAATATCAAAATAACGAGACTTTTGCCATACAATTTTTTTGGTGGTATCATTTGTGAATGAGACAATGCTTTGAAAAGTTACATCATTTGTGATACTCGGTTTAGTGGAAGCGAAGTTATTGCGTCTAAACTGACAGAGTATTGGTGTCATTGGTACAAGCATTTTGGATGCCCTCTATGGACGCAAAGTGTTTTTCTGTCATGGCCAAATGCGATTTCCCGAATAGGTAGAAGTCACAGAAAGCCATATCAGGCGAATACGCTGAGTGATTGATGGTCAAAATGCTATTTCTAGTCTAAAAATCAGTCACAAGAGTGTATTTTTATGACAAAAGCCTCGTCTATTATGGAATAAACATGCGCAGACCTTCCGTAAGTCAAAATAATCGATTGAAATGCGATGAATCAATGTTTTGGAGATATTCAACTCCGACTCCATGAATGTCAATGATGATTTCGGCTCATTTTTGATAAATTCATGTACGATTTCGATGGAGTTTTCGGTGATCACTGATTTTGGGCGCCCAGTATGTTCATCGTCATTTATGTCCTCACGACCATCTCTGAAACGTGTAAACCACTCATGAACTCTGGCACGAGATAGACAATCATCACTATTAACTTTTTTCATCTATTCAAATGTTTCGATAAAGGTTTTACCGATTTGAAAAGAAAATTGGATATTAGCTCTTTGTTCGAAACTCATTTTTGTACCAACGACACAAAAATACTGCCACTTTAGACGCAATAACTTCGCTTCCACTAAACCGAATATCGCCAAGCTTTCACTGGAAGTCAGGGAGGGATGTAACTTTCCAACATACTATCTCATTGACAGATGGTGTCACCAAAAAAATGTTTATGACAAAAGTCTCGTTTATTTTGGACAGCACCTTGTATATATCCCTTTATGTGAACATGGGACAGTACAGGAACATTCCAAATGTTTGCTTGTAAAACAAAATGAAAAAGACTATTTCAATTATAAAACACAGTTCCCGGTCTAGAACAAAATGCACTTCAAGTTCTAAATACAACTTATACTTAGTGTATGGTGGAATTTCGACAGAAAGGAATTGCAATTGAACTTGTCCTGAGTATTTGTCGTGTAAATCTACAAAGTTAGTGTATTTTCTTTGCTTTTTATCGGTATTGAATAATTGCTGTTTATCGGTATTGAATAACTTTCGGTATTGTTTGAAAATAATTCTTGTTTATGGTGTGAACCAGCTCTGATACATTACATTACTAAGTGCATCATCTAGTGTCATACATTTAGCGCTACAATATTGTTGTTACAGGATGGCTGCTAGACGTCTACGAAAAGACAATATATTGAAGTTTTTCATTGATTACCTAGACATTGAAGATGGGTTCGACGATGATGACAACAGCATCGTAGTCCTTGATTTTGTTTCTGATCCGAATGAGCTAATAGAAGAAGATGATTTTGAAGAGGTTGATGGGGTGGAAATTGATAAAATCCTTGAAAATACTGAAAGCACAAATAGTACTCCCCAACTGCCAGCTCCTTCTTATAATCTACATCAAGCAGAATCGTCATTTTGACCTGGCCCATTCGGACCCTTTCAAGCTAGGCGAAAATTGAATCTAAGCTGGAAAAAGAAGAACCTTGAGCTAAATGTGCAGCAATTATGCTTTACTGGTGACGAAAACTTACCTGCAAAATTTTTGGAACTTGATACCCCAATACAGTTCTTTTTCAAAATATTTCTAAACGAACTTTTTGGAAAAATTGCAAGCTAAACAAATCTATCTACCGAGCAAAAAGATATTAATATGACAACCGGGTCACAGAAACCGATACCCAGCCATTTTATTGGGCTGGTTTTTATTATGTTGCTGGTAGATCTGCCAAGAGTTACAAAACATTGGAGTGGCAGTTTGGGAGTACCTCTAGTTAAAGAAAAAATGCCAGTGAATTAATTTGAAAAAAAAAACCAGACGACTCATTCGTTTTAATGGCAACTCCAAAATGGTTCCACTCGATAACGCAGATCACGACCACCTGTTCAAGAGCAGGCCAATTGTAACAAAACTGAATGAAACTTGCCTTAAGGTCCCATTCGGGAAGTATATCATCGTCGATAAGGAGATTTGTTCCAGTAACCGAGAAATGACCTGAAGAGATACAATCCCAAGAGGCTCCATAAGTGGGGCTACAAAATCTATGTTTTGAGCATTGTCAGCGGATTTGCATACAAGTTTGAGCCAGGAACAGGAAGTAAGAACGTAATTGCGTCTAATGAACCAAGTCTAGGTGCTACATCAATTGTTGTCAGTAGGCTAACTCGTGAAGTACCACGCAATCAAAACTAGCTTCTATATTTTAAGAACAAGGAATGTTGAGCTTGGGAACCATTTGACGTAACCGTATACCTGAATGTAAACTACTCACACAAAAAAAAAAAAATTGCCAAAAATGTCGAGTATGTTGCCTGTGTTGAGGGAATTGATATATCTACATTGAAGGATAATAAAATAGTCACACTTGTATCCAGTTTTGTGAGCGAACTACCCAAACACATGTATGTAGATACAACAAGAGCCTCAAGGCAAATGTGAATATTCATAGACCAAACGTGGTAGAAGAATATAATCGTCATATGGGTGGTGCCGATCTTATTGACAACATAATGGGCAGGTATAAAATAAAGTTATGAATCAAAAGATGGCAGGCCTGCATGTTTAACCATTTTTTGGACCTTGCCATGTCCAATGCCTGGTTACTGTACAAACGAGTTCATAAAATCAAGAAAATGGATGAACCACTGTTGGCACTGGCTAACTTTTATATAGTGCTCAGTAAGATGGGGGTAAAAGCAAATATCCAACGACGAAGCATTGAATCCGACATACAGGCCAAAAAATGCAAAGTTCCAGCTCAGTTTGTGCCTTCGGCTGCTATGTGTTAAGATCAAGTTGGCTTCTTTAGAAATTGTTTTCATCTTTTTTTGACTGGTTTTTGTTTGCTGGTTATTACTGGATTAGACGTTATCAAAAAACATTGAAAATGTCTCCATTCAATTTTCCTCGACTACATTTTCGCGAATTGCACTCTCTGTACCTTCTAAAAATTTTATTTTGAGCCCTCCGTTATTCTTCTGTTAATTGATTCATAGGAAGAAGTGCTGTATGACATACTTTTACAATGTAGGGGACATATCCTACCAAGGATAAAGGAAACAAAGTGGCTAGCAGTATCAGCTACAAAAACTTCAGTATTCCAGCATCAATGTCGAATCCACTTGATACTGTTAATCAAGATACTGTGGAGTTTTTTATCAATTCAACATTAATGTTAGTTATTTGTTCGATAACTCGGAATTCTGAAAAAATTGCCTTACAGTATTCCCATAATTGCCACTGCCGAAACCAGGTTTTGGTTAAGTACAATCAAACCAAATTTATCTTTAAATTCTTTTTGTTTATGAGTTAATTTTTGGACACAATTTGTTTGTCTTCTGTTGCATGAGCTTGCCACTTTCCAAAAAGCAGTTTATAGGACAAATGAAGAAGGCCTCCGCGGCACTGTCTGTGATTTGGACCATTACCTCATAAGGGTCAAGTTCCAATGCCGCATCTCCAAGAGCTGTAATTAAGGAGCATCAGTTACTCCAAGGCACCAGATCCACATACATGTTAGTGCTGGGAAATCGCATCAACTTATCGCCAAAGGTCAAAACCATGTGAAAGTCAGTAAGAGATACGGTAACAAAAGCAGCCACACACGTTTTGGGGCACCAGCTAAAGCTTTTATGCCGAAGAATGCAAAGAAGTGATTAAAATAAGGAACTAGGCGTACAAACAATACATCCAGCGACCAACTCAATACCAATGAAGACATGACCTCAAATGCAGTCAAATCGGCGTATGCCTCTATCAAACAGCTCAGGGATGGTTTCAATCCACAAACAAATTTTTGCTAAAGTGTACAAGGAACAATCATAGGCAAACCAATTGAAATTAAAAACAGATAGCATTGTGGTTTCTCGGCAGACGCAGCAGTGGTGACTTGTAAAATGTTACCGTTCTTGCAAATGGAATTTGGTAAGATCCTTCATTTCTAGAGGGATAATTAGATGTCCGCATTGTCAGTAACTCTCTTACATTTGTATGCAACTGATGATGTTGAAGCTTATATAGGTGACATTTATCAAGAAAGTGTCTACGAGATGATAACGATAGGATGTGCAGAAAAGAAAGGGATGTGCAGAAAAGAAAGACTTTAAATTTAAAGAATAATATTCGGGTGAACTTCCGTTGTACAGATTCCAGCAGTGAGTCTCAGTACTTATAATGCAGTGTCCAAATTTGGGAACAATACTCGAGGACAGGACAAATAGTTCTTATATAAAGATGTACTGGGCACAGGATATTTTTAAAGAGGCGAGAGTGACGAAGAACAAATCCGGAAACCCGAGAAGCACGTGACATGATGTCGAGGATGTGCTCTTCGAACTTGAGTCACGGGTCTAAGATCACCCTTAAGTCTTTGAACTTGGTCACTACAGATAGCGATTTATTGTGTAGGCTATATGGAAATGAGATTGGGTTCGGTTTTAAAGAGAAAGTCATTTTATGACATTTTTGCAAATTAAGGGAAAGAAAATTTGATTCACTCCAACTGCATAGAACGCTCAGGTCATTTTGGAGGGAAATGCAATCATCAATACATCTAATCACTTTAAAAACTTGAAGATCATCAGCATAGAGAAGACATGGAGCATCTATTAAAGAGGGCAAGTCGTAATGTATATGAGGAATAAGTGCGGCCCCGGGATGGATCCTTCAGGGACTCCAGTCTGTGGATGGAAGGAGTAAGATAACACTCCACAGAGACTTACTCTACATGAACGATTGTTTTCGTATGAGATAAGCCAAGAGAGCAAACAACCAGAAATACTATGTTGCGTTAGCTTTTTACACAGTACGTTATGGTTTACTTTTCAAACGCCTTGGCAAAATCAGTATGAATGACGTCAATCTGAAAGTGCTTATCAAGGGCTTCACCAACAATGTGAGTAAACTCAAGTAGATTTGTAGTCGTCGACCCACCTGGAAGAAAGCCATGTTGAGCAGGAGATATTGAGGAGTATATAAGTTCATAAATGTGATTATGAACGAAACGTTCTAGGATCTTCGGGAAACAAGATAGAAGTGAGATTGGACGGTAGTTGGAGACACACAAAAGAGGACCAGATTTGTGAATTGGGAAGATGTTGGCTGTCTTCCAGAAGCGAGGAAAAACTCCGGAGGACAAGCTGGTGTTAAAAATTAAACTCAGAGGAACACTTAATGAAGAGAACAGAGATTTGACGAACACATTTGGAATTCCGTCTGTTCCAGAACCAATGCTTGTGTCAAGAGTATTAATTATGGACTCGATATCTGCAGGGCTAACTGCAGGAGCACTATCAGCCAGAGAAAAATGAAGAGGGAAATCATAAGAAGGATCAAATGCAGAAGAGGAAGTTATAGTGGAAAAGAAGTCCACGAACAAGTTGGAAATGGATTCCAGTGTTGAATTTTGTTTATCATTCCAATACATGGTTGTAGGAAAGTGCGGGGAGGACTTTAGATGATTAATATATGACCAGAATGGCTTTGACTGGTTGGAATGAAGTGACTACTGTATGTGCGTAAAGTAATTTTTTCTTGAGCTTTTAGTTAATAATTTCGCGGAGACACGAGATCTAAAGTATTCATTATAAGAGTCAAAATCACCGGTCAACCTAAACTTTTGATGAAGTTTGTTCTTAATCTTCAGAGCTCTTAAGATGCCCCGGTTGAGCCAAGGTGGCTCAGAGCTCTTTTTGGACCTACATAGGGGTGTAAATTGACGGATAAGTGAGTCGAGGTCGAAATAAAATTTAGTAAGAGCTTCTTTGCAATCAAGGCAGTCAAAAAACGAGAACCAATCTAGTGAATTCAAAGATTCCGACAATGCGCTGCAATTGTCTTTCCAGAAGTTGAACTTGAGCGGTTGATGGCATATTTCCAGAAGCTGTTCTTCTGCAAAATATTTGTTTTGACCTTACTCGTTATTTTTCACTGTACTCATTATTTCCCACGAAGTAACTATACCTTGGAAAATGCTTGGAATGTATACAAAATTTTTCATTTTTCTTTAATTTCTAATAATTTTACTCTGTTACTTTATGTAACCTGTTCTGATCAAACTGTTTGGATTACCTAAGAACCAAGTAGATGTGAAAATTGTTACATACCTGAAATTGAAGCTTTCATCACTAATCAATTTTTAATCTTCGATAAAAAGTGACAGATATGTATAACTTCAATGAAATATAAAAATCACTAATAAAAATCAACGCACTCGACTAGTTTTAATTTAATGCACTCTAGCGACGTACTAAAGCTGTTGAATTGCATGGAACGAGTGTTAAATAGTACCACGGTTAGTCTATTGTTTAATTAATATAGCAGCACATCCTGACACAAAATTTAAATTTTTGAATTATTACTACGTTTAGATGTATCTGCCCCACTGGGAGACGTAGAATAAATCGCATCAAATTTATTGAATGAAATGAATTGAGGCTGGTTTTATTTTTTGTCTTCGAGGAACCAGCTTTGAGAGCCTTTACTTGTTTGAACAATTTTACAGCTGCACTTTGTTAGGCTTTCCATCTTGCATTATTTTGATAAAAAGTCTGACAATAAAATGTTCTCCTTCCTTTGCTCAATTTATAAGTCAAATTTTAAGACATCACAGGCCTTTTTGCGTACAAAATGTAAATTAAGAAACTACTTGTATGTATATTGTAAATAGAGATCCCCTGCCAATCTTTTTGGATAACATCAGATGTGAGTTCCAAAATGTTGGATTTTGAATCTGATTCGAGCTAAAACCAGAGGTATTTATTTTGTGCAATTGAATTGGGTAGATTTATTGTCGAATGGCATGTAACTAATGTAACTTCTGGCTAACAAGTATTTACAAGAGGTCAGAAATGACTTAGCAACTGAAATTGCTTTAAAAAACCTTTTTTTTATTTTAGTGAAAATAAAGGTGACAAATGCTTCAGTGAAAACTATATTTGCTTAACAGATTTTTGGCAATATTACTTTAAAAGTTTAAATACTAGTTTATACAAGTAGGGTGGGTAAAATACAAGTTTCTTTTTAAAAATACAATAAAATAAACAAAAATCAAATTTTTTCTTATACTTTGACTTTATTCACAAGAAAAAAACCTTTCTGTTAGTTGTGAAATATAATTTCATTCATATGGCTGCTACAGCTGGCGTGATAGTAGGCCATCCTCTCAGCCCAATTTCCCAAGACATTATTTATAGTACCGGGCCCTATCAGAGCAATGGGCTGTTGAATATTCAATTTCAGTGCTTGAATTGTCTGTGAATTTTCTGCGTAGCATTAATCTTTCACAGCACCCCATAAAAAGAAATCCAACGGTGTCAAATCGCAGCTTCGAGGTGGCCAATTGACATCGCCAAGGTGGCTGATTACACAATTTCCGAAATGTTGTGCGCAAAAGATCGATTGTTTGATGAGCTGTATGGCATGGTGCACCATCCTGTTGAAACCAAAAGTCAGTCAAGTTCAAATCATCAATTTTCGGTCACAAAAAGTCGATTATCATGCCTCTGTAGCGCTCTCCGTTGACGGAAACAGCATTTCCAGCCTCATGTTCAAAGAAAAACGGTCCAATGGTACCACCACTCCAGAATCCACACCACACTGTCACTCACTGAGGATGCATTGGCTTCTCAACAATCACATGTGGGTTTCCCGAGCCCAAAATGTGGCAGTTTTGTTTGTTCATATAGCCGTAGAGATGAAAATGTGTCTCATCAGAAAATATGATTTTGTGAGAAAAATCGGCATCCAGTTCGAGCTGCTCTAATGACCGAACAACGAAGCGGATGCTAATTTGGCTTCAATTTCTAAGCTATTTAGATCTTTTAAAAAAATAATCCGAGCTCTTTGTGCAACATTCTCCTCAGGCTCGTGCGAATAATATTGAGTTGCTGTGATCGATGGTGAGTTGATGTTCTCGGATTGAGTCACTCACTCGTCTCTGTAGCAGCCACATTCTGCGGGATGTGCACCGTACGAGTACGGAAATCATAAGGTTTGTCCGCTAATATGCCTGTCTCATGAAGTTTCTTCACAAATTTGCGTACAGTAGGCGCAGTGGGTGTCTCATTTCGGCCAAAATTTCTATTCAAAAAACGCACTGTTTGAGCAACGCAGTATTCGCTTTGGAAATAAGATTTCAATATTTCCCAACGTTTTTTAAGCGTAAATCGATTCATTTTGTTCCACAGAAGGACAAACAGCTGCCAGTGTCAAAATAACATGTGATTTATAAAGGAACTACTTTATGGCCCACACGGTATATATTATTTGCCACTTTAAACTCAATTGATTTACTCTTGGAAAATTATTATTGAAACAAGTTGAGCAGGCAGATAAGTGTTTCTACCAGAAGGGCTTTGTAACCACCCTAAGGTTTGAAACAACTTTTATGATGTCATGCACCCATGACTTTAAGTGCTCAACCATTACTTCTATAAGAAATCCTTCAAATATACCCAAAGGATAGAGCGTTCTTTTCATCAGCACATAACAGTCGCCATTTCGTTCAAACTTATATATTTTTCCTGAATGCTCGGCCAATTGAAAATATTTAAATTAAACAATATACCTGGAATTTTCATGCACATCCAAAAAACTATGTTGTCTAGGTCGATTTGAAATACATATCAACTTTTTTTCTTGAAAAGCCGTCGGGTCTTGCTTTGTTGTGTGAGCAGACGCATTTCGACTCTTTAGAGTCATCTTCAGTTTAGGGTCAAAGGGGTCAAAATGCGTCGGCTCACAGAACAAAGCAAGCACTGACGGCTTTGCAAGAAAAAAGAGAATTGGCCTGCGGATATCAATTAAACAAAATTATTAACTACATATCAGCATTTACTACGTGTTGCTGTCGTTGCAATTCCTTAAAATTGACATGACCATATCTCACTTGTTTATGATCCAATTTCAATCAAATTTTGTGGGGGTAAGCATCTTATGTTAGTCATGTAATTGTTAAATTTTTAAGGGCGCCATTTTAGTATAAAATAGACAAATTATACTATGATTAACAGATTTCAGTAAATATCAATAAACGTTTTTAAATAAAATGAGGAAATATTTGCGAGGTTTTAATTTCAATTTGCAATTTTTACAATTAAACTTTTCATCGTCGATGGGAGTGTTTCCGCTGATCTATACAGCGAACCTTTAATGTGCCTTTAAACAAGTACATCATTTGATAGCATGATCTATTATGCACATTATAAGTTTGTGGCTGAGATTGAAACTTTGTTATAATGCTTCCATAATTTTTAAATGCTTTAGAAATATGTTTTTTAAAGTCGATTAAAAGCCGGGATGTAAATAATTACAGAGTTTGATAGAGAATGAATGTTTTTAATTTTATTTATGCATCTTAGCTTGAAATGATTATGCTCGGATAAGTGAGCGAATTTTATCAATATGCCAACAATATCAATCAAAATAAATAAAATTAAATTATTAAAAGATAATAAAGGGATTATAAAGTCTGTTATTGGCCGCTTTTGGATCAGATTGAATACTGAACCCTTGGTAAAGGCTAAATTAACACTTATTCGTTCATATTTATATCCCGATAAGACAAAGGAGTATGAATGATTTCCCAATCCAAAATCACTAAAACTACTATTGCTAATTTCAATTTTTACTAAGATCAAGGAGATGATATGCTGAACAATGTACGAGGTGTGTTCAAAAAATATCACGAATTTTGTTTTTTTTTCGAAAATTATTTATTTATTCATGAATATATATTTTGTCCCCTTCAAAGTAATCCCCATGAGATATTATTCACTTGTGCCAACGGTTTTTCCAATCATCGAAGCACTTCAAAAAATCATTTTTTTTAATCTTGTTCAGCTCCTCCTTCGATGCCGTCTTTATCTCGTCAAGCGTAGCATCATCCTTTCATGGGCCTCTTCAGTTTAGGAAACAAGAAAAAGTCACAGGGGCCAGATCTGGGAAATACGGTGGCTGCGGCATCATTAGTGTGTTGTTTTTGGCCAAACAGTCGCACACAAGCAACGATGTGTGAGCAGGGGCGTTATCGTGGTGCAAAAGCCAATTTTTGTTCTCCCACAAATCCGGGCGTTTCTGGCGGATTGCTTCGCGCAAATTGCGCATAACTTGCAGGTAATATTCCTTATTGACCGTTCTTCCCTGTGGCAAGAACTCATGATGCACCACGCCCCTGCAATCGAAGAAAACTGTCAGCAAAACTTTCACATTCGACCGAACTTGGCGCGCTTTTTTCGGTCTTGGTTCATGCGGCAGCTTCCATTGAGATGATTGAGCTTTGGTTTCCTCGTCATAACCATAAACCCACGATTCGTCACCAGTTATGACCCTCTGGAGCAAATTTGGTTCGTCGCGGACAGAGTTTAACATCTCATCAGCAATGTTCATGCGTTGCTGTTTTTGGTCGCAATTGAGCAATTTTGGTACGAATTTCGCGGCGACCCGTCTCATGCCCAAATCGTTGAATGGCACGAGCCAATCGATATGTTTAGGTCCTCAGCAACTTCTCTAACGGTGATTCGACGATTGGCCAATACCATTTTCTCCACTTCATGAATTTTTCCGTCTGTTGTTGAAGTGCTCGGGCGTCCGGCACGCTCTTCGTCGTTCACATCTTCTCGGCCTTCTAAAAACATTTTGTACCACCGATAAACGTTGCTTCGGTCCAAGGTAGCTTCTCCGTATGCCACAGTCAACATTCGGAATGCATCCGCGCACTTAATTTCGTTTTCCACACAAAATTTGATACACGTTCTTTGATCCATTTTTTTGAATAAGTAAAAATCGAAGACGATTGAAAACACGTGCAAGTAAAGCAGCTATCACCAATCAAGTGAACATTCAAAATGGCCGAGCTTGTCGGCATAAGTGACCGACATGAGTACCAACATAACGCCACAAAAAAATCGAAATTCGAATATACGTAACCCGCGAAAATTCAAAATTCGCGATACTTTTTGAACACATCTCGTATTCCTATTTCATCGTTATTTTCAATATCCTAAATGAGAAGTTTTAGCACTTGATTTCTTTTGCCCCCAAAATCTAATGTCTACCAAACAATGTATTTGCAAATATTATGCGTGCAATCAACCCTCCAAGCAATTAGTAGTCAACGAAATGGTTTACAACAAAGCACTGCAATTGGAGAAGCGCCTTTGAATCTTGATACAAGCTGCGCACAATATACTCGTATAAGACTCTTTCTTTGATTTGCCGTGATAAAAGAAATAAAAACGATAGAAAATGCTAAATAATATCGTTCTTGATGTCCCAAACAAGAGCGACTAATAGACATTTCTGCGCATCTTTAACGTAATTTCATATCATCAGTCACCTTCTTCCTGCGAAGCAAATATCTTTTACGTAAAGAGCAACAGAGCAGGGTAACATCGTGCCCCAATATGAAATGTAATGCAGACTGTTTCATTTACGAAACACAGTTCACTTCAAACCTAATCCCATGTAAATGTTGCCGAACGCAATCCAAAAGTCCTATGTACACAAAACATGTATGGAACCCCAGTTCCGATTGATTGTGCTATCAGGACAAGACAGCAACAAAACACAGACGGCCAGTGGTAGGGGTTGCAAATTAAAGCGGAACCAAGAGGGTGAGTCCTTTCATAATGTTGACGGCACAGCATCGTGTACCGCACATAATTGAGGTAGATCTCTTTCTTGTGCTCTCGATATTGTAACGAGGACGATAAAGTTGAGGATGATAGCAAGGAGATGAACGATGGAAATTCTACAAAATAGTGAAAACTGAACGAATTCTATGTAGTCTGGCTGACCGCGGTCTCTAGAGCTGTTCTGCTTCTGGTACTACTGATTGTTATGTTGTTGCTGTCGGATCAATAAAATTCACATGGTCCTGTTGAAAGATGCCCCAGGTCTATAAAACTATAAAGGAGTTGTTCTCTACGATGAGATTTCCATGTTTTCATTGCGAACGCGCAACATCACTTACACTCTCCAGGATTGTGGAATGGGTAAGAACAGTGAAACTTAGAAGTATGTTAATTCTGATGCTCTTAAATGATGATTATTCAACTACAATAATTTAAGTAGTATGAATGAATATATGCAAAATTGTACTTCTACCATAGGTCAAAACCGCATATCTACGCTAAAATTAAAAGTGGCAAGGGGGGGGGGGGGGGGAGATTAAAAGAATATAATATTCATTTTAATGGGCTTCTTTCACTTCTTTGTAGTACTACAGCACCTCTCGGGCTTTTGCTTCCAGCGGTCTTTAACTTTCTCAATCCGTCAGCCACATCCTTAAATTTTGAAATCCGAGCAGTGATAAACCGAGATGGACCAGTATTTCCTTGGTTTTCTTTCTGGTCCCGCCGTTCAATTCTCCCAAGGAATATCCTTTTGGGTATTCGTTTTTATCCATATGGCTCATATAATCACTCTATTGCAGCTTCCACAGTATTCTTGTTATTGAACTCTCCAAAAATTTCATACAGCTCAAGTTTGTATCGAATTTGGCATTGGTCGCCTTCTAGCTGGGCTTCGATTATTTGCCTCAGAATCTGTCTCTCGTAAGTGTCCGATATGCCTGTGGATGCTTGAGTGAGGGACCATGTTTTACATCCATAGCGTAGTATAGTTCTCATTGCGGATTTTTATACTTGGAGCTTTGTTCTTCAAGATCATCAGAGATGAATAAATTCTTTTATTTATGAGCTATATTTTTCAAAGTGTTTCGTCTCTTTCATTTTGTGCCATCGTTTTTTCGGCGACTAAATATACAAATTTGCTCAGGTTTTCGATGCTGTATTCATCGCGTGAAATATTTTGGATATTCGACGTATTTTTCCTCAACTACATCATAAGATTTGTTTTACCCCTACTGATTTGTAGCACAACTTTTTTGCTTCACCGGTGATTTTTTTTGCAATTTTTAATGACTGTAATAAGATGTTAATGTCATTTGCATAGATTACCACTTGGTTTGACTTTACAATAATGTTCCCTTTGTATTGATATGCGCCTTTCTTGTGATCTATTCCACCGCCAAATTGAATAGCGATGGAGCCAGCCTATTTAATGTCAAAGGCGTTGGTGAGTTCATCCAAACTAAGGAGGTTGTCGACGTCATTGTCATTTTCGTTAGGTGGAATATTTTGACTGCGATACGGAAGCAAAGCAACATTTGGACAATAAATTCCAATTAATGCTGTTGTATGATTACTTAGGGTCAACAAAAATTTGCTGTACGTCTATGTTGAGCTCCAGCTACCAGTAGGTCGCCTATTGCAATGGTCTATTTTCGTTTTTATACTTAGAAAACGATATTTATAGAAGTAATTTCTGAATGACTATAAGACCGGAAGATGTTATCATAAGAAAGTTGTAGCATTTTAATTTTTCTTTATTCCACTATTAACGTACGTATAGCTCCGCAATTTTGCACTACTCCTGCAGATATTGAAATTGTAACTTTTAATGACATTATAATTCATTTATTAAGTGTATGTATTTCTGAGTAGCTAACAAATTTAAGACGAAACAATTCAACTATCAAGCAATGTGATAGTGATTTTATATGGCAGGCTTTAGTAAAAGCGCATTAATCAAAGTTAAATCCTCACTGTAAGACTTAAGCTCGTAATAATACGGAGGAATAGTTTCCAACAAATTCTTACAACTGGTTTGGTGACATTAAGATACGTGATAGCACAAAATACTGTGATAATTCACCGTATCTGTAGTATTCTTTTGCGCTGAAGAGGAATATGAAGCATGCCTTACATTTTTTGCATGCAAATGATAAGGGAATGCAGTGATCTCTACAAGGAATAGGACAGCTTTCTCTTGATAGCT
Organism: Odontomyia ornata; assembly: GCA_963969285.1. Lineage (NCBI taxonomy): Eukaryota > Metazoa > Arthropoda > Insecta > Diptera > Stratiomyidae > Odontomyia > Odontomyia ornata. Next base: position 461,721,114 of record OZ017739.1, read on the forward strand.
TAATTGGAGGGATGCTTTGATCAGTTTACAAAAGAAACCATGTGGCACATCACGTTTGTGCCGTCCTGACACTTAAAAAGGGGTTTAACCGAGCACCCGACGGCTCTGTGGTTGAGAATCCCCCTTCTAAAAATCCCACTCCACCTCTCCTTTTCCACTTGAAAAAGGATACTTGTGGCTTGATGGTGCTGAAAAGTAGTCACAAAACGCACAATTTACAGCATAAATGTACTCAAACCTACAGGAAAGAAAATCCGAGACAAATTTTAACTACTCATTTAGGTTGGTTCGAAGAAACCATATTTTCCAATACAAAAACGACGTAGATGCACTTAATTGATTTGTAGTGTTGCAAAATTCTTTGATTTCTTTATCTTAACTCTCTCCGCTGCACAGTCTTTTTTTTTAATGATGTGGTTTCTCTTCTCTATTATTCATTTGAATACTGCTTTGGAATGAAAATTTTATTTGTCAACATCCAACAAAAGCTCTAACTCTCAGAGTAAGTCTTTGTTTCGGTATGAAGTTACAATCAATTATAAAGATGCATTTAATTGAAAATGTAACAAAATGATTAAAAATATTTTGAAGTATTTTGGTATGATTTGGACTATTTATTTGTACATCTTTCTATTTTGTGACGGGAAACCAGTTAAATTGTTTATATCTTAATTAACATCATTTTCAAACAATTAATTGGTAGTAAAAGGTTACGTAATGATTTTTGTCATCTTTGGTTGATATTTCCCGAGGGTAATCTAAACCGCCCTCTCATCGGTTATAGAGGTGAAGTCTCGGCACAAGCCAACGGACTATACCCAACAGGTCAACTAGCCCTGGCACCCTTAATCTACTCCGAGGTGGCAACTGGCGGGCTAGCTAGATCAGAGAGACGTTTCGGTCGTAGGTCTTACAAGAGTAGACTAAGTCTGGATACAATCTCTCAGCTACCGAATCAAATGCTCGATTAAAATACGTTCAAAAATTTCCCGAAGAAAAATCTTATCTTTAGTTTAACGTTACCTTTGATAGACTGCTAATCAATCAATATCAAATTCGTGTGTTCCTGATCTAATTATCGACCTGGTGCCAGAAATAAGCTGCTTTAATTGCAACCAAAATATTCAACGCTAATCAATAATGTCAAACACAAATTATGGCACCACGTACCGAACCAAGCAGGCCGATTATTCGCGGATTTATAATAAAAACCCCCCTCTTCACCGCATGCCTAGCCCTGATTTTCTTCCCCTTCTGAAAAACTTACTACCGGAAAGGAAAGAGTATGATTAGCCTGACAATTCATTTTATTTTAATTTATTCATCATAATTAATTTATTTTTCATTCTCTAAATATAATAATAAAATCTTCAGTTTTTCCCAAAAACAAAAGAAACGAAACTTTTTTCGAATTTTTAAACGGTTATGCATACAATGTTTCATTACATATTCATTTTTTTCCATTTCGTTATTTTTAGAAAAAAATAACATGTAATATTTTTATTTATGTATAGTGAAGATTTTTATCATTTTTGTTTTATTTGTTTTTTTTTCTTATTTTTCCATCAAAAATTTCATAGTGATTGGTAAATCAATAATATTAGTATTAAGAAGAGGTTTCAGTTTTATGTATTTTGTTTTATTTTATGCTTTTGATTTTTAATCACAAGGAAGCTACCTGTTGATACGAGAAGTACATTACTATACAAGTTGAGCCAAGTAGTAGCCTATGCAGACTACATCAACATTTTATCACGGTCATTAACAACTGCCAAAGAACTTTTCCTGAAACTCGACAACGAAGCAAAACTAGTAGGGCTACAAATCAATGAGAATAAAATAAAGCTCATGACGCAGTCGAGGAAAAGTACCTCAAATACAGAAAATATCACACTTGGCGAATACAGTATCGAAAATGTTGGCGAATTTGTGTATTTAGGCGCCAAAATAACGAAAACGGGCAATGAAAGAGACGAAATACGCCGAAGAATACAGCTCGCAATATTTAATTCAGTATTGACAATCTTGAAGACCAGCTGCATACACAGAAAAACAAAGCTCCAAGTATACAAATCTGTGATAAGACCTGTGTTATGCTGTGGGTTTGAAACATGGACCCTAACCCTAACATCTGCACATATATTGAACGCCATTGAGCGACGGGTCCTGAAGCGAATAATCAGAGCGAAGCTAGACGGGGACCAATGGTGAATTCGATACAACCATGAGATGTATGAAATTTTTGACGAACCGGATGTCTCAACGATTATAAGACTGCAGAAGCTGCAATGAGCTGGTCAGATGAATCGTGTGGACGAAGAACGGATACCCAAAAAGGTATTCGTTGGGAGAACTGAAGGCCGGAGGCCAGTGGGGAAACCGAGGAAACACTGGTCTGACTCGGTCGACGAAGACAGTTCATCACTGGTAGGATTTTGAAATTGGAGGACGCGGTCAATGGACCGAGACAGTTGGAGGCGCTATTTGCAGGAAGCGAAGACCCAAGAGGGGCTGTAGTGCTAAAAAGAAGAAGAAGAATCTTGTGCTGTATCCTATGAAATATGACAAAACATAAACATTCTATGAAATATGACAAAACATTTTTTGTTTGTTGTTGTCTTGAGAATAAAATTAGCAGAGGGAATGATTTTTTTTTTATCTTTTAGAAAATTTTTCTTTAATTCATTATAAAATATAACGAAATTGAAACTTTTTGCGAATTTCTATGATATTATCATATTTATGTGGAAGATGTAGTAGTCCGCGTGATGTAGTGGCTAGAGCATTTAACCTGTACGCCGAAGGTCCCTAGTTCAAGTCCCGTTGGTGCCAACGAGATTTAGTTCAAACAATTCTTCGGACGGAGTATAAGTCCGTTCAGGTATGATTCGTGCTGATTTAAAATCAGAATGTATCGTAGCTGGGTGAACAGACACATAGCCTTAGCGTGGTATTGACCATATCACCTTGTGGAGTGCCAATATATTTGATCAAGATAATGAAATACTCGACGTATCTCTATACGAAGGCCTCAAAGGGGCTGTAGTGCTAAAGCAAAAAAAAGCAAAATGTGGAAGTTGTTTGTCGGTTGTGTGGTGTTTTTTTTAATTGTTTGTTTTCTTGCTTTTTGGCCTATTCCGCCCATTTCATTCCAATGCTTTGTTAATTCTGTACACTGTTATAATCTTAGAAAACAATATTTATAGGAAAAAAGTAGCAGCAATTGATAAGTAGGAAAAATGAAATTAACACTCACCAACGATGTTCTACCAAAAATGACATTTAGTTCAAATAAAGACATTAATATATTGAAGAAAGCATTGTTGGTTGTTTCCATTCACCTATGCAATTGACATCCTTAACAACTATTATGTTGAATTAAACGAGTTTTCTTCAAGAATAATTATTCCACTCAATAAATACTTACCTCTGAGAGGCACGCTACGACGTCTTGATGATTGCAACAACATCAAGCATAGAAGGCTTTCGTAACATTAACCGCCAAAACAGCAGCACTTCAAGTCAATGCTTATGACTCTAACTGCCCTCTTGCGTCCTTTCATGTGGCTATTCAATAATAAGGTTAATTTCGTTCAAATCCGGCGAACTTAGCTCATGCTGAGCATGAGGCGAAAGTCGAAGCATGGCAGCACACGGCGTGCTAGCGAGTCGAAACATGTGCATGGTATTATTTAAATTAAACAAGTTGGGTAAACAGACCTACGCTCATGTCAGAAGGGTTTTGTATTCAATTTACAAAATGCAGTCACCAGATCGAATGAAACCAAGAAACATGTCAATGACAATTTTATTGGAGAAAATATGAAATTCGAAGATCATACTATTATTAACAAAGTTGAACGAATTTCGACTTCGGAGGTTTTTGTTATTGTTATACTCATAAATATCTCCCTTGATAATTATTTCAGATGTCCATCCGCGACGGAGGAAACACATTTTTCATGTATTTCCCCCCTGAAGCAAAAAGTGACAGTTTAAGAACTGTTTTGAAAAGCTCCCACGAAAACTTTCATTTCATACTCATATCGGCTACGTTTGATGATTTTTTTTCAGGGGCCACTCCCCTGTACTGTTATCATCGATTAATGGCCAATATTTTCGAATCCTAGTATGGTTACAAAGCCCATTCGCTAGGAGCTCTCTCCCGCCTCCTTGACTTGTTTCACTTATGAGTATTAATTGCAGGTACTCATCTTCAGTCATTCATTAAATTGAATCAAGTGTTCAAAGCATGCAACTTAAATGTTGAAGTTGGGAAAAAATAACTCAAAATTATTCAATCTTCGCATTTAAAACAGCCACTATTTTGTTTTACGATTGCTGATACCACTAGCTGAACCTATTCTCAAAGATATTCATGACACCTATCATTCCTGAAATTTTCCTGCAAATCCTAGCAAAACTGTAGTGTCTGAGTCGGTAAAAAGCGCACGTTGTTCTATAGCCATATGTTGCCAGAGTAATAAATGCAGCGCATATTGTTCCATAGTAATACAGGAAAATTCAAACCGCTATAACTTCGCTCGATATGATTCAATCTTTATGAAACTTTCAGGGTAGATCAATCTTATAAATAGTTATCTGTTTACTGAATTTCATAGAATTTAAGGGTACCATTAAGATTTTATTCAAGAAAACATAAAATCGGTAAATCATACTATTACTAACAAAGTTGAGTGAATTGCGACTTCTCACGTATTTGTTGTTGTTCTACTCATCAAGGCCTACATTCATGATTTTTTTCAGATTTTTCGGATCACAGGTGTCCAATCGCGAGGGGGGGACACAAATTTTTCGTGTATTTCCCCTCCCTGTGCACCCCTTGAAGCAAACTTTGCCAAACTAAGACCTGTTTTGAAAAGTTCTCATCAAGTCCTTTCATTTGATACCCATATCGGCTACCTTCAATGAAATTTTTTTTCGGGGGGTCACTCCCCTATACGAGAAGACCCCCCTTAAATACCTTATAAAAAATTTTTGTAGTTGAACTTTGAAGAGATCACCACTTTACACCTACATACAAAATTTGATGTTTCTAGCTTAAGTAGTTTCCGAGAAAAACTGCTGTGACACACGGACGGACGGACGGACGGACAGACAGACAGACGGACAGACAGGACGCGATTTTAGAAGGGTTTTGTAAAATTATTTTACGAAACCCTAAAAAACCAATGACTTCCTCAAAATAATCTACTCCTGGCAATTCACGCTGCTGAACGTCTTCGCCCTTCTCAAAGTGAGCTGTCGTCTTGGTGGTTGACCACAGATTAATTTCACTCTGCAATCACTTTGCCTTCACTACCGTGGTTGTTTTGTGTTCCCAAGGTAGTTGATTAGGCTGAGCGATTTACTAAGATTTAGTGTCAGATGTATGAAAATTGCACCCCTACAAAATAAAAACAACAGGGAAAATTTGGCGTTCAGTAAATCGATACCGAAAGGAGTATTTCCTTCAAATAGACAACCCCGTTTCAGAAAATTCCGATCTAACCTGTCGTTATTTTCGCTTGACAATGGATCCCCGAAAAGAGATCTGGCACTCAGATATTTGTCCCCTCTGATTGGGGTTGCCAAAGTGGTGAATGCCAGCAAGTTATTTCAGTTACCACTGTGGAGTACGCCGGCTGGCTAGCCCTGTCCCAGGATGTGGAAGGCTGAGCGGGACTATACGTAATTTATAGTATCCAATTATCATATTTTCAAAAAAGTGGAAATGAGCCTTCATTGGGCAAATTTTGTAATTTACCTGTTGATTGATCAGCCCTGCCTTAGATGCACTATGTTAGGTCTGACCGGAAAGATACGAATTTTTAAGCCAAATCTTCCAAAAAATTATTGATTAAGTAATAAAAACACTTTTCAGTTAACTTTCACTTTTTATATTTTATTTCAAACACTACAACTGTTTCGACACACCGTGTCTTCCTCAGGTGTTAATATTACTAAACAATTCATTTCTAGTCATTTTTTTAGTAATATTAACACCTGAGGAAGACACGGTGTGTCGAAACAGTTGTAGTGTTTGAAATAAAATATAAAAAGTGAAAGTTAACTGAAAAGTGTTTTTATTACTTAAACGATGAACTTTCACCAAGTAACGGCCTCATCCATTGAACATTTAAAAAATTATTGTGTTAACTATTAATGCCACATGCATTTACTATGTGAATAACTCTAAAATGGTCTTCAATGTAGTTCAAAACTGCTTTTAATCCATGACCACATGCAGGTCTACTTTTAACAGAAATTTATATGGTGAATCGTGGTAGTGCTCAAGAAAATTCAACGAATAAAATTTGATTTTTTGGTGATCAGCTTTTTCTTATTGTATACAAACTATCTCACAATATTTCAAGTTTCACAAAATAAGGCGTAGACCCATTTGACATAGGATGGTAAGATATGTTTCAAATTATCTCCAATAGTGAAAAATGACTAGAAATGTTTTTCATTCAGGTTACGATTTCAAACTTTTATTTGCATGGAAAATCTAACATGAAAAAAATTTTGTAATTTAGAAAATGATTTTGGAATGCGTTATATTCTCATCAGGCATCAGTTATGGGTACAGCGACTGATGTGACCAACGGGGAGGTGGGATAATGTTATTTGAATTTTTATTTGATGTGATTTCAACAAGTTTTTGGATTCACTCGATACAATTTGCGGGTGCAAAAACTAATTGAATTTGAAACAAATTAAAATCGACGTATAAATTCTCTCTCGCAGGAAGTTTTTTCAGACATAGAGCTGACAGCAAGTTTTTACAGACACTATAAATTGTGATTAGTTTCGAAACGTTCGTTATGCACCGCTAATAGTTTTTGTAATAACGTAATAATAATATACACAGGAAAATCTTTGTTTTGCAGTTATGACGCTTCGATGTTTTGCGTATGGCTCTGTTCTCTCAACTGCTATCTTAACTCGAATGCCTGGCGGTGAACACAATAACTCTCTGCCATATGGGAAACGTTACACTGCTCCCTCTTAAGTGACATTCCCACTGTAATGATGGCGCTTTGCAGGCGGATATATTCTGACAGCCGTATGAGGTTGTGCTATGATCGGTTCCCATGTAATTGTTTTTATTTTTTTCGGGTGTAGAAACTATCCGCTTCATTATAGAGTCTGACGGAGCTTCGGTTTGCTGAGTAGTGGCGATGGTAATGAAGGCTGGCGTCAGTCGTTCGGTGGAGACGTTGATTTGTCTACCTTTGATGTCAATCGTAAACAGTACATCTGAAATTCGTTTGATCACTTTGCGTGGTCCTGAATACGGTTGACATAGCAATTTCCTTACGGCGTCAACTCTTAAAAAGACGTGTGTATATGAATTTAGTTGATGATGTACGAAGCTCATTGGATCATTGCGGTGGTTAATTGGAACAGGCCGCAATTCACGTATCTGCTGTTTCAACATGGATCCAAAAGCGTGTGGATCGAACAGATTGTCATCGCTCACAAAGGATTCTCGAGGAAGTGTTAAAGTTGTTCCGTAAACGAGCTCCGTGCAACTTGCGCCTAGATCTACCTTATATGAGTTTCGGAGTCCTAGGAGAACGGTCGGCAGGATGCGAGCGTAGTTGGAATTCTGCTCATGGCACATGATGGCGGCTTTCAATGTGTGATGCCATCGCTCTACCAATCCATTGGATGCTGGATGATACGGCGATGTTCGCGTACGTTTACATTCCAAAAGTTTGGAAAGAGGAGAGAAAAGCGCGGACTCAAATTGAATTTCTTGGTCAGTTGTGATTATGTGCGGCGCTCCAAATCTCGACACCCAGTTAGTGTAAAATGCACATGCGACAGTTTCAGCTGTTTGGTCGCAAACAGGAACTGCGTCTGGCCAGCGCGTAAATCGGTCAACCATCGTTATGCAGAAGCGCTAATCGTTGGCTACTATCAGTGGTCCGATGATATCCAGGTGCACTTGCTGGAATCGTTTGTCCGGTATCGAAAACTGCTGGATATCGTTTCCTGTAAGCCTTCCGATCTTTGATCTTTGACATGGTATACAAGTGCTTGTGTAGGCTCGAATATCTTTCTTCATGTCAGGCCAAAAAAACTTTCTTTGTACAGCTCGAATCATCGCGTGGACTTCAGGGTGCGAGCATCTGTGGAAGGTGTTCATAACTCGATTACGTAGAGTTGATGGTACGTATGGCCAAACATTGTTCGTTGACGTATCAAAATATAAACTTCCATATTCATCTACAGGTAGTGAACGCAGCTTATGTGATGGATTGTTTCCAGAGAGAAATGATTAAAGTGCAATGTCGTTACGTTATTCACTTATCAGCTCGTAGGTGATCAATGATGATGGCAGGTTGATCGCTTCGATTCTTGATAGTGTATCTGCTACAATATTTTCCTGTCCATTAACGTGGACGATTTGGGTACGAAATTCCGATATAAAACTTAAGTGCCTAATTTGTCTCGGCGAAGATTTTTCTGTTTTTTTGACTGAACGCATATATCAACAGTTTGCGGTCTGTTTTGATAACAAACTTGGTGCCTTCGAGCCAGTGTCGAAAGTGTTTTAAACTGCTGTAAATAGCCAACAGCTCTCAGTCGTAAACGCTGTACATTGATTCAGCCTGATTCAGCCTGATTCAGTTTTCGTTGAAAGTAAGCTAATGGTAGCCAACTGTCATTTACTTTTTGCTCTAATACTGATCCAATTGCAACATCAGATGCGTAGGCGACAAGTTTTAATGGCATGGATAGGACAAAATGTACTAGCAATGTTTCCTTCGCAAGGCTTTCCTTATGATCGTTAAAGGCTTTTATGGTTTCGGGTGACCATTGAATAACGCATTTGTCGCCTTTTTTTACGTTGCGGAGATATTGGTGGAGCGATGCTTGTAGGTTGGTGGCATTACGGACGAATCTCCTGTAAAAATTTAATATGCCCAGGAAACGGTGTAGTTGTTTGACTGTTGTTGGTAATTGAAAATCACGTATGGCTTGAACTAGTCAATCAGGTGGCGAAATGCCATGTTTATTTATTTTGTGTCCCAGGTACTCAATTTCTGGCAAAAGATTTTGTAATAACGTTTACTTGCACTACATAAAAACACACAATAATAATATACACAGGAAAATCTTTATTTCGCAGTTGTGACGCTTCGATGCTTCGCGTGTGTTTCTGTTCTCTCAACTGCTATCTTAACTCAATTGACTGGCGGTGAACACAATAACTATCTGTCATATGGGAAACGCTACACATTCTTTAATATATGCCAGTAGTCCTTAAATTGTTTGCAAAAGAAAGCTTTTATGCATTTTTAATGAAGAATCCTGATAAATAGATAAAGATCAGCTTTCAACAGCGCGCTCATAAGGCTAAGGGGAACAGGAAGAGATTCGTAGTTCATACTAAGTTTCAGTGATTATTATATCTTATGTTAAATCTATTGTTTCTGCATCGATGGGCTTATTTTTTTCATAATTTTGAATATAACTCGTTGCGTTGAAATGTCTATGAAGAAAGACTCCGCACTTCACACAAAACTTTTGATCTAAATTGTTATGATGATGTTCAATGAATTTAGAAAATACCCAAAACGGAGGTATTAAAAGCATTTCTGAAAAAAATTTAAGCATCGACTGAGGTTAAATAATAAGTAGATGATAAATTATGAAATACATCTATGTAGCTCGTAAAGTTTAGATTATATTAAGTACAAAAACAATAGCCGCAACCTTCGTTATCACCATCAACATAGGGCAAAGACAAAGCTCAAGTAGTAGACAAAATCGAAGCAAGAGGGTAATCTAAAGATCAAATTTATGAATGGTGAAGGGTTTTACCAATACTGTCCGTATACGATAGCACTGGAAGAAGCCTTATTGAAACAACAAGCCTGAATCACACAGGCTCAATAAAATTTGGGTTTGAGTTTCGAATGGAAACTTAGATAGCGACAAAATATCAATTCCATTGTCACATTTATCTCTTAAGTGATATTTTTGTACATTTCGTGCTTACCTCTCTACAAAACATCTAACTCAGAGCTCGTCTCCCGAAATTTGAAAATGAGGTTTTGAAACATTTTGATTTCAACACCGTATGGCATTACAAGCTGTTCTTGTAAAAAGTATGTTAAATACAAATTAAAATAGAATATTTAGTTAGTCGATTTAAAAAAAAAATTGCTCAAATATATTTTCTCCATTCGAAAATTGACATCAAGCGCTCTTTGATTTCGCAGCGCGATTTCCCTCCCAAAAATTAGAATCGAATCACCGACCGATATTGCTCTTTCTCCATTTTTCTAAAATTCGCTTACACGCTCACTTCCACACGCATTCAAAATAAAACTACGAGTCTAATTGGGCAGAAATTTTGATAGTAGCCATCTGCGAGAACGTACTATATGGTAATGAATCTCCCCTGCAATAGTAATGCAATCGGGTGGTGAAGCTAAGTACTTTTGATACCGCTCTCGTGTACATATGTTGCTAAATAAACTAGATACGTTTTTGGCAAAAGTAAGGCCTCCCTTTTGGTTTTTGGAACAAAACTTAAAATTCATAAAATGTGCTATTGTTCACGAAGTTTGTTCAATTTGGCTCGTATGAACGAGTATTTGTTGGCCTTGTACTCATAAAGACCTAGTTCCATGATTTTATCAGATTTTGCAGATCATAGGTGTCCAACCGCGTGGGGAGGAGACACAAATTTTTCATACATTTCTCCTCCCCCTTTATCCCTCGAAGCAGAAAGTGATAGTTTAAAACCTGTTTTTTTTTTTAAATTTATCATCAAGAACTTTCAATTGATATATACATATTGGCTACCTTTAGTAAATATTTTTTTAAGGGTCGTCTCCTATACGGGAGAGCCCCTTAAACACCTAATAACCTTTTTTTGTAGAAGAATTTTGAAGAAATACAAAATTTCATGTTTTTAGCTTATGTGTTTGCGTGAGAGCTTGCTGTGATGCGCGGATGGATGGACTGACAGATAAACAGATAGACGGATCGCACTTTAAGCAGGGTTTTGTAAAATTATTTTACAAAACCGTGAAAACTCGAAAAATAAATATTCCAAGAATAAAACTTAAAACAGAAATTTAACCGGAGAGGAAATTTCTAAGAAATTAAAAATGTGTCAATTAAAACTTTACAGGATACTCAAAAAGTGAAACTCTTCATCCTTTTTCGGGTTTTAGAAACATTATTTTGTAATTTATATCAAGAAGATTTGGAACTATTTCTTTGTAATTGTAAGCTTCACCCATTTATAGTTCTCAAAACAGAAGACATTAGATTGAATTATAGAATGGAGAAGGTTGTATTTTCCAAAATTCAGCATATTAATATCCCAAGTTAGATTAAAAAATTTGCACTAACTTATTGATAAAGTTGATAGATTTTCAAGAAACGACTCTAATATTTTACTCTAATTAGAAAAATGTGTACATATTCGCTCGAAGTTTAAACTTATCAACTACATATTCGCCCTCATTTTTTTAGTCCCTGCTAGTTCTTCTTGGAAAATTAGGTTGAAAACTATCAAGAATAAAAAGATTCCTGATAACCAACAACAGTGCAACAATGTTTCAATATTTCAGGATACCATTGTACTTTTGCTCATCGTAAAACGAGGAAATGCTCTACTCCAATTTACCACCCACTCACTACTTAAAAGGATCTCTCGTCTCAAGAGACTGACTTGGTGTAGTGTGGCAAGGATTTCCCCTTCATGGACTGAATAACATTTTCCTGGTCCACAGAGCGATGCTGCGCCCAACCATGCGAACGTTTCCCTTTGATTCTTGTTTTCGAATCCTGACGAAAGATTTGTGCGCGCTGAACTCCGAGCTCGACGGCTCCAACTCTCATTCCCAGTTCGCGGGCGCTCAACGGAACGCACATTTTCCTGTAGTTCTTTTAGATACGGTTGTAATTTTGGAAATTTTACCACTGCTTGTAGATGGTGTGTGCTGAGGTTTAAATGTTTGAATCGTTAAAATAGTGCTTTAACTATTGCTCAGACTTATGTGAAAAGTTTTTCAAATAGAAATGTAAAATGATATTAGATTGAGTGCCCCCAAGTGCGTCTCGAAGGTTTTCCTAGAAATGAGAAAAAAGTGAAAACATTGCAGTTCATTGCTAATGAGGAAGGGATCAACCAATGAATTACCTGAATTTTGCAAAAGATTTTCCGTTGCACCGAGCGGAGGTCACTAGGTCGTTTGGGTGGCCAATGGCCTAGCCGAGACTCCGCCCCGCTTTCACTTTATCTGGGTTTTTCAAAATTAAAACTATTCACAAGCTAGCCGTTTTTGTGATCAATTCTCCTCCTACATAGTATCTGAACGAACGTTAACACTCTTTAACGACTCGCTCCCGTTCGGCTTTTGGGGAAATATTATCGACCTTGGGGAACACCACTATCATTATCATTTTCCATGCTCTAAAAATCTCAAGACTTTTCTCATCGCATTTTCCAGTTACATCGAAACCAAAACGTCCGTTCGCAAAAACTGTTTCAGCTTGTGAAAATTTGTCAATGTAGACGCTGTTAATGAGTTGGAAGCTTAAAATATATTTGACAATGTGATAAAAAATTTGAAACATAAATTTCAAAGCTCAATCGAACGAGTTTGTCGCTCAGTTCAGCGTGAAGCTTAGTGCGCGCGTAAAGATTTCAGTGCTTGATCGGTGGTTGAAAATCTGGTGATAGTGAATTGAATAGGCCATTTTCACGTGAAAAGTGCTCCAATTGAAATGGGAGGCGGTGAAGTCAAAGTTGCCACAGTGGATGTAGAAAACAGCGATAATATGGCAACACTCCCCGTTTCGAGGGTTCATACGGGCGGCAGCAGTGATAGCGCTGAGAAAAATAATGCAGCCAACAAGGAGATGGAGCTGAAGAACGTAATGCCACAACCATTGCAGAGGTATACCCAACTTATAACCTTGTTGTACAATACGAGCAGATTTGCTGTTTGTCCGCTACTATATTGCACACAAATATACTTGTACATCAATAATTTGTTGACAAACACACGGATTTACTTCTCAATTAAAAATTATGTCATGACTTCACACGTTATTTATCTGAATTAGAAAAACACTGTATGCTGCAGCACAAGATTTTTCTGCTCCTTTGTCTCTGCCACCCATTGCCATGCGTGTCAGGTGCGCATTCTTTAATAGGGAAACGAATGTGCTAGGAAAATGGCGGCAATATTAAATCGCAGCCTCGCGGATGCTTGGGTGAAAGTTTTCTCATAAGGATGAAGAAAGAGGAACAATAAAAACATATTGTGCGTGGGTGAGCTAACCGCACGAAAGGCTGTTGAATATTTAAAAGTAAGATTATGGGCGCATGGATGTGCAGACAGGTACAATGTGCTCCAAAGAATGGGCCCTCGGAGATATAATCAGCTTTACCTGGTTATTGAACTCGTCTAGGATTACACAAAGCTACCGCAAGGACGTAAAGAAATCCATTGTTATCTTATCTCATTTTATTAGAACTTACTTTTATTTATTCATGGTAGCATGCAGAAGTCTGGCGCTTGTGGCTGCCTTTTGTTTGGAGAAAGTTTTGAAGTTCTTCGGATTAAAATTTAAGTTGGGTCACGATTCGTTGGAGTTTAATCAAAAAAACAATCTCTACATAATGTGATTCTGCACAAGATTAAGAATTTCGCATTAATGAACATAAATAGTGGTCTCTATTTCAAATAGGATTATATTTTTCATATTGGAGCAAGATAAGGAGTAGTTATAAACTAACTTTTTGAAATTGGTTACATTTATTTTATTTTCTTAAGCAGAAATTGATAAAATAATACAGCACTCAATATGCTGAATTCAGTTGGTTACCATGAATTATTTTTAAAACACTTTAAAAATGATAGACCGTCAGTTTTCTTCGTTTCATTTAAGATTGTAATCATGCTTTGTCTGCCACTTTGTCAAAAAAGGAAAATTAATTTGAGACCATCAAAGCAGATTAATGAAAAGGAGGTTATAATTTCTCTTCCAAATTTTGGAAGCAACACCACAAAACAATCCCTTCAATGTTAGTAATTTTGAACCTTTCACCAAATTTTTATCTGTAATATTATAATCCTCCTCCCATTAGCAAAAAAGAAAGAAGGCCCCTTCCTCTTTAACTAAAAAGAAAGAAGACCACCGGCCAACGAAATACCACCACGAGTTGTACGAAGTGCTTTAAATGCTGGAAGTCATCACAATATTGAAGCTGGGAAAGGTACAATAGGCTGACAAGGGGTAAGGTATTCATCGGGAAAAGCGGGAAAGCCAAGGAGAGGTTTGTCCGACTTTTTTCAATAAAGCAGCCCATCGCTACTTAGATTCAAAAATTGCAGAACACCATTGTGGGACCAAGAGAACTGGAGGCGCTTTCGCAGCTCCACCAAGGCCCATGAGAGGCTGTTGTACAACAACGAAAATAACGAAGATTATAATCACACCAAAAGTAGTTCAGATACTCATGCCAGTCGTGTTACATTCAGTTTTTCTGCCACTAAAACTCAATACAGCCTCGATAATGAAAACCCAAACTTCACGTCTTTAAAACTTTAGCACACATATTATATGTCTTTGAATAATGAATCCTGAAACTAATAATGGGAGCAAAATAAGAAGGAGATCCTTGGCGAGTAAAATATGATCTATGCATGGGGTAGGTGGAGACTATGACAGGTTACGTTAGGCTCTACATAATAAATGCCTAATGGCATGAGCGTTATGTAGTTTTTTGAGCACACGAGTTGTGTTGCGAGTATCCTGAACGGGAGTAAACTATGTCCTCATCCCTGTCTATTGAAGTCCTCTAATTATTGTCTATTAGTGTTCGTAGAGTCAGACCTCACTCTGGTAGGTTGATACGTTAACCACGTCCAGTTCATGGCCACGTGAAACATATGGACGAGCAACGGATACCGACGAAGCGCCATTCCAACTTTATAATGAAGATAGTATATCGCTACTCGGGTCCAGAAACCAGAATACATGGTCGTTAGACATGGACAACTCCTCAAAGTAACCAAGGCCCATATGAGGCTAAAGCGATAATGATGGCTTTTTTAAAACTATGATTCTAGAATACTGTGCATGAGCTTAAATTACTACGTTAAGGTAAAACTCACATCATAGTTCAAACCACCATAGTTTCGTTAAATACATTTGATCCTTTTGAAATTTTAATATTTGATCAGTCTTATAAGTCGCCATTTGTACATTTTGCTAAGCTCAATAGAACCCTCAGGACTTTATTCAATATAATATAAAATAAGTAGATTATACTATTACCAGCTAAGTTTAGTGAATTTCGACTTCTGAGGTATTGTTATTGGCATACGCATAAGAAACTGCCTTCAGGATTATTTCAAACTTTTTGATCCACTGGTGTTCAATCGCCAAGGAGAGACACCATTCTTTCGTGTTCTTCTATTCCGTTTGCTGTTCAAAATGGCATTTCATTTGATACCCTACTCGACTATATTTGGTGAAAAAATTTTTCTTTAACAGGGGGAGACCTCCGTTATAATGTATTGAAAACTTTTTTGACTTTTGATTTGATGACTAGCTTCTGTAGTACCTGAGAAAACGGCTAGATGGATACACAGGTTTTGATATTAATAGGGTATTGTACAAAAATTTTTTTACAAAACCCTAAAAATTTATGAATAAGCCAAAACAGTATGAAGCCCTAAAAGCCTTCACGCATCATTTATTGCTGACTTCTGTCGGTAATAATATTAAAGCCGTGTTGGCGTGACGTCTGAATTACGTGGCTGCTTTCATCTTATAATTCTTGTATCAGGAGATCAGGTTGCAAATGCACCATTGACACTTATTGCTAACGCCTCTGATATGACAATAAGAGCAGCATTAGAACAATATGCTAATGGACAATGGCAACGATTTGTATTGTTCCGCACAAGCTCTGTGAAATGGAGGCTTGGTACGGTACATATGATCAGGACTTATTAGCGATCTACTCTTCAGTTTGATTGTTTCTGACATATGGTAGAATCCGACCATAAGCAGTTAACAAACGCAACCAAATGGAAACTTGAAAAGGCATCGGATAGGCAATTGTAGAAATCAGACTTAATTTCACAATGCTTTTGCAGCAATCGGACTTTATTTCATAAAACTTTTTGAAAATAATCCAAATATCTGGATCCTACAACACAATTACAGAAGCGCTCTCCAGAATTTGTGAAATTTTAATGTCTATCGTTTTGGGCTTGCAACAACTTGAGCAAGCAGAAACGGCCGACAAAGAACTTCGAGCACTAATTTGTGAGAGTTCATCGTTCGATTTTCTAAAAAAAAGAAAATAAGGAATTTATTAATAGAGTGCGACATTCCAATCGTATATTCAGATGTCTATACGTCATGATGCACTTGCAATTACAAATGCTTATCGTACCACCGAATTAAAGAAACGGTTCAATTAATTGGAACAGCATTTGCTTAGTCACCAATAAAGAAAAATGTCACCCATTGGAATTAAAGAATTAAGAATTGAAATTCAATGGCATATAAAAAATGTACCAGCACATCTCTACGTTCCAAATGCACGTTTCACAAACGGAGATTTTAAAATTGTAATAATCCCAACACACAAACATCTAACACTCATTGACACATATACTCGTTGGCTAGAAATTAAACCTCTTAAAAAATGTGTCTGCCGAAACAGTAGAACCATCTTTTTATAGTCATTAGATATGTTGTTTTGGAACCCCGAAAGTTATTTCGACCTATCAGGGCACCCAATTCGAATCAACACTTCTCCGTTAATTTGCGAATTTGGCCTATGCTAAGCAAATACATACAACACTTTATCATTCAGCATCTTTTGGCATGGTTGAACATTGGCATCATTCATTCAAAACATCACCCGCCAGACACTTTTATAATCAACCGCCACCTTAGACAGGCCCTCTGCTAACTGCACTGTTGAGTTTGCGGAATGCTGTCCAACCTGATATTGGTGCCTCTCCAACAGAATTGTTGTGTGGTACTGCAGTTTACATGCCCGGTGAATTCTTTTCAAATCAAGGAGCGTTTGATGGATCATGTTCCTCAGTGAATCACAACAAGGGAAAAATATCCTTCCATTACGATCTCACAACTTATTCCTACGTTTTCCTCAGGACAAATGCTGTCCGCACACCACTGGAACCACCATACACGAGACCACGTAAAGTTATCAACAGGATATCTGAGCGCAACTACAGAGTTAAAGTTGAAGGTAAATTATTAAATGTCTGGGCAGAGAGACTCAAGCTTGTATATGCGCAAAAAACAAGCGTCAATCACAGACTGCTTTTCCCACCAGACAACATAAGTTAAAGTAAAATCAGCAGCAATTACTTACGGGTAGGCAACATCAATCCTGGATGCAAACCCAGTTTGTCTTTCACCATTAGCCCACACATTTTTTGGAGATTACGAAACAATACTGAAAACAGTCTTGCACGAATCGATTGCAAAACATAATGGTAAACACAAATACCTCAACAAAATCAACAGCAGGAACCAACGGCCAACTAACATTTCATTCAAGCATTCCTTTATAAATGCAAACCAAACATCCAACGATCAGCTTTAACGACCCCTCAAAGTCAAAAATGACATTCAGTGGTGATCCAACACATAGCCCTAATATTTTCATACGAGTATGGGTGAATGGCAGAACATCAACGGTGAAATCTAACAAGGTCATTGAATCAAAAGCAAAGTGCCTCTTCTTAAGATTCAGAAAGTGAAGTGGAAATTGACTGCATGGTGAGCTGCAAAGATAAAGAAGATGAAATTTTCCCTACCCTTACCCCACCCCATCTACAAGTGGCGACTTATGAGACTGGTCAAATATTAAAATTTCAAAAGGATCAAACGATATTTAACGAAACTATGGTGGTTTGAACTTTCCTATATTACAACAACATCAATACACGGCTATGGAGAAATATGCATTTCTAATCAACTCAGACACTATGGACTTGTTAGGATTTGCATTAAAACCTCAGGAAAGATATAGATGATGAGTGTTTGAGAATTCATTCAATTATTGACATAATCGTATAACAAGATGACGGTCATTTTAAATGGTAATATAGGGTTAATTTGTATAATTTTTCCCGATTTCCAATATTTGAAGTACATACGGGCTATAGACTCGATGAAAGCGTACATTTTATAGATGATAAAAGCATAGTAGTAGGTTCTTAGGAGTGTGACATTAACAAATACCCTAGATTAGTAGGATTTTCAAATCTAAAATTTTCCCAGTAAATTCATATGGGTATCCGTATTTCAGTAATGCAATAGAAGATTATTGTACTCTGTTAGTTTCAAGAAAATTAAATCGTATATATGAATGTTAAAGCCACCAAAACCAGCTATGACATTTGGAGATATAGCTATTTAACCTGAACCATAATTAATACTGCCGAACATTACAACCACACAATCTGCACCACAAACACAAGAACCCAAAACAATACCAATCATTCTTAGAGAGCCCTGAAAATGGCCCAAACACTTGTATTGTGAAATTACATCTCATCCTAATCCACCAAAAAAGTTGACCTTGCCATACAAATTATACCAACAATACCTCGGATCACAGACTGCTGACAAAAGCATTAACTGATAATGGCATTGAATACCAAACCTACATACTTCCGGAAGAAAGAATGTTGAATGTTGTCATGAGGGGCATGTATGGCCTATCAGTTGAACATTTTAAGGAAGACTTATAGTCTTAGGACTTCAACGTCTTCTTTCTAGAGTAGTCCTCCCTGAATCAGAGATAAGGATACATAATATTAAATTTCTTTGCCACCTTATGTGTATCGACGAGGCACAGCGTCCTCGTATAGGGCTGGATATGTGCCACAATTGCCAACGATTTGGCCACAATTCCAGAAACTGTCATGCTTCAATGCGTTAAATATGATTCGTTTCATCATTCCTTGGACCTTCCGATCAAAATTGAGGAGGAGCCAAAACGTGTCAATTACGGTGGAAAACATCTAGTATGCTACGGGGGTTGTCCCAGAAATCTCAAGAGCGTGAGAAACGGGGGTTGTTCCAGAAATCTCAAGAGCGTGAGAAGATCATTCATGCAGTTTACTGCGGCCCAATCTGCACAACTAACACAAATACAAAGAACTCCAACACCGATACCTCCACGCACACGAAATTAATCTCATAACATGGGTCAAATGTTTCCCAAAATACAAACTTACTTTCAAAACATGATGCAAGAGATGATGGCAAACATAATTCAAACCATGTTCGCTGCATCTCGAATAGTCGTCAACACTAAACACTAATGAGTTTAATGAACCACGTTTCAATTCTGACGCGGAAGGCAAATTCCTTGCTTCAGCACTCTGGTGAACTAAAACAATTTATATTCGATCATAAGTTTGACATCATAATGATTCGAGAAAACTTTCCAAAGCCTGGAAGACGATTTCGCATCCCTATCAACAAAACGACTAATTGACAAGTACAGGTGGCGGAACGGCCATTCTTGTGAGATGAAATGTGGGTCACAATTTCATTAGTACGCCCAATCTTCAAAGAGTAGATTCCACAGCAATCAAGTTGCGAACTGATTTTTAAGAGTCCGTTGTGAAATCTGTTTATAATCCTTCAGGAAATATAAATTTCCCAAATGATCTCAACGCAGTTGCTGCATTTGAATACCCTATCTTAATCCCAGGAGATCTGAATGCCACACAGCGTCTATGGGTAGTAGTGAGGAGCAGTAAAGCTGGGACAATACATTCATCACAGCCAACCACTTCAGCCTGCATATCTCCAATGAACCAGCACATTATGGAGCAAAAAATGACTTTGGATTAGACATCGGAATATTACGATATTTTACACGAAATGGTTGTTCAAATGTCCTCAACATTTAAATGAATACCAAAAGGTCTTCCGACCACAAACCAGTCCTCTTTCTCAAAGAAAACATCTTCATTGATGTTCCTATGCAGGAATTGGAGTACAAACTGGCAAGACTTTAAAGTTGCATTGACCAATGAAACTAACTCTCAATCACCTAAAACGGCCAACGACACCGACAACATCATGGATAACCTAACTCAGAAAATCTTACAGGCAAAAAAAGAACTTCCTCAGAACATCAAACAACAGATAAGGAGAAGAACTAGGTATACAAGTTGACCCTACGCTACCCACAAACGCTACTCCGATGACTAATGAAATCCATGATAAAGATACTCCGAAACGCGCAATGGAGAATTTTCTGCAGACTCTCAAACCTGGGACAGGTAGTTTCTGGAGAATGGCCAAATATTTTCAAATAAACAGCAAAACTGTCGTGCGACCTATACATGGTCTAAATGGAATGCAGCTCCACGATGCGGATAAGGCTGAAGCATTTGCAGATTCTCTGAAAATACAGACCCGTGATAATTTTTCGTACAAGGAGGGCTTTGAAACTGAAGATACTTGTAAAATTGATTCTTCTGTCTACAGACTCCTGAGAGTTAAGATCCGGCATGAAGACAGGATTAAGCCAATGGACTTAGGCAAAATCAAGAGCGTTATACAGATGTTCAATAAACATAAAGCACCTGGACACGACACCTATACGGACAATATTTTACAAATATTTACAGACATTATCAGTTCAATATTCTGTTAGTGAAAGTATCGCAAAATATGGAAATAAGCAATTATTATTTTTTTTCGAAGCCTCCAAAGGACCCACAATTTCTACAAAACTAGAGACACATCAGTCTCCTTCTCATTGCTGTTGAAAATCGCGGGAAGGGTGATTCTGGATCAACACACTGACGTTGTATCCAAAAATATTATACTAGAAGAACAAAATGGCGTGAAGCTAAGCATTCTGCTCAAATCCAGTTAGTTGTTCGACATAGCTCAGTCATTTGGTAAAGTCTGGCATGCAGAACTTATCTTCAAAATGCATCAACTCAATATGCCACTGCAGCTCAATCCAATTATTGGCTCGTTCTTGGAAGGCAGAATATTTGGTGTCAGAATCGAAAAACAAATCTCAAGCCTGAGACCAATTGATGCTCATCGGTTCTATGCAATATATTTACCGCAGACCAAGAGTAAGACTATCACTATACGCTGATGATATATTTATTTCAGCCAACAAGCAAGAGTCATCACTGCAAAGTTACATCGATTAATAAATATTTTATTGGAATACTTTAGTAAATGGGAAATTAAGATTAAACCTGGTAAAATACAGGTACTTTTTATCACTAGGAAAGGACTCCAAACTCCACATCGACTTATCATTGATAACGATATAATAGACTGGACATCAACAGCTGTATACTTTGGACTTATATTTGACAAAAAACTTGCGTAAAAACAACATATACAAAAACAAACGAAAACCCTGCAAAAAATATAGCCTTAAATATTGAGTGCTCATTTTCAAACAAACTATACAACTAACGCTACTTTACGGTAGTTCTGCTTTCTACCAGATAAAAAAGACTCACAAGAAATTACTGCAATACTTCCAAAATAGAATTGTTAGAAAGATCTTAAGAATTCCATGGTATATAAGGAGCACTGATATCTAAAGGACCTAAGAATTTAGACCGTTGAAAAATACGTACATAACAAGGCACTGAAACACATCGACACAATTGACAACCATACTAGTAGTACCCTAGCATTCCTTCAAACTTCACAAAACAGAGATGAACTCAGGTTCCCAATTATCTGCTTAAAAACATTGTAAAAGTTTTATGATCAAATCATACATTATAATAACTGAAAATGGCGTAAGAAGGTAGATGGGTACTGAAGTGTTCACAGGCATGAGGAAGTTAAGGCGCTAAATCGCACTAACTCTACATCCCCTACATTCCAAGAAAGAAAGAAGAAGAAACTCAGAGCAATGAAAAATGAGATAAAGGAAATATCCCAATTTACTTAACCTTTATAACGGCTCCGTTGAGCTTACTTTATCTTGAGGAGAATTCCTAGTATGGGACATGTAAACTGGATATAGAAAAAGGGAAAGAAAAACCTGGAACTCCTTAAAGAAGAGCTGAGATGGGTACTTCATGGTACCCGTTTGAAATTCCAAAGACTATATTATTAAATGCGAGGAAGATGAAATAAGAGCTACGTTTTTCCTTTTCAAAGTCTACTCATAAGCTGCTCTGTAGTCCTTAGATTCATGCATCATCAGTAGATCTTATCAGACTTTGGCTGAAAGTTATAGCTGGAGCTAGAAATAATAATCGTTTTGCTGGCTTTTAAGAATCTTCTTGGTAACTCCTAGACTGGATTCAAAAGCCTTTTAATCTGAATGTGTAATTATCATGGTGAATTGAACGATATCTTAAAAATAAAATGTAAAGAAGGAAGAGGGATTGGCAGATGCAGAGCAAATAAGGAATCTATTAATTCCCCGCTCTAGTTCCTTCTTATTGTTATCAGCAAAATAATTGACTACAATTTAAGAACTAACTAGAAATTTCTACGAAAAAAAAGGAAGTGGGGGCCTGTAATTTTTGCTGCATTTATTTTGGAACGACCAGTAATCAAAATATGGACAATGCAATAGAATATCTCATTTGAGTGTTTCCAATTATTTTTGTGACATGAGGCTGAACGATGTAGTGCAGAAAAATAACCTTGTCATTATTATCATCTATAGCGCAACAGCCCTGGTTGGGCCTGAATCTCTACGATTAATCTTCCCCAATTGTCACAGTTCTTTAACCTCGTTTGCCAGTTGATCATTCCCAATTAGGATCTACTATCAGCTTCTATCGTGCTTTCCCATCAAGTTTTTCGTGCTCTGCCTCTTAATGTTGTTTTTTTGGGTAGCCGGATTTTTTCTATTCTTTCTACATTGACCGCCCATTGTGATTGGTGTAACTTCACACAAAAAGATACAGGTGCTCCATCAACTAATTCATACAGTTCATCATTATAACGTAGTCTGCACCCTGTTCCTTGCTACACTGATCTGAACTTCTGGAACACTTTGGATTCAAATAAATCCTTTGTCTTTTTGGATTCACTCGTTAGGATCAAAATTTCACCTTTACATAACAACAAGGTTTGACTAGTGATTTGTGAATATGAAGTTTATTTTGCATGTGTACAACTGTGGGTCTTAGAATGAAAAGTATGTAGTAATGGGCTTTATTTGTGGCGTTTATTCAGCGTCCAGCTTTGTCTTTTTTGGCACCTCTTCGAACAATTTTTTATAAAAATTTTTTCATTTGGTATCCCATTTTACACTATTGGTAGACAATACCTAATAGAAATATCTTTATATCTTTCATTAATATTCAAAGATAATTTTTTTTTTCGTGCCAGAACTTTCAAAAAGCAATACATCTTATATTTTCTCTCTGTTTGGAATTTTGGTGCAAAACTGTTCTAACATATGAATCCACAGATAGCCCGAAAAAACAGTTGCAATTTTAATAAGATTGTTTTTGCCTATATAAACCGCTCTGCCATTTTTTTGGCTTATTCATTATGCCAATATTACTTAATTTCAAAGTTGTCTAGATTAAAACGCATCCCGTCTCATTTAACTGTACTTGCTATAATTATGAGAAATCTAAGGAGAATGAAACTATTAGCGCCTAATAATAATATTGTTGCATCCAAAACTGGCGCAAGGCATATGGTACCAATTTACATATGGGGAGTCGGCCTACTTTGGACAAGCTCCAAAAAGCTTTCGGCTTATTTCGGCAAAAGCATAGGGAAATGTATAGCTTTCATGTAATTTAAAATGCTTGTATGGCTACATATAATTATATATATTGTCGCGTGTTATGGTTCGCGGCCAATAGTTTTAATGTTTCGGGGAAGTGAAAACGAAATGTCTTTTAAATTAAATCAAAAGAGTTTATTTATTTACTAAAAATGCACAATCACTCATTTAACTATTTCACAATTTTATTTAGAATCTAACTTTCACTTGTCAATTAAATTTCTCTAACAACTGTCTTCACTTAACAATCAACGAAAATCACTCCACTATTACTCGATCAATATCACTTTTCAATTCGCTATCGCAGTTTTTACTATATCGCGGTTCTAATGAATGATCCCCCCATTCATTCAGCTCGCCTTTATATAGGGTCTCTAGCCATTCAACCCACTTCTCGTACATTGGCGAATGTTCTGCCGAGAGGTATCTAGTATATTCGAGCAGCTTAATGAATGGAGTGACGTCACTTTCAGATGTTGATCATGCTTGGTGGTTCTCGTTTTTTCGAGTAAATTCACTTTGTTGATCATGAGGTTCTTAATGGTTGTGAAAACAATTGCAACAGTAGCTCGCGGAATTATTCGTGCATGTATCAATATATATATATATATATATATATATATATATATATATATATATATATATATATATATATATATATATATATATATATATATATATATATACATATATATGTATATATACATATATATATATACATAAACATACATACGACCTACACTTTTTAAGACAAATAAGTGAAGCACATGTTCTGCTGAGTCATGTTCAATGGCTCAAAGAAGTCAAAAAGCATCTGCTCATACAACAAAGCAAGGCCCGCCGGCTTTTAATGAAAAAGAGAATTGGCCTGCGGATACCAAATAAACTAAATAATTGACTAAAACTTCCAATTCTTCACATACCGCAGTGTCAATGTACGAAAAAATTTGACATAAGTGTGGTCATGTATGCGGTAGTAAGCACTGCTGTCAAACATCTCTCTTCCGTCTGTTTTGTCTGTATCTATTAAATTGATGCCCAAATGTATCAGAGCCCTTCATTAATAATACCTTTCATTTGAAAGTAATATAGTCTGTTGATTGTTCACTCTAAAAACTATGGTCTTCATAATTTATGAAAAAAGAAAGTTTGAATGATCTACAGCCATTTAGGACAAAGTACAAAATTTCATTGATATGCATCCTCAAAAGATGTACATACAAATACAAACCTTAGCTTATCATTGTACGATTCTTAGAAATATTTTTACTCTACCATTCATTTCACTTTCATAGCAAAACACACATTTACATCCGTTTGATATATAGATTTATGCACAATTAATTCTGCACATAGCACTCAAAATGTAGTATGTAGTGCTGCCTTCACGACACCAAATAGAGCTTTCAACTTTTCTAAAACGTCATAGCTTACCTGTGCAAACTAGAGAATTTTACTTACAAATGTACATACTTTTATTTACATATGCATATTCGTATGCATAAGTTAAAATGTAAGAACTATATTTGCATTCAACATCTAATTTCATCCTTTTCTTTACTCCATTTCACAGAACATCATTATTCATTGTGACGAGCTTGGTGTATGCAATGCTTTTAATTGTCGTTTGCATTGCATATGTGATAAGTGACGTAGCCACACATCGATTGCCTGTACTGTACTACGAAGGATTCTTCACATACCTGTATGGAGCCAGCATCCTATTTTTGCTCTACGTGTTCTGCTTCTTACTACAAGGTAAATGTCCTTTTAGGTAGGATGTATAGTATTTAATGTACGAGTGAACATATTAATAACATGAATGTATGCATTTATTGTCATATGTTGCATTTCGAAGTAGGAATATGTACGTGGTATTAGGCTTAAACCGATTTGGGATAGTAATAATTTACATGTTTGTAGGTGGAAAGTCTTTCAGACTAATTATTTCTTTCTGCAGATTTTATTTAGCTTCAATATACGATTTAACCCGTGAAAATATCATCAGTTTGTTTTGTTGTTGCTGCTCGGGGGTTGCAGCAATATTATGGATAAAAGAAAGTACATATGTGGGGATATATTTATCTGTTTTCAACAAAACTATGCTGTTGATCAACTAAGGATGGAAGAACAAGTGGGTACAGCGCATCGAAAATTATCTTTTCAAAGACTACCAAAAAAAGAAGGATAGAAATAGGACGATAGTTGGAGACAGCATTACGTTCCCCATGTTTAAGGATAGGGAGAAAGTGAGTAATTTTTCATTGGGAAGGTAAAACGCCAGAAGATAATTTCAAAATAAAAATAAGTAAAGATTTTGGGAAAAAATCTGGAACACCATCGGGGTTTCCACTGATATTGTTGCCAAGATTATTTAAGAGCAGTTCAACCTGCAAGGCATTTGTAGCAGTAGAGGAAAACGACCAAGATGATTAAGATAGCTTAGCACTTGTCACAGGACAATTTCACACGTGATCCTACAAGAAAAACCCCCGCGAGCTAACGTAATTTTTTGAATTAAATATTGTATTTTCAACTATAATTTTCTTGGTACATGTAATGACTAGACTAAGTAGATTCTAAACGGAATGCCAAATCATAGTGTCTCTACAAAACGATGCGTACAAGGTTCGAATACTAATGAAGGACTCCAATTTGAGTTTGAAATATTTGAGATTGGCGAAAACGACTGAAGAAATATTGGGAAAATATTTAGAAGAAGCTGATCTGGGGGCGAGACCCATTTCAGAATTTCAAGAAGACCTCAACTGGTCTAATGGAAATGAGCCGTTAACATTTACGGAATCGCTTAAAGGCAAAGTAGTTGTTCTGGTCTTCCTCACATATGTTATTGCTGCACCAATTATATGCATATACTACCTGATTTGGTGGTTGCAGGTGTCCACAGTGCTGAATTCAACAATGGGAAAGGTAGTACCGAAATTCTATCTGCAGTAGAAAAGAAATGTTGGCAAGATGTACAAAGCACAATCAAATCAATTACATGGTATCAGCCTTTGCCACAACACTTACACATGATGCCATATCGAATCCAGCAGACGTGATAAAGCATAGGCTGCAAATGTACAATTCACCATATAATTCGCATTTAGAATGCATGAGAGGAATCTATAGAAACGAAGGGCTCAGTGCATTTTATCGCTCATACTCTTCACAATTGATTATGAATCTACCATATCAGGCAATATACTTTATTTTTATATTCAATGCCTGCAATAGCAATTTGTTGGTCAATCTAGGAATTCTTCAAATTCGCATTATGCGGGGAAAAGTCGTGGAGGCAATCAGTCTTCGATATCTGTTAAAAGTACATTACAAATGAAAGATCCAAATCAACAGGGACGATGGAAAAACTACGCAGTGATGATATGATTAATAGCAATGAGATCAGTGGTGTAAGATATGTTCTACCAGCGGCTAATATGTATGCAGTTGAAACCCAAACAGATATATCCAGTGGTGTGTGGGAAGCAGCTCCCATAAAAGCTGTCTGTGAGCTCAGTGTAGTAGTGGGAATTCATGCATTAAATTTAAATACAGTGCACAACGATGTTAAGCGAAACTACGATCGAGGCCTTTAGTACCCCTTGAAATCATCAAATTGCATAGAATAAGTGCATTGAGTGGAATGCGTTGTAGATTTGAACAATATTTCTTTTACCAATCCGATTTTGTCTCAATGTGTGCATAAGTCCACTCCCAATGTATGTGTGCAGCAGCAAAGCAAGTAAATGATGACACGAGTTGCCCGCTGGTAGATGTGGAAGCTACAGGGCGGTAATGCAGTGAGGCATTGCCACATTGCTGGACGCAAAGCTTAACAAACACTGGAAAGTGTGTTGCACGATAGGAGGCCGTGCCTCCCCGGGGCTATTAAAGACCCCGGAGCACGAGGAAAGCTCTATTTTATCGTATTAATTGGAAGGAGCTAGCCGGCAAGGAGAAGCGGTGACAAGTCAGCACGCG
This sequence comes from Odontomyia ornata, assembly GCA_963969285.1. Lineage (NCBI taxonomy): Eukaryota > Metazoa > Arthropoda > Insecta > Diptera > Stratiomyidae > Odontomyia > Odontomyia ornata. Next base: position 461,748,913 of record OZ017739.1, read on the forward strand.
ACGAAGAAGAATTGGACGAGGTAAATCTTGGAGGGACGTCGAGCTGTTGTTGCCACGAATATCAACCCGCCAATCAAATCAACAGTTGTTGCCACGATTATCAACCCGCCAATCAAATCAACAGTGAACAAACCAACCATGTGGGGGAAATTGAGGGCCCCGACAACGTGAAAATCGATAGGTAGTAGATAATAAATTTGTTGGAATTTTATAATAATTGAAAATTTACATATTCACTCTATAAGATAAAATTTCTAGAAAAAGAGAAAAAAAAAGAATTGTGTTTAGTGAACATTGGGAGGTCTGGCTCGCGAAGTTTTAGAAAATTTACATATTCACTCTATAAAATAAAATTGTTGAAATAAGCAGAAAAAAGGAATGTGTTTAGTGAACATTGTGAGGTTTGGCTCGCGAGGTTTTTGAGGTGTTGTTGCGACAGTGACGAAGTTTCGGAGTGGTTCTAGACCGCCGCGTGAAAGTGTCCTCGAGTATCACCCGTGGGGTAGGAACGTGAAGTGCGCTACAGTACGGGGCAAAGTTAGGGACATTATTCGGGGTTAGGTAGGATTTGGTTCTCCGCGAAATTAAATTAAAGGTTAGGCCGGTGCGAGCCTTCCGACTCGGTCACATTCTCGCTTGGTGACCTCATTTGGGGGCCACTGACAAAGCGAATGGCGCATGACCCCTCTTCGGTGGGCTTACCGGGTCCAAGGGCCCCAGTCGGAGGTTTTGAAGGAGCACCGCGAAATAGCGGGGTTAACAGGAAAAGGCAGAAAAAGTAAAAATTTACAGAATTCCTGAGGAGTAGGCGTGGTTACATCATCAAGAAAGAGGCTATCCAGAGATGAGAGCTCTTTAAAACTTTCATATATGACCAGAACGCACGAGTTTGTTTGGACATCGGTGAAGTTTCAATGTGATTCACGTAAGCATGAAGTGCAGTGGTGGCAATTTTCTTGATCGTGAAACAACACTCTTTAAAATTAGCCAGGTCAGTTGGAAGACCACTGAATAGGTATTTGAAGCAAACATCTTTTGCTTCAATTACTACAGCAACGTCGAATACAACCAAGAAGCATCTTTAGGCCTCCTTGATGGCAAAAAATGGAGTGTATTAAGAAATTAAGGACAGTAAAAATAGATAAGAGTTAATAATTTGGCGCGTATTAGTTGGGCAACGTATAAATTAAGCCATAGTCTCTGAACATTTTTATAACATTAATCACTTCTCACTATCACTTAAAGTCATTTTATCATCTTCATTTTCCTCACCAACTTACTATTGCACACACTGAAGCCACTCATATTGCGAGTATTCTTCTTCATAGTGCAACAGCCCCTCTTCAATCTTCACTTTCTACAATAAGCGCCTCCAACTGTCTCGGTCTATCAACCGCGTCCTCCAATTCCAAAATCCAAGGAGTGATGAACTGTCTTTGTTAGTTGAGTCTGAGCAGTGCTTCCTGGGTTTCCCCACTGGTTCAAATCTCCCAACAAATGTCTTTTTGTATATTCATTTCATACGATGCATACGGATCGGGGGGTGCGCGAGGGCATCACTTTTTACCTGAATGTCCCACTCTTATTTGAGGGCTGTAAGTATACATAGTAAAGACGAGATTCTCTTGAATCTCCAGCGCTTTCGCCAAGTCCAGTCAATTGGTTGCTTTGTCAAAACGCATTCTTTCAGTAGGTAACCTCAGCCTCGAAACCAGTCAATCCGAATCATACAACAGATAATTCGTGAATGCGAATTTTGTTTGTAGTGGGCCCTTGTGCTGGAGAAAAGAACCCACCCCATGACACCGCAACGCCAGCTTGCCAGCACATTCACGCATCCTCAGATCAGGCCAATTTCGGAGAGCACCTACATCTTCGCTCGCCGTGGCAGCAGACCATCGCTGGAGTCCTTTACGAACATTTTACATACCTTCCAAATCACTACAAAATGGCACTCAATGTGTATCATCAGTCGAGAGTCTGAGACGGACCATCGTCTCTAGACTACCCTACTAGGTGTCCAAATTGTCGGCGGGTAGGTAGCTACTGAAGGATATTGCACTAAACGTGCCCCAGTATCCTTAAAAACTTCCAGACTTTGTGTTGTTGTCCACTCAGAAGTTGTTACATAACATTATTTAGCGGCGGATCCTGATCCGTATACCAAACCAAGCGGTGCTTTAGCGTCTTCCAGTATATTGAATCAACCCTGGGTCGACAAACTGTACTTGATTAATGCAAGCGTACAAGAGATCATTTCCGAACTATGATATTTACAGTGCCTCAAGAGAGTAGTACGTGTGACATGTAGGAAGAGCTCACCATTGGTGTCCCTGACTGCAAAAAAAAGAAAGTAAATGGAAAGACTGGAACTTTTTTGAGCTATATATATATATATATATATATATATATATATATATATATATATATATATATATATATATATATATATTTGTAGGTTCACCATTAGTTCGCCACTTTTGGGCACTGTATTTTTTATAACACTTTTGGATTACTTTTATCTTATTAATTTGGATCAGTCCTATATTCATAAATGATACCGTTAGTAGTATGTTTTTTCTTCAGGAACCATGTATACTAAGCGTACGCCTGACAAACGTCATTTATGTTCAGATGCGGAGCCGACGGTGCTGTGCGGGATTTGCCAGTAGGCAAGAAATGGTGGTACGCCAGTGCGAACACTACCGTGTCGCCATCAGTTTCATAAGACCTGCGTGGCTCAACATGTATTGAACTACCGTACTGGTCCACTTTGTTGAAAACTGGCAACTTCTGCCTTACCACCAACTGGTCTTGACGAGACACCGCCCACATAAGGGGCTCTGCCCAAAACCAATGATCACAGGGACCGAAGTTTGCCACTACCAGGGGTGAACTTGATGACATGGAAGGAGCTGGAGCAGTGTCATCTGTTGGAAGGCAGAGCACCAACGTATCCGTAGATACAACAGTCCTGCGGGGCATGATGGCACTGCTACAGGGCTTGACCACCCGAGTAGCTGCTTTAGGGAGTAAAAAGGAAAGCCCTCCCCAAGCACATTCCCGAACGCTTCCGCTGTGGGGCTCAGACCCAAACCCTTGGGGTTTCGCGGTAGGTCCGAGACTCGAGCCCAAGCGAAACATTCTGAGCTCGTCAATGAACCCGACGGCCCCGATACACCGCCCGAGACTCAGCCAGGTGCAGCCACTGACCTTAGGTCCAGTAGTTCCTCCAGAGCAACGGGGAACTCCACATCCACCGTAACGGTTGAAGCCGACTCAAATCCCCAGCATTATACAGGGCACGAATCTCCATTTTAGCGAAGAACCAAACTTCATCACCGTCGAGGTCTGTGTTGCTCAGGTGGAGCTACTAATTGATCAGGTACTGGCGGGAGACCACACGGCACTGGCTAGCTACTTGCCGATGTTGTTGCGAGGAGCAGCGTTGAAAACTTCTGGTGCATACATGTCACTCCTACATCCCACCGCTGGTCACGGCTGAAGTAAGTACTCCGTATGGAGTATCCTAGCGTCAACATGGACGAAAGGATACTGAAAAAAATTCATGCCAGATAGCAATGACCGAACGAACTCTTCAGCATATTTAGAGTCGATATTTTTCGGCTCAACGACCAACTGACAGAGCTTTTGACCAAAACGTGCAATTTACGGCCTGAACTACGCCACCACGTTGGCTGGCCCCTCCACTGATGAGCTAGCTATCGAGTGAGCTCACCCCTTCACTTCGCATTGCAGGTGCTCTTGTAGGGTAGAGTGGCCTTTCGCTCGAGTTTCCTATTAATGTTAAAGTATTATGTGATTCCATCATATAAGACTTTAGCATAAATTTGAAACATTGATATTTTGCATTTAAACGCAAAATTCATGGAAATTATATTTGTATGAGTTTTTCATTTAAATGGAAAATATATGGTCACGTCTGCAACGGATCCTGATCTGGATGGGCTTTACGAGGGGGCACAACTTCCATCTGAATGCCTCACTCTTATTTTGGGGCCGTAAGTATACCTAGTGAAGACGAGATCGTCTCGAATCTCGCTCACTTTTGCCAATCCCAGTCAATCAATTGCTTTGGAAAAACGCATCCTTACAGTATGTTACCTCGGCCTCGACACCTGTCGATCCGAATCCTACAACAGATAATGCGAAATTTTTTTTTGTAGTGGGCCCTTGTGCTGGGGAAAAGAATCCTCCCCACGACATCGCAATTTTAGCCTGCCAGCGCATTCACGTGTCTTCAGACGATGCCAGTACCAACATCTTCGCTCGCCGAGGCAGCAGACTATCGCTGAAGACCTTCACGCATCTACAGCTTTGGTAGGCGGCTTTGAAATTGATACCTCTCCATATTGCACTCCCACTAAATGGATAATGCTTAGTTTAGATAGACACTGTTGTGCCACTACCTGTAAATCATAACTACCTGTAAATCATAACAAAATTATTGGAAACAAACAAAATTATTGTAAATCATAACAAAATTATTGGAAAAGTCTGTCAATATCAGCTCTGGATGGAAAAAATTACAATATGGTAGGATTTGTAATCATGAACCAAGTAGTCACATATGGGAAAAATTGAATCAAAAGATGATTATCCTTAAACTTATGATTTAATATACATATTATTTCTTGAGTATATACATTAGTCACATAACTTAAATGTTTTTATCTCTCTCAATAAATTATAATTTTTTTGTAGAAAATTAGTCGCGATATGTCTTTCTTAATTGTCACGTTGAGTAATAGTTATTTTTGCAGAAAATTTTTAGAGATTTTAGTTCAATCAATTGAAACTGTATTCAATTATTTTCTTTATTTGATATGCACAGGCCAATTTTTTTTTTTGTACTTTAAAATCCATCGGGCCTTGCTTTTTTGTGTGACAGACGTGCGTCGACTCTTTGAGAAATCTTCAAAACAATAGAAACTCGTTTGCTGCCTCTTCTTGGTGGTTGAAGTTATCAGGCTTCTCTGTTTTGTTTTTTGTAGCAGTAGAATTCAATTCATTTCTTCTTATTACAATATAAAATGCCAAGTATTAGATATCAATAAATTTCAGTGCAAATTTTAATACAAATAGATCAATATTATTAACAGTTAGGCCACGCGGTGTAGTGGTTAGAGCACTCATCCCATAAGCTGAAGGTCCCTGGTTTGAATCTCGTTGGCGGAAACGAGGTTTAGTTCGAGTGATTCTTCGAATAGACCATAAGCCCGTTCAGCTATGATACGTGCTGGTTTAAAATCAGAGCGTATTACAGCTGGGTGGGCGGGCACATGGCCGAAGCGTGATACCCACCATATCACCTTGTGGAGTGTCGACACATTCGATCATGATGATGAGATACTTTAACTATCTCTAAGCGAAGGCCCGAAAGGGACTGTAGTGCTAGTGCTAGTGCTACAACTAACAGTGTGAAGCAAAAATATTTCAAAACCATAGGAATTACTTGGAATAATTTTGACAATTTGCATTGCATTTTATTAATCATATGTGCATCAAATTTTTAAATTGATCTAATTCCAATTATTTCTTCAGCTTTAAACTTTCTTTTACTTTATTTCAGAAAGTACATGTTGTAATGGCAATAAACCAAAACCACCACCTAAAGAAAAGAAACCGAAAAAGCAGAAACCTAAGAAGGGTGAGCCAACGGACACGAAAGATGCTGGTAAAACTGGCAAAGATACAGGAAAAGGTGGTAAACCAAGTCCATTCCAGGTAAGCTAAATTACCTTAGCATAATGATTTCTTTATGTGAAAATTTAATTAATATTCCGTTAACCCTAGCCGTGATATTATCTTGTCGTTTGCAAGATTTTCTTCTGAAATATTTTGTCATACTAAGATTGCGATCTAACGAATTGTAAACGCTTTGGTTTCACGGTTTTCTATTGTCTTTCAATATTTTTTCCATTTTATTCAAATTAATAAGTTTATTTCTAATCAACTAAATTAAAATTTCAACTTCAACGTGATAGCAAATATTATTATTTGAGAAAGATTTAAATTTCATATATTATAGAATACGTATATTTTTTTTAAATTTCAATATTTCAATGCAGTTTTAAGCGTAATTTCTTTTTCAAATAATGCATTGCAGTTCATTATTCTAACAATTAAAAATCTTTAACCCAATTAAATGTTTACGTTGTTAGATTTCTTTTTAAAAAATAATACCCTCACAAATCATATACATACAGGAGAAATTTCCAAAAAAGAAACGTGACTTGGTCCGAGAAAAATTGCTCAGCAAGGTATGATCTATTGTTCTAAGACTTATCACGGACATAGAATTTTGATGAATAAGGACATCAAGTGAATTTTGTAATGCTTTTCCTACTCCATACGTTGTGCATCATCTTTTTCCTTATGAAAAGAGAATGACTAACATACTAACATGTATGCTATGTGATACTGACTCCCTCACCTAAAGGCAAATGTAAAGACTGTGTAAACTTAACGAAGTAAATTTTAGATTCATCTAATCAACTGATTCACTAGATCATTTGGAAGCTTTATCTAGGCAAAGTTAATTACAAGACGACTGCAAAAGTTAACTAACGTATACTAACTAATTAGATTTCGGGTTGCGGACATGTGAACGTATGATGAGCTCGATGGTGAGAGTGTTCTAATTAGTCGTGTTTGGATTGACCCATATGTGGTTGTATAAATGTGTGTATTGACATTATCATATGAATGTTTAAGGTTGGAGTTTATTGATGCGAAGGGTTTTGAGTAATTTAAATAATTTTTCTCTAACGCTCAATAATTTATACCAGGTTTTGGATTGAAGGAAGATTGGAATCGAATTGGAGTTTAGAAATTACTGAGATCAGCAGTGCGATTAACTTTTCTTTTCAAGTTTGATCAAATACGCTTACTGAAAATTGGAACCCTTCATAACTTATATATGTTTAAGTCATAAAAACTGTCCTATATACTTGGAAAATTAATAAGATTCATTCGCTCTTCTTTCTTTTTAAAAACACTTCAAAGTTGAAAAAAATGTGTGAGCAACTTATAGATTAGGCTACGAGTATCAAAGACTTGGAACACCCCTACTTACTTACTTATCAGTTTTCAATTAATAAAGCTTAGAGAAAAACATTTACTAAATTAATTTGAAGATTATTAGACATTTGATGCTCATCTGCTACATGAGTGGCTATTTTTACTTAGCCTTAATCCTCAGGAAAATTTAATGCTATTTTAAAGCATTACGTTATATGCAATTCAGCAATTTCGCTCATTCGTGGTGGGGATAGAAAAATTCTAAAAACTTTATCTTCTTCTTGATAGATTTTAAAAAACAATGTCTTTCTTACTGATAAACTCCGAATATTTTCTTGGATTTCCTCGATAATTTATAAATATATTCAGGGTTTTAGTCACGAGAAAGGAACTGGCTTTTTCTTGGAAGCTTCCATTTTTTATTTCCAGGAAAGACAATTTTATTCAATTATTTTATGTTTGACCCTCTCAGGAAATAATTTTAAATAATTGGAAGAAAACTTTCTGATTAATCTTTGTTGAATTGATTTCGGTTTTTGAGAACCCGGCAGACACTCTACCAGTAATCCATCATCCTTGGCACTATTGTTTGGTTATGCATATGTTTTATCAAATCTTTTCTACTCACTTTAGTCTTTAAGCATTTCAAGCAATCAGTTCAAATAAGAATTAAAATACTGAAAAACAGAACAAAAACTCCATACTCTTTTCAAGCTCGCTCACAAATGCACTAAAATTAGCATCCATATTACTTGTCTAATATTTGAGCCTTTAGAAAAATTTAATCGTTGAGCAAATTTCTTTTTGATTTGGTTCAGTACTTTACTTGAGTGTGGAAGAGGTCGTTCTGCAGAAAGAAGCATTGGATGTAACCACATTGTTAGATTTGCAGAGCTTATACTGGTAATGCTTGAAGGTAACAAATTATAGCCGATGATTTTTAACTTCTCTGTTGCCGCAAATATGGAACACAACTTTGCGACATCATTTTTAACATAATTATTTATCGTTTAAAGCCCAAATTTAAACAAAAGAATGAATCAAAAAGTGTACTGTCAATTTTCAAGTATTTTAAGCCAGATTCACAAAAAAAAAACCAAATATGTACTTTGTAAGCATAGTATTAGGCAGTACTGAACTGTCGGATGCAAGAAGTAAAATTAATACGATTTGAGCACTCTTCCTTAGAAATTATAGCTGTTTTATAAACCTGTATTTTATTGGCCTAGTAACCTGTATTTTATTCGCCTAGTGTAGGGGTTAAAGTGCACTCTGTGTAAGCCGAAGGTCCTTGGTTCGAATCCCATTGATGACAACGAGAGTTGTTTCGAGTGAATCTTTGGGCGGGCTATTAGCCCTCTCAGCTTTGATACGCGCTGGTTTAAAATCAGAACTCATCGCAGCTGGGTGAATGGAGATACGGCCAAAGGATGGCTCTGACTATGCCACCTTCCCGAGTGACAGTGAATTCGATCAAGGTAATGGATAGTCTAACTTTCTTTAAGGGAAGGTCCTAAAGGGGCAGTAGTGCTAAAGCAAAAATAACAAATAATTATTCAAAATACTATCCAAAATACTTATTCTTCATCTACTTATTAAGTTTTTGTAAAATAATTTTGCGATGCCCTATTAAGATTACGAGCTTTTTTTGCATCGGTTCGTCCATGCGCCATAGCATTCTTGGAAACTACAGCAGCCACAAGCATAAAATTTTTAAACAGTTCGAAATCGAGAATAATCATGAAAGTAGGCTTTGATGAGTGCAACACTAGGCAGGTTTAGTGGAAACCTCAGCCGATACGCTGCGGCGAGTGCCCAATTAGGCACCGAGGGCCCATTATGACACAAATAATTACGAACTTGTACTATGCGCTCCAATAAATCATAATAAATTTTACAGTTTTTATATTATTTTATTATTTATTAGAAAACTGTTATCTTTTGCAGTGATGCGTTTGCAACAATTATAATAATCTCGGACTATTGTGCGAGATTATTATCATTGTTGCAAAATAACTTGAAATTCTATAAATGCTTCATTATCGTACTTCAAAATCACTGTAAATTAGCTCTTGTTTATATGAAATTTGACAATTAAGTAATAAGACTGATTCCATGGAAACCGTATATTTAAAAATTATTCTACAACTCTACCATCCCCTTCAAAGTAGTCCCCTTGGGCAGCTATAAAACAATTCCTGCGCATTTTCCATGCTTCGTAACATTTCTGGAACGCTTCGACTGGGATGTCCGCGAGTACCCTCGTCACCGATTTTGTTCTAGGGAACAAAAAAAATCACAGGGTGACATATCGGGCAAATAAGGCGGCTATCGCAACACGGCGACCTTTTTAGAGCCCAAATACTGGGACATGCTTAGGGTGGTGTGGCACGGCGCATTGTCGTGATGAAGGATCAAGTTACGAGGAATGTCTGGGCGCACCCTGTTGACTCGTTTTTGCAATCTTTCGAGTACTTGGGGATAGTAGACTTGATTTACAATTTGCCCCAATGGAACAAATTCTTTGCAGACGATTCCATGGCTATCAAAAAAGGCAACAATCATCGTTTCCACCTTCGACTTGCTTTTTTCGGGTGGGGGCGTGCGGAGACAACCATTATTAGCTTTGGCGTTTGGTTTCCGGGTCTAAGAATACTATCACCATGCACTTTTACAATTTTAGCGTATGTTTTCGAAGCTGTTTCGCCCAATCTGGTACAAAATTCTATCGCGACGCGTTGCTCTTGATTTCGTTTTCGTGACGAGCACACGTCTACTCAACGCAACACAGCAGGCGAATTAAACAAGCTAGAGCATGGTAAATATATCAATGGAGAGAGAAGGTATGCCGGGGAAGGGGAAGGGAGTTTCAATGTCGCAGGCTAACCACAAGCGCGGCAATAAAATCAGTCTCATTACTTAATTTTCAAAAAACGTCATTTCCGTTACTGCGGCATTTTATTTTCACTCAAAAGGGTTGAGTATATATATGTGTATACTCGTATATATATATATATATATATATATATATATATATATATATATATATATACATATATATATATATATATATATATATATATATACATATATATATATATATATATATATATATATATATATATATATACGAGGTGCGTTCAAAAAGTAAAGTGACTTTGTATTTTTTGGAAAAAATATTTATTCGTCAATATTTATGTTGTCGTCAATAACTTTGTTTATTTGATATCCGCAGGCCAATCCTCTTTTTTCTTTAAAAGCCGTCGGGCCTTGCTTAGTTATGTGAGCAGACGCGTTTCGACTACTTTGAGTCATCTTCAGTGTCTCTCACTGAAGATGACTCAAAGTAGTCGAAACGCGTCTGCTCACACAACTAAGCAAGGCCCGACGGCTTTTAAAGAAAAAAGATTTATGTTGTCCTTTCAAAGTAATCAATGCACTTGTGCCAACACTTTTTCCAAATCCTCGAAGCACTTTTCGGTATAGCCATGACCTCTTTCAGCTATGCGGTCTTTTTCTCCTCAATCGTTGCAAATCTCCGTCTTTTCAGTTTTAGGAACAAGAAAAAGTCGCATGGGGCAAATTTGGTGAATATGGTGGCTGAGGCATGGTTGTGTTGGTGTTTTTGGCCAAAAAATTCTTGATCTTTGATCTATTTTTTTGATAGCAATAAATCGCCGAGCACGCAAAACACTTCTAACCGTTATGCCTCTCACAAACAAACTAAACATATTATATAGCTGAAACTGTAAGTATGTGTTCGTGACGAGTGCAGCAACATGAAATAATCGATAATCGAATGTACATTGCCTGTGAAATTCGAAAAGTCACCTTACCTTATGTACACACCTCGTATATATACGAGTATAAAGGCAGATTCATTATGAAGTTCGATTTTCAATAGACTGTTTTAAGTAGACAAGCGTTATTCCTGTAATATAATTTTTATTCAGTATTGTTTAAAAAATCATTATGGAAAGACTTACATCGGAACAATGTGTCCAAACTGTTCAGCTGTATTGCGTTCTGTGAGAAATTTGTGCTCTTAAAGCGACTTATGCTGTACATCGTCATCCTACCGGAATCAGTATAGCCAATACCACCCGCAAATTTTAAACCCAGACTACGTTATTGGATGATACTCGACAGATTAAACCACATCCAGCACATAATGAAAGGAATATAGTGGCTGTAGCTGGGAGTATGGCTGACTCCCGTAACGAATCGAATGTTTCGTCCAAAATTGGACTCTCAGGATGGACCGTTTATGGCATAATCGCGGACAAAATCACTCTGAGCACCACTAAGTGATTATCCTCCTCTTCATCGCACCTATAGCTCCAGTATAAGTCGTTATAAAGGATATCCATACACCCTACATACCTGCCAAATGGACAAGGGGTAGCTAAGACAGACACCGTTATCAAAAGTTGATTACAACTGTATTGCAACTCCACAGCAAAGTTCGTCCAGCCAGCACTTATGTATGGGACATGAGTTTTAAACTTTCTCACCGAAGATGTTTAGCAATGATACAATCGATGTCTGTAGGAAAAAACATACCTTGCACCGAGATTATTAAATGGCCCAGGTCTGTCTTTTCCCTGAATCACCGTAATTTAGTCTTACTGCTGTGCACTTTCCGTGCTGCAAGATGAATGAATTTTTGCGAAGTCAATGAAATAGCACTAGGAGTCCTTTTTTTGGATAGTGCGGAGTGGATGAGTTAGGCTTCCAGCCTATGCCCATCTTCTGTTACCTTCTGATTTACTGCCTTAAGAATGCCCAGCCAGCCGAATACTGCTCCATAAGACAAATTTGAATCTACTATGGTAGTGTAAATCCAGGAAAAGATACATGATTGTGGCCGTCACGTTGCTTGTATGGCCATTTCCTAGCTATACAGAACATAAAATGCCCTGCAAACCTTTTTCATGGTACCTTAGAGTCCAGGATAACTCGTAGCAATTTTACTTTATTCTTGAAGCTTATAGAAGTTCCATTTAGTTTCGATAGGTTGAATAGTAGAACATTATATTTCCTTGTGGAGACCAATTGGTCAGTTTTGTTGTAGTTGACACTCTGTCTGTTCAGAAATCAACAAAAGTAAAAACGACAAATCCAACACTACAAGATTGGTATCTCAGTCAAAAGTTCATAAGCCAGGAAATGAGCTAAGAGAAATCAAAATAACCAACTATATGCCAACCAGCAAAATAGCTAGATAGTTGGTAGAAGAAGCCAAGAAGTTTGGCACTTCTCTCAGCAAATGTGGTTATAAAAAGCTCAAGCGAGCTGTCAAATCTTATCAAGGAGCTAAAACGAGTGGAAAAATCGGGTAAAACCTTATTTAAAGCTAGATCATTTGTATACTAATGAAATTTTTTCATCTTCAGGTGAAGATACTTCAAGATAACTTTGGGAATCGCAATGGGTAACCCTTTTTTCTCACTGTTGAGTGAAATATTTCTCTCGTTAATATTTCGTATGAGGCTACTGATTGCTGATGTCGTGTTTGTACCAAATTTGGCAATTAACACGTGAGAAATATTAAATTTTCGAACATTTATATCAAGATTAATGCTATGGATTGGAAATATTATTTAAGCTGAATCCACTCTTTTTTGCTAGAATTGGATTGGAAATCAATTCTTAAGCAGTAGTAAACTATTTTTACTTCAAAAGCCAAAATAGTAGACAGAGTGTTTGTTGGCGAGGATACCTATTTAATGGTAGTCGCTAGATTGAGCTACACGATATACAAAATGTAACATATGGCTAAAAACACACAATTGTTCTCAATTATATGGCAATTCAAATTAGGCTCTTTTGGCACTTAGCAAGCATTTGATGTTGGGTTCTACTAAGTCTATACATTGTTTCCTTTCCTATTCAGATTTCAAAATATGCTAGAAGATTCTTGCTAGGAGAAGCAAAATATCGTCAAAAATGCAACGTATTAGTTCTGAATGCCACCACTCTCACTTACCTCATAATTTGTTAATTCTTGATATTTGCCCAGTTTTCCGACATGGCATGATGATTATGGAATATTTTGGATTTCAGAACGTTTTTCCATCGCGCTTAGCTAAAATTGTTTCTTTGACAGACCAGTTTTGGTAATGTGCGATCCCCAGAATGAAAAAAGACCAGTCTGTCGAAGAAACTATTGTGACAGCGGACATTCCTCTGCTTCTTGGACTGTTATATGAGTTTGCTTTTGCAATATTAAGTGTTTCATGCTGATAATTCAAGAACTAAATCATGAAGCTTCATTACCAGTGTAAGTTAGGTTTAGTTATTGTAGCGAGCCGATCCTTTGAGTTCATATTGATAACGTTATGTGTTTCAATGATTTAGTTCAATTGCTTCTGTGGCCATTGTAAAATTAAGAAGCTACCTTATTGTAAATTATTGAACGCACATAAGATGATAATGGGATACTCTAGCAATCTCTAAGCGAAAGACTAAAAGACGCCTTAGTGCCAAATCAAAAAAAGGTGAACTATATGTTTCTACTGGACAGGGAACATTATTTTCATCAGCTTAAATTAGGCCTTCATGTATCATATCCTTTCCACAAAATTTTGACAGATTATTTATAGAGGCTTACTTTTTGCTAATACTTGTTCAATGTTTGAGGCTTCACGCAAGCTCATTAGGGTAGTTTGCTGCCTATTTATTGTGGCAACTGTACTCTTTTACTTTTTAATTATTATTGTGTGAAATGGGTGGCCTGCACTTCAATCTTTTTCACATTTATTGTGCCCCTATTCTCATTTGAGTACCTAGAGTTCCATAAACAGACCAACCTATCTCAGAAAGTGGATAATCTTTATTGGCTCTAGGAATTTAGGTTACTCCTCAGCTAGGCAGTAAGTTCCCAGAATGTCTCTCTTTTTCTGAAACAGAGCTCCGGAGCACCCCAGAAGATGTTCTGGTGGTTCATCTGCAAATTTGCAGAACTTAGTGTTGCCATTCTACCTAAAGCCCATTTATTTAAGATATTCACCGAGTTTACAGTGCCCTGTGAGCGCCATTAGTTGATTTTTGCCTAATTTGATGCACGAATTGTGTGTTATTTCTTCTCATCATAGGCTCTGGATATTTAAATCCTGGGTAACTCCGCCACTGTTTCCTGCTTTCTCTAGTTTCTACTCCTTTCATGCATCTTGGCTGCGCTGAAGCCAAAAACATTTTCGGTGGTCCTTTCCTTGCTAAGAAGTCTGCTTTTTCGTTACTTTCAACCTTTGTGCGCCCTGGAAGTCAGTACAGAGTAACCTTTTTGTTTACATCCAGTTTACTGATGACAAGATGGCTATCGTTTTGCCCTTGTATCTTTTGTCCCTTACTGCAATTGCATAGACCTCCGGCACGAATATGCTTGGCTTCATTCCCAGTGCCTCATAATGTTTTGTGCCCGGCCCAAACACTCCGATTCCTGTCTCCCTGCGGTCTTTAATCCACCTGTGTACCATTTCATAGCATGCGGCTCTATGAGATGCACATTAGACTTAGAGTTCCTCTCCCTCTTTTAGCTCAACTTCGTACAAAACTTTTTGTCAAAGATGAACTGAGTCGTTATGCCGTCAAACGGTGCACTGATCCATGGGAAAAGCTTGGATAACTTAATTTGGTTGTTATGCCCAAGCCCAGAGCCACATTCTCTTTTGTGATAGAGTTTCCTGAAAATTGCGGACCTAGATATCTCCTCTATCATCGATAGATTTAATATTTTTTTGAATGCCACCACTGGCATGACGTCATTACTCTCATGATGCATACGTAGATCAGTCGTTGAACACGATTGAGTTCCTGCCTTGTTGTACGCTGCTGGAGCTTGTCCACCCAGACAATAGCCCCTTATGTGATGATTTGTCTCACGGTCATAGTGTACATCTATTGCAGTATGGGTGGGCTCCATACCCACAATTTACCTGCTATGTTCCTGGACACCATCAGAGCTCTAGTGGCCCTTGTTGTACGGATTTCTTTGCCATAATTTGTTAGATCCCCATGGTATACATCCCAGTTGTTGTTATGTTTAGCTTCATTGTACAGTTTTCTTACTTCCAATCTGAGTTGTGCCTTTTGTCCCACCAGTTGGGTACTCTACCCCTCTTTATGATGCGAATGGGGCAGCATTCTTCCTAGGCATTTGTTATTGCCACGTTAGCTTTGTAATGATTTTTTTTTTGCCCGTGTAGGACACGGGTGCCGATGGTCTGGCATAAGTGTCAGCGAGCTATAAACAACACCGAGCTCAGCTAACTAGCTTCGCTTAACGACCGCGTACGCGTGCTTGACAACTAGCATTTGCGGGATCATATGAGGCGGGTTTTTGTCGAGCCACGAAGCTACACAACAAAATATTGATCATGCGTACTCTACTCTACAAGACGCACCGATCAATTTTTATTGTCTTTAGAAAAGTTCTGTTAGGTGTCAATTAAGCTACTCTACAGTAATTCGATATTTTTTTTGCCTCGTTAAAGTTAGCGGACCCGGAGGCTTGAGACAAACGCAAACTTTACACAAAAAGCAACCGTTACTTTCACAGAAGAAGGTCGTTGCATTACAAGGGGAATGTCAAACCTAAAGATGTTAAAGTGGCTGAAGTGAACCACCCATCTCTGCCTAAAGGATGGAAACTTGACGGATGCAGTTTACTTTACACTAGTAAAACAACAAACTAAGCAGTTTCGACGGGGTGACCACCTTATCTCTTCAGGAGCAGCCACTCCTGATCACCACGGGGCTGCTCGACTGCTTATGTTTATCACAGGACAGTCTCTTCGATGCCGACCCAGACATGGAGGGACTGGAGGGTTTCGCTCTTCACTAGTGAAGAAACAATTGTTTCCGCAGTGGAGAGATGGTTGTTATAATTTTAGGCCCCTCTCCTTGAATACAAGTCCCTGTCTTCAACGAAAGTATGTTAATAAAACCGCTAACCAATCATAAAAACAAATCGGGTGTCGGTCAGGACTAATTGATGATGCGGATTTTATCACTGCCGGTCATCAGATTAGCTCCCAGCAAAAACTGACGCAACTCCAAGCAGTGTATTTGAAAACCCCTGGCGCCACCAGTTTGTTCAAAATTAGAACTGTCCGACTACAAACTTTATAAAAATGTGCAAACCTTTCTTTTGGTAACATTAAGGGACCAACTACTCTATAACATCATCGGCATGTTCAGGCGGCAGAGCCACCACGAACGAAGAACTCCAGAAGATGCTATAGACCTTATTATATCGAAGACAAGACAAACAACACCAAAAGAAAGTTTATCGGTGAATCTATCTTTACTTTACGGAACCCTCCAAAGTATGCTACGTTAATATCAAATGGTGAGGGCGACAATAAAAATTGAATCGGTTCATTTGCCGACAGCAAAATTAAAAATGTGAGAACTCGAAGGAGAGTGATGTTGTTTCCCCTTCGGGCCCCACGTTGGGCACCATTGGTAATGATTTTTTTTAATGCCCGTGTAGGACACGGGTGCCGATGGTCTGGCATAAGTGTCAGCGAGCTATAAACAACACCGAGCTCAGCTAACTAGCTTCGCTTAACGACCGCGTACGCGTGCTTGACAACAGCATTTGCGGGATCATATGAGGCGGGTTCTTGTCAAGCCACGAAGCTACACAACAAAATATTGATCACGCGTACTCTACTCTACAAGACGCACCGATCAATTTTTATTGTCTTAGAAAAGTTCTATTAGGTGTCAATTAAGCTACTCTACAGTAATTCAATATTTTTTTGCCTCGTTAAAGTTAACGGACACAGAGGCTTGAGACAAACGCAAACATTACACAAAAAGCAACCGTTACTTTCACAGAAGAAGATCGTTGCATTACAAGGGGAATGTCAAACCTAAAGATGTTAAAGTGGCTGAAGTGAACCACCCATCTCTGCCTAAAGGATGGAAACTTGACGGATGCAGTTTACTTTACACTAGTAAAACAACAAACTAAGCAGTTTCGACGGGGTGACCACCTTATCTCTTCAGGAGCAGCCACTCCTGATCACCACGGGGCTGCTCGACTGCTTATGTTTATCACAGCTTTTTTCGCTGCATGTTCCAGCTCCTTAGAGCTCCCCTTACTGAAACGTGTTGTAGATTACCTTCCAAAATGGTTTGGTATAAGGCCCAATTTGTTCTTCTAGGGTTGCTAAGTGAAATTTCCTCTTTTGTTAGCTTTTCCTGTGGTCAGGCATTGAAAGATTCAGCGCGTTCCATCTCCTTACCATAGAGGCAATACATATACTACTAAAAGTAATACCCAGTACTTCCTCGCTTGCTCTTGTAGTGAAAAAGGGTGTATTTCCCACATTGAGGATGATCATAATTCATTCCAATATGAGTTCAACAGATCCTTACATATGTTGTCCGTATCAGTGCTAACCCCCAATTAATTGTGTGCATTTGCATCACATCTTACTAGAATACGTAGATTCTTCTTCTCACAGTACTCCACCAGCTTTTGTACCCTTACTGGAAGAGTTTGATTTATGTCTCCAAGGAAGTATGCTGATGCAATAACGATGTCCCAAGTGTTGCCCTCTATCGAAATAGAAGTTCTTATAGGAACTAGAACTCGTATCATAAAATCGGAAAGATACATGTATTTTGTGATTTTCCTGATCATTTTGCCTACCCTGGGAAGATCTTGTCCCATATTTAAAGTTAGCATAGAGTTCTAGTTTGACCTCTGTACGTCCAGGGTTCTTGGATCAGTGCTAGCCAAATTGTTCTTTTGCGAATGTTTTAGCCAAGACCGCGGAAGCAGCTCTTGCGTGATGAAGATTCACCTGGGCTATTCGGGTAACATCTTCGCTCATTCTGTGAGATTTGAGCACTCAGGCTCCAGCCCCGATACATCTCTCTTCACCTGATTAGTTTTACTATGTTCCTCATGGTCAGAGCTTCCTCTATTACAGAAAAGTCTAGCCTTTTAGGTTGCATGGTTTCCTTTTTAGGTTCCAGCTCTTCAGGCAATGTGACTTGATTTGCTTTCTTTGGGTCCGACTCCCTAGATAGTGTGGCCTGTTTTGCCGTATTTTGGTCAATCTTCTCAGGCAGAGTCACCTGATTTGCCTTTCCTGGGCTTGGTTCCTCAGTCAATGTGGCCTGAGTTGGCTTCTGTTCCTGCCCAGAGAACTAAGCTATTCCATGAGGTTTCTTTTGTGCTGGGTTCCAGCAGTTCGCTCCTGTGGTGGTATTGGAGCTGCAGGGGATTTCTCTGCTTTTCCCAGTCCTCCCATACGGACCTTACTAAGCATGAAACACAGGCTTGAGCCTCGACTCACGATTAAGTCTGCTGACTTTTCATCAATACGAGCACCATCTGACCAGTCCCTACTGACCTCGCACTTATGGCTTTCCATTCTTTTGTGCAGAGGCCTTTGTTTGCGGCTGCCAGCATGTTGAGTAATACGCCTGGTGACCACTCTTTAGTTTGTGGAGGGTATATATTTATTGTCTGTGGTCTAGGGATACCGTCTCCCTTATTGACACACAGAACTATGATCTCTCAAATACTCAATTTTAAAATAACCTCTTCTAGCCAGGTCACTGAGTTGTCGTTTCCACAGTCCAGGAGCAGCGTCCCTGGCTTGTGTATAGGTTCAAAGCCGAGGTCGTCCCCAAATTGCGTCTCCAACCTGAAAACTCTCGAAAGCTGAGTGAATTCCTCAGCTGTAAGAGTGTCGTGTGGATGTTCTTTTACGACCACTGCTACACTTCGATTTTTTAATGCACTTACATAGGTGGTGCTGAGTATAGCCATGCCAGCTGTACTACAAACTTGGATGGTTTTCTGCCTCCATGATCGCTTTTTTTGCTGACCTTGAGGGGTGATCGAGTCCCTGCCTGGTTTCCTTATATGGCCAGTCGGATCGGTTGCTTGTTTCCCTGCCCCGTTCTTTTGCTCGGCCGAGTGTGGCTTGAATTTTTCCATACTCCCCTGTTCTACAGAGGCTACGGGATTCCCTGCTCCTCGTCTGTGCCTCTTTCTGCAACCATTCTCCTAGTCTCTTCAGGGGAAGTTCCCTAGCTTGGGTATCTCGAGTACCACTTTATTTCCACCCAAATGAGTCCTTTCATCCCGGTTGTCCTAGAGGTGGAAGTGGTAGGTTCTTGTATGTTTTGCTTTTCTTTGGGAATCCATTCTTGTTATTGGGGTGTTTTGCTCCTTTATTCTTTGGCCTTGCCAGGTTAGTTTCTCCACTGATCGGAAGTATTATTCATAGTAAAGGAGAGGTGGTATCTCTTTTCAGTTTTTGGTCCGGGATGATTGCTTGGTCGTTGTCCTCTTTGTAGAGGCATTTTTCTCCTTAGAAGGTATCCTTCTGAATAAAGGGTGCAGGCCTTTGTCGAGGAAGTTTGTCTCGGCACTATTTGCACATTGAGTTCTAGTTAAATCCCACTTGCATTTGTTTTTACTCTGTTTAACCATAAGATATGTTCAGTTTCAAGTTTGTAAGTCCACCACCGTTAGAATTTGTTTGACAGCGGTAAGCTGCAGTTACTTTCTGAGGAGCCCGATATCAGAGAGAGACACCTTGGCTTGGGGGAGGTGGTGTCTAGGACTTGGATTCACGAGAAGCCCTCCTCTTTTCTCAAACGGACTTGGGACCGTCTATGGCGGAGTTGTCTTGTTTTGATAGTGATGTCCTTCTTTGCCTTAACAACTAGCTCACTATCTGAAAAAATTAACATTGTTTTGCTCCCACTTTTCATTGCGCAGGTCGATATTTTGCCATTTGTAGTGAAAATTTCCATTCACAAGATGTTTCAATCAAACTAAATAAGCCCAGCCATTTAAACTGATATACGAGTATGTTCACCTGTTTCTAATCTGCATCAACAGTTATTCTATCCCATGGTCTTTTGCTCTCTTCTATATATGATTATCTTCTTTAGACGAACGTCATCGGATTCATACAGGGAGTAGTGCTAGCATATTGAATTACTTAAGGGTGGGTCTCCAGTTCCTTTGTGAACAGAAATATTCTCATTTCTCTTAGTCTTACGTACTAGCAATTCAATATGAATGTAAAATCAACCAAAGGAACACGGTGCGAACTTATACTATCTCAATTCATTTTTGTTTAAGCGAAGATATATCTAATTATTTTATTTTTTAAATATTTATTTAGCATCATGATACATTACAGCTTATTCTCCTTTTGGAGTGACACTTAGCAATATAAAAAACTTGGGAGAGAAGGACATACCCTTCTGTGCCCAAATGCTCATATATTATATGACATAACAACTGCATAAGACATAACCATATTTTTTTTCATTTTGGTCTTATTAGATACTATTAACGTTTTAAGTTCATAAGGTAATATGTTAAAATAAGTGATTACTGTAAAAAGACTGTTTTTTCGAGCGACTGATTTTTTATACAAAGGTATCTCAAGAGATTTATTTCTACTTATATTTTAGATAATGTGAGCTGTGAACTTAATTACTGATAATGAAGCATAATACACTTGGTTCTATATAATTGCTGAATTCTTGGGATATTGTTATTATACCACTTAATAACCTGAATTTTGAGCAAAATTTGATGCTTTATTGTGGAAAAATCTAACAAATATATTTTATTCAAAGTATTGTCCATCGGAAGCTACTTTATTTCCCCATCTTTCAGGCAATTTTTTTTTTTTTTTTTAATACCTCCTTCCCTTCCACTCTCTCCATCACACTTTCTTCGTCGCACAACGCTCGTGCGATCTGCACTTCACATTTCGTCATTTCTACAGGTGTGCCACCCAGACAATGTGTAAAACATCGGTATAAGGGGGCACACAAAAAATATGTGAATAGCCCAGTCATATTAGGTAAAACAAGTTGGGTAAACAGACCTACGCTCATGTCAGAAGGGTTTTGTATTCAATTTACAATCATCGAATCAAGAAACATGTCAAAGATGATTTTATTGAAGTAAATATGAAATACGAAGATCATACTATTATTAACAAAGTTGAACGAATTTCGACTTCTGAGGTTTTTGGTATTGTTATACTCATAAATATCTCCCTTGATAATTATTTCAGATGTCCAGCCGCGAGGGAGGAAACACATTTTTCATGTATTTCCCCCCTGTGCCCTCACTGAAGCAAAAACTAGCAGTTTAACAACTGTTTTGAAAAGCTCATATCGGCTACGTTTGATGAATTTTTTTTCAGGGGCCCCTCTCCTGTACTGTTATCATCGATTAATGGCCAATTTTTACGAACCCTAGAATGGTTACAACACCCTTTTGCTAGGAGCTCTCTCCTACCTCCTTGACTTGTTTCACTTATGAGCATTAATTATAGGTACTCACCTTCAGTCATTCATTAAATTGAATCAAGTGTTCAAAGCATGCACCTTAAACGTTGAAGTTGGGAAAAAATAACTCAAAATTATTCAATCTTCGCATTTAAAACAGCCACTATTTTGTTTTACGATTACTGATACCACTAGCTGAACCGATTCTCAAAGATGTACGTGACACCTATCATTCCTGAAATTTTCATGCAAATCCTAGCAAAACTGTAGTGTCTGAGTCGGTAAAAAGCGCATGTTGTTCCATAGCCATATGTTGCCATAGTAATAAATGCAGCGCATATTGTTCCATAGTAATACAGGAAAATTCAAACCGCTATAACTCCACTAAATATGATTCAATCTTTATGAAACCTTCAGAATAGATTAACCTTATAAATAGACATCTACGTCTTGAATTCCATTGAATTTTAAGGGTACCGATAAGATTTTATTCAAGAAAACATAAAATCGATAAATCATACTATTACTAACAAAGTTGAGTGAATTGCGACTTCTCACGTATTTGTTGTTGTTGTACTCACCAAGGTCTACATTCCTGATTTTTTTCAGATTTTTCGGATCACAGGTGTCCAATCGCGAGGGGGGGGGGACACAAATTTTTCGTGTATTTCCCCTCCCTGTGCGCCCCTCGAAGCAAACTTTGCCAAACAAAGACCTGTTTTGAAAAGCTCTTATCAAGACCTTTCATTTGATACCCATATCGGCTACCTTCAATGAAATTTTTTTTTCGGGGGGTCACTCTCCTATATGGGGAGACCCCCCTTAAATACCTTATAAAAATTTTTTGTAGTTGAACTTTGAAGAGATCACCACTTTACACCTACACACAAAATTTGATGTTTCTAGCTTAAGTAGTTTCCGAGAAAAAGTGCTGTGACACACGGACGGACGGACGGACGGACGGACGGACAGACGGACAGACGGACAGACTGCTCGCGAAACTAGTAGGGTTTTGTAAAATTATTTTACAAAACCCTAAAAAGGGGTCAACCTCGGAATGAAAGATAATAAGCTGCAAATTGGTATGAACCTTTGTTTTGTCATTCTAAATGTTGTCTCAAAAGTCACAATTGTTATCGTGTTCGCGTCTCAAGATATTCAAGGTCAAAGGTCACAAAAATCGGTTTTTCGCGAATATCTGGCTTCCTATCGGTTAAATGAGATTTGCATTTATTATAAAAGTTGTAGGCTATAAAATTCCCTACAACTTTTGTTTAAACTTTTTTTTCATACGACCAACCGAAGCGCGAAGAGTGCACATCGTACAGTCATATACGGCCTAATGCAAGGTCAAGCGTGAGTTATGGTTATCAGTACGTTATAAAGTCAATTATTTACTTGGAAATTATAATTATTAAACAATGCCTATTATTTATGTACTAACTATTAATTATTTATATTTAATTAAAGTAAGTAACTTGATTTGCAACGGTACAATTTCAAACTAACGAATAATCTTGACTCATACAAAGTGGAGAGAGTGGCCTTGAATACTATAGAACATCTGTCCCGGCAATGAATAGAAAAGGGCATAGGGTAGGGACAAGTATTTCCAGGTATATAAGTATTGAGAAATTTAGGCGTTTTAAAGAAAAGATATATAATGTCGTGTTAACTTAAAATAAAACTAAAATATATAATCCAGAATTAATAATATTTTATACTTAAATAGTTAAATATGAATAATTATATATATTATTTATGTACTAACTATTAATTATTTATATTTAATTAAAGTAAGTAACTTGATTATTTATATATAATTATTCATATTTAACTATTTAAGTATAAAATATTATTAATTCTGGATTATATGTTTTAGTTTTATTTTAAGTTAACACGACATTATATATCTTTTCTTTAAAACGCCTAAATTTCTCAATACTTATATGCCTGGAAATACTTGTCCCTACCCTATGCCCTTTTCTATTCATTGCCGGGACAGATGTTCTATAGTATTCAAGGCCACTCTCTCCACTTTGTATGAGTCAAGATTATTCGTTAGTTTGAAATTGTACCGTTGCAAATCAAGTTACTTACTTTAATTAAATATAAATAATTAATAGTTAGTACATAAATAATAGGCATTGTTTAATAATTATAATTTCCAAGTAAATAATTGACTTTATAACGTACTGATAACCATAACTCACGCTTGACCTTGCATTAGGCCGTATATGACTGTACGATGTGCACTCTTCGCGCTCTACCTTCAAAACGGTTGGTCGTATGAAAAAAAAGTTTAAACAAAAGTTGTAGGGAATTTTATAGCCTACAACTTTTATAATAAATGCAAATCTCATTTAACCGATAGGAAGCCAGATATTCGCGAAAAACCGATTTTTGTGACCTTTGACCTTGAATATCTTGAGACGCGAACACGATAACGATTGTGACTTTTGAGACAACATTTAGAATGACAAAACAAAGGTTCATACCAATTTGCAGCTTATTATCTTTCATTCCGAGGTGAAAGCCCTAATATGACTGGGCTAGAAGTCATCCTGTTAATCTTTTCATGTCCGATTCGTTAACAGCTCTCAGAGGTAAAAAAAATATTAATTCGACGCAGTAAAAAAAACTCTGAGTTAAAAGAATGGCTGTTTCTTCAAGTATCTCGACGATAGGGTCAACAATGCCCTAAGATGCTATTTTGAAGTTACTGGACAGATAATAATAAATCATAAGGCTAGCTGTGTCTTGAGGCATCTCGATGATAGGATAAAAAAAAAATGCCCTAAGATGCTATGTTGAAAGTTTCTGCGCTGAGATTCAATCGCTATTCATTAAATAGTTCCTGAGTCTTTTCTTGAAGATCATAAGTGAATTCGCTTCTTTTACTGATTCCGGAAGATCATTGTATATACGAAGGGCATCATTTGTAGGATCGTTCTTTAGACGATCTGTTCTTGCAAATGGTATAACAAATTGGTCTGCGTTCCTAGCATTGTATTGATTCTTTTGTGATACCCTAACAAATGGCACTTGTGGGGACAAGTTGAGGTTTAAGCATTTGAAGATAAACTTAGCTTTCTCCATTATAATGATTTGGCTAAAAGTTAATGCGTTACACGATTGGTACACTAATTTTGTTGACGTGAGCCTTGGGAGATTATGCATATTTTTATATGCCTTAGTTAACATCCTGGAGATGATATTAATGTTTATCTTTGATGACTGACTCCAGATTACCACTCCGTAATGTAATTTCGACAATACGAATGCATTTAGAACCAATTGTTTGATGTTCCTCGGGAATCCCTCGTACCTACGTAATAAGCCGATTATGGGGGCTAATTGCCTTCTTAAGCTGTTTATATGTGGGAACCAAGTTAAACGGTGGTCAATGATTAGGCCAAGATATTTAAATTCAAATACCCTTTGCAGATTTTCGCCGTTAATTTTCATATCAATATCAATGTCTTCCTTGTTCTTTTGTTTAAAAATAACAAACTTAGTCTTTGTTACATTCAGCGCTAGTTTATTTTCGTTTAACCACAAACTATATGTTTTCAGATCCTCATTGATGGAGTCTTCAATGGCATTCTTGTTACATCCCGAGTACAGGAGTACTGTATCATCAGCATATAATGTGTAATGCCCATTTAGTCTACATGTAATCAAATTATTCGTGTATAATAGGAACAAAGTGGGGCCTAGTATGGAACCTTGTGGAACTCCTGATTTCATTGGTGCTGGGTCACTCAAAAAATTATTGACTTCTGTTATCTGCAATCTACCTTTTAGATAACTGTGAAATAACTGATTCGCTTTTCTCGTACACCATATGATTCTAATTTACGAAGCAGAAGGTCATGGTCGACCGTATCAAACGCTTTCTTCAGATCCACAAAAATGGCAACAGCATAGTCTCCATTGTCAAGCCTTTCATTGATGAAATGGGTTACTGAGATCAAAGCATCAAGTGTTCCTTTGGTTTTTAAAATTTATTTATGAATTCCATCCCAAAAAAAATGCACTGGCTTGGCGGCCAAAAACGAATGCATCCAATTTCGAATGCCTTACTCTGAAGTGAAGCGTATTCCGGTGAGGGCGTTTTGCATCGAGCGAAATAAATGAGAGCCAGACGGAGCAAGGTCCGGACTATAAGGCGGGTGGGCCAAAACTTTCCATCCACTATTTTCCAAATAGTTTTTCACGGATCTTGCAACATGCGGCCGATCGTTGTCATGATGAAAAATTATAGCCTCGTATCTGGTCGCATATTCCGGGCGTTTTTCGATGACGGCACGCTTCAAACGTATTAACTGGGTTTGGTACAGGTCACCTGTTATTGTCTGACCCAATTTCAACAACTCATAATATAACGGCCCCTTCTGATCCCACCAAATACACAGCATAACCTTGGCGCCATGGATATTTGGCTTCGCCGTTGATTTGGCTGGTTGGTCGGGCTTCACGTATGACTTTTTGCGCTTGGAATTGTCATAATGGATCCATTTTTCATCCCCAGTCACGATCCCATGCAAAAATGATTTATTTTTATGGCGCTCAAGCAACATTTTAGACATACAGAGGCGCCGTTCAACGTCTCTCGGCTTCAACTCATATGAGACCCAATTACCTTGCTTCTGAATGTATCCGGTGGCTTTTAAATGCTTCAAAATGGCTTGCTGAAACACTCCCAACGATTTGGCAAGTTCGTCTTGCGTTTGGCACGAATTCTCATCGAGTAGCGTCTCCAATTCTTCGTCTTCAAACTTTTTTGGCTGTCCTGGGCATTGATGTCAAAATCAGCACTTTTAAAGCGTTGAAACCATTCAAAACACTGTTTCTACAATCAAACAATGACGTTCTGCAGCAGTTTTCTTTGCAAAAAAATGACCCAACAGTATTCCCGCAAATGCTGTCTTTTTTTCCAATTTTCGAAGTTATTCATCGTGAAAAATAATAATGATGCACACAAGATAAAATTGTTTTGTTGACTTATTTTGATAGTTGTCAAATATACCTTCAAAATGACATATATATAAAGTTCGAGCTTTCACGATATTTGTTGGTACGGACATCTAGCCTCAAATTCTGGTTATTAAGTTGTACTCCCAACAGAGTAATAAATTTTTCTTGCAGTGTCATTAAGTACTTTATGGCAGTAGAATATGTCCCAGCCGATATTATAATACCGTAACTGATGAGACTATAAACATATCCATTGTATATCATTTCAAGTACTTTTTTGGGAAGATAACTAATTTTTTTAGGGTTTTGTAAAATAATTTTACAAAACCCTTCTAAAATCGCGTCCTGTCTGTCCGTCTGTCTGTCCGTCCGTCCGTCCGTCCGTGTTTCACAGCAGTTTTTCTCGGAAACTACTTAAGCTAGAAACATCAAATTTTGTATGTAGGTGTAAAGTGGTGTTCTCTTCAAATTTCAAATACAAAAAAAAATTTATAAGGTATTTAAGGGGGGTCTCCCCATATAGGGGAGTGACTCCCCGAAAAAAAAATTTCATTGAAGGTGGCCGATATGGATATCAAATGAAAGGTCTTGATAAAAACTTTTCAAAACAGGTCTTTGTTTGGCAAAGTTTGCTTCGAGGGGCGCACAGGGAGGGGAAATACACGAAAAATTTGTGTCCCCCCCCCCTCGCGATTGGACACCTGTGATCCGAAAAATCTGAAAAAAAATCAGAAATGTAGGCCTTGGTGAGTACAACAACAACAAATACGTTAGAAGTCGCAATTCACTCAACTTTGTTAGTAATAGTATGATTTACCGATTTTATGTTTTCTTGAATAAAATCTTAACGATACCCTTAAATTCTATGAAATTCAGCACATAGATGACTATTCATAAGGTTGATCTATTCTGAAAGTTTCACAAAGATTGAATCATATTTAGCGAAGTTATAGCGGTTTGAATTTTCCTGTATTACTATGGAACAATATGCGCTGCATTTATTACTATGGCAACATATGGCTATGGAACAACATGCGCTTTTTACCGACTCAGACACTACAGTTTTGCTAGGATTTGCATGAAAATTTCAGGAATGATAGGTGTCATGAATATCTTTGCGAATCGGTTCAGCTAGTGGTATCACTAATCGTAAAACAAAATGGTGGCTGTTTTAAATGCGAAGATTGAATAATTTTGAGTTATTTTTTCCCAACTTCAACGTTTAAGGTGCATGCTTTGAACACTTGATTCAATTTAATGAATGACTGAAGATGAGTACCTACAATTAATGCTCATAAGTGAAACAAGTCAAGGAGGTGTGGAGAGAGCTCCTAGCAAAAGGGCTTTGTAACCATTCTAGGATTCGAAAAAAATTGGCCATTAATCGATGATAACAGTACAGGAGAGTGGCTCCTGAAAATATAAATTCATCAAACGTAGCCGGTATGAGTATGAAATGAAAGTATATCATGGCAGCTTTTCAAAACAGTTGTTAAACTGTCAGTTTTTGCTTCAGTGGGGGCACAGGGGGGAAATACATGAAAAATGTGTTTCCTCCCTAGCGAATGGATATCTGAAATAATTATCAAGGGAGATATTTATGAGTATAACAACAACAAAAACCTCAGAACACGAAATTCGTTCAACTTTGTTAATAATAGTATGATCTTCGAATTTCATATTTTCTCCAATAAAATCGTGTCTTGATTTTATTCGATCTGGTGACTGCTTTTTGTAAATTGAATACAAAACCCTTCTGACATGACCGTAGGTCTGTTTACCCAACTTGTTTAAGATGCATAAAAAGTATCTACATTGATCGATTAGATTGTTTATATGTAAATCCCATTTTAAGTCGTAATCTTAGAGCAACCCCAAGTATTTGAAGCTTTCTTTTCTAGATATATCCGTATTATTTATTCGTATATTTATCGAGTTGGGTACACTATCTGAAAAGCAACCATATGTAAGAAATACCGTTCTCTTGATATTAATAGTTAGTTTATTAGTACTATACCAGCCATTAAGTGTACCCAAGTACTCATTCATATGAGCTTCAACCTCTGTCCAAGTATACAACGGAACAATTCTTTGTTAACGTTCGATAAAATATTTCAACTTTTCCCATATTGTGAATTCTCTATTTTCTGATGAAGTCAATTCAAAGCTGCAAAAATTAAGCTCACAACTGGCCAAATAATTATTGAATAAAACAATTAAATTGTAAACGAACTAATCCCATCAGTTTTTTCGAATCGCAGCCTAGAAAAAACGAAAATACTTTTTTCACGGATACATATTGCAAAATGTAGGCCAGTGGTGAAAAGCACTTTTGCAAGGAGACAACAAGAGCATACTTGACATATAATGCAAGCCAGTGAACTGTGAATGAATGCAAACGTTCGAAGGATGAATTTGTTTGCGGCTTCAGAATTTTCCAGTCCATTTTGAGTTCTTAAAACTTTGAAGGAAGCATTCAAGGCGCTAAAATCTCTTAAAATATTCTGGATGGATTATTATAGAGCTCACATACCTCGCGTCCTGCTGCTTTTTCCATATTCATCTTTACTTTATATGTTTGCTGCTACTCTCATTGCTGCTGCATTCATCGGTGCATAATTGCATAGTAGTTACCCGGCCAAATTGTTCTCATGCATCTTCTTCATTCTTCATTCCATCATCCATTTTCTTGAATTTTCACTAACTACTCTGTATGATGCTCTGTTTGTGTGTTTAGTTGAATACTTAGTTTGTTTCGTTTGATTGTTTGTTCGTTCTTGAGTTTTTTATTTTAGTTTTTAGCGTGGTTTGTTTTGGTATTCTAACACTTGCATTGGTACAGATGCATTCAAATTAGAAATATTTTTTAAATAACTTTTTACTTTGTAGGACACTACTGCTGAGGCTGAAACGGCTGCAACACCGAAAAATGTTCGCAAACGAAAAACCACATTAAACGAACAAAGTCATGGAAGCTTCTTCTTACGCGTAGGAGCTATAGGTAAGATATTTATTTGGGCATTCAAATATTACTGAATCAAAACTATATATATAGTTTGTAAATGTTCGCTTTAAATTTTACCAAGCAACTTATTTATAACGATACAAAAGTTTATTTGTGAACACTCGAATGTTTTGCTGAATACAATTATTATTTTCAGCTTTTGGGCTCGGTGCAATGATCTATGTTGGATTGGAATTTGGTTCATTTTTCGAAATTCCTTTTTCATCACCATGTCATCATATCCTGAATGGAGTCAATCCTTTACTTCAAATGATTTTCACCTTCATGCAAATGTATTTTATCTTCATGAATTCAAGGGTGAGTAGAATTATTTGATGTCATCCATTCCTCAAACCTAAGTGGGATCATCCTCAACCAAATAATCCTGACAATTGGTTTTCGCCCGACCTTCTCTTCCCTCTCCTTGTCCACGTGTGATCCAATATGTTCTGTTTAGAAAATCGTATTAATGTTCCACAAAAAACATTAAAACACGCCCATACCACCACAGACTTCCCGGATTGCATTGAATCCTTTGCAGGTATGGTATTTGTAATTTTAAGATAAATAAAAACAATTGGGTACAACTAGTAAGATCAAATTGAGTGAAACATAGAAAATCGAAAAATAGTAATTTTCCACTGCACCTCGGATGGGTTCTTTTTTGGGAAGTTGCTTTGAAAGCACTGAATGTCTCCATAATATCTAGACTGACAACGGGTTGAAATTGGTATTACCAAACATTGTCTTTCATGGGCGCTTAATCCATAGACACCCTAAAGCGCACAACATAAAAATACTATAAATATCCAAAGAATTTCGACATATTCAAAGAAAATTTACTAAATTTCTTTGGAATATTCAAGGAATTTATTAAATTTCCTCGGAATCTGTCGAGCTGGTTTTTGAGCATATTAACTAACCACTGATAATGCAAAGGTAATGATGCGAACTACCAAAGCAACAGAACTATAAGCCTATAGAAAAGTGCAAGCAAGCTATGGCTCCTCTAATCTTCCTTACACTTTGAGAAGTTTTACGTCCCAAAAGCTTCAATCCAGCTTGGCTTTATAAAAATCAAATCAGTTAATTTTTCTATGTTTTACTCTAAACGACTCTGCTGTACCCACTGAAAATATTTTGAAACTTTCATCATAACTAAGCTGAATAATTTTTTTCAGCTCAACATACATCGATTCAAAGTTCTAGCTCGATTTGGACTCATGCATGTTGTAGCAACAAACATATGCGTATGGATTCGAACACTAGTTAAGGAATCTCTCCATGAAATAACGATCTTCCATCAAAAACGTGGAGCCGACCCAGAAGATTCGTTCATTTTGGACTCGATTCGGCGCCATACCTTACGACATGCTGGCCAAGTTATGAAAACCCATCTGGATCCTCATCCTGACACAGAGTACTTAGACTCTCCCAGAATTACCCACGATGAAAATATTCTCTCAAAAATGGTTCGGTCAACTGTCGAAGGCGTTACTAATAGGTTGAATGCTTTTGATGACTATCTGGATCCCAGAAAGCTTCTTACAACCCCATCTACAACATCGACATCACCTTATCCAACATATAGCACTGCCTCTACGACAACTGAAGAACCTTCAACGACTCCTTCTTATTTGGCGAGTACAACGATGATGAGGAAGCTTAAGAAGTTCATTTCATCCACAACTGCAGCTACCACTTCAACCTCAACTCCTTTGCCGACGAGTAATTTTTACCAACCAGTCGAGGACGAAGCCATTACAGCATCTACATTTGCGCCTTTCAGTGGACTTTCAAATCTGTTTTCGGGATTTTCATCTTCACCTGCTGCCCAAACAGTACAATCCATACCAGATAATTTATTCAGTGGGATGGAAAATAGTTACCAAACTCTCTCGGAAATATCACATGGTGAATTGGAACCTTTAGAGAACTTGGATAATATCTACCCTGCGGCCTTATCGTCCGCTGTAGGAACTCTAAATTCCACGGTCTGCGGACGTGTTGATATTATGGGCTCAATTGTGTATGACTCTGCACCCTATTTGTATCCATTCATTATTGAATACTCTCTGGTTGGAGCTGTTGTCATTTATGTTATGTGGAAGCACATTGGACGCAACCCTCGATATATGAACGAAGAAGACTTGGAACATAGACTTGAAGTCATGCTATCCCGGCGAGCAGTTGCAATGGCACAACAAGCAAGAACTGGTCGCGTGGATTGCGTGGGATCCTCCAAAGGATTGTTCTTTGGCCTATTGTTGTTAGTTGGATCGTTGATTTGCTTGATTTTGTTCTTCGTGCTCGTAAGGCATCCACAATTTTCGCTGCTAGCGATATATTTGGCGGATGCGAGTCACTGCGTACTTATGGCATTTGCGGTATTCGCTATAATAATTGGATTTATACGGTAAGCTTTGAAATTATTTAATTAATAATCAATCTACCACTAACTACCACATTTTGCATTTTAGGGTGAAATCCTTGAAATTCCGCTGTGAAGAACAAAGCAACCTCAATGATATTTTATTACGCATATCAGCCTTTGGACTTTTTGTGTATTCTGTATTTAGTGTGATCGCAGGTTCATTGAAAGCTCTGGAGAGCGAACCAAATCTTCTAGTCACCACCACTGGTATTTTGGCTGTCTTCCAAGTTGTATTCCAATTGCTCTTCATCGCCGATGTGTCGAGACGTCGAGTGCATCTCCCGGAACATGATCGAAGCAAACCAGGACGTCAAATAGTTACATTCTTACTCATCTGCAATGTATCAATGTTCGCCATTTATACATTCGAAGCGCAAAAAGTATTTGCTAATCCGGTAAGTAGACTTATCAAAAATTAATGTATCTCTACGTTGAAGAAGGATAAGAAACTTCTTGCAGTCTGTATTTATTTCAACTAAAAGTCTATTAAAATTTCGTTTGAAAACTGTTGATGAAATCTTCGAAGTCAAGCGGTAGTTCAATTGGTTGACAGCAAATGAAAATAATCCAAAGAACGTTTTTGATACTCAATGGCCATTACGGTATGACAGAATACATAGTATAAGATCACGTTAAACATAACTCCAGTAATCGCAATTAATTTATAAAAAAAACGTAAGTGGCAATTGTGGGACTTACCGACAGACACTGCATGCAAATATAAAGTTATAACTATATTTTGAAATGAGAATAAAAACAGCGTTACTCTAAATACATAATATAAAAGAATAAACGATACGAAACTATGAAGAAATAAAATGAGATCTCCAAATTTCACACATGCCGATTTGGCTGTCTTGACTCTATTGCCCTTTGGACAACAACTGCCTTACATCCGTATGTTCCTCCTGATCGGCAACATCCGCCTTTATCTATAGATCTTATAGTCAATGAAATTAAATTTAACAAACCTCATCCTTCTCCAAAGCTTAACTTTTTTAAAGCTAATTATGAAGCTATTAATACAGAATTACTTTCAGTCAACTGTTTAGATTTCTTTAGTGGCCTAAATTGTGAGGCTGCTTTGGATAAATTTTACATATATATTTATAATCTTATTCGCTGTTTTACGCCTCTTCACAAATCCCGTGAAGCAAATCAAAAGCCTTGGTTTACAAAGCGAGTGCTTAGTGCCCTAAGAGCAAAAGATACGGCACATCGTGTCTTTAAAACACTCGGCACTTTTGAAGCAAGATGTAATTTTAGCTATTGCCAAAAAAGAGATCAGATATGCTCTGAAGACTTATTTCAGTAGTCTGGATAGCTCTCTTGTGGCTAATAATACAAAGTCTTTTTGGTCTTATATAATGTCACTGAAATCCTCTTCTTCCATTCCTAGTAAGGTCCGTTGGAATGGCGCAGAGGTTTCTTCTCCTCAAGAAGTTACTGACTCATTTGCTCAATTTTTCTCTTCAACTTTTTTTTCTCCAGAGCGGCATGGCTTCCTCAAAGGATACTCCACTACCTCTAATTTAATGGAGTTAACAAATAGGATTGCAAGAGCTTTAGATAACCAACTGCAAGTTGATGAGATCTTCACAGATTTTTCCAAGGCCTTTGACACTGACATTTACTTCTTTGTCGTAAGCTTGAAGCTCTTGGCATCCCGGGTGCTCTTCTATCTTGGAAGTCATCTTATCTATCGTGTCATCCCTGTCGAGTAAGTCTCTCTGGTACTACGTCTAGCCCTTTTTATCTTTCATCTGGC
The DNA here is from genome assembly GCA_963969285.1 of Odontomyia ornata. Lineage (NCBI taxonomy): Eukaryota > Metazoa > Arthropoda > Insecta > Diptera > Stratiomyidae > Odontomyia > Odontomyia ornata. Next base: position 461,782,438 of record OZ017739.1, read on the forward strand.
GTTTCACAATGTTCAATTCTTGGGCCTCTTCTCTTTCTGTTGTTTATAAATGATGTTCCCTTTGTGAATAATTCCTCTTGCCTCTTGTATGCTGATGACTTCAAAGTATTTCGAACAGTCAAATCCCATTTAGACTGTCAGCTCCTCCAAACTGATCTGAATGCTCTAAATAAATGGTGTGATTCAAACTATTTATGTCTTAACATGACTAAACGTTATAAAATGACTTTTTCTCTCAAGGACTCTCCTATTAATTTTAATTATATATTAAATGATGCTTTGCTCTCTGAAGTGCTCAGTCATAAAGACCTTGGAGTAACTTTTGATCCAAAACTCAAATTTGATGCACATATTTTAAATGTGATTACTAAGGCTTCAAGAGTTTCCGGGTTTATCCTGAGACATGTACATAAATTCAATATCATCTCTTCTTCTGCCCGCCTATTTGTTTGTCTTGTTCGCCCTTTGCTTGAATACTGTTCTGTTATCTGCTCCCCCCGTTATTCCTATCTCGTGTCTACTTTAGACACTGTCCAAAGAAAGTTCACGCGTTTTCTTTTCCTTAAGTTCAATTTGCCGTATCAGCCTTCCTATCTCTTCTATCTCTAATATCCCGACGAACTTATTTAGACCAATGTTTTTTGTATAAACTCTGCTACCATCAAGTCCCGTTAAATATTTTTTCCGCGCTGCGTTTCCGACAAATATCTCGTTCATCTCGGATGAATTCTTATTTCGTTATCCCATATGCTAGAACTGATTTATATTTCCATTCACCAATTTTAGGAACCGTACAAAATCATAATAATCTCGAGCTTGGTCCTTTCCCCTCTTCTTACATAGCCTTTAAGAAAAAACTAAGAGACTTACTACTAGTTTAACTATCAATTATGGACATTTTTTATTCTTTTTCATTTAAATATTGCTGTAATTATTCTTTGCGTTCCATTTTGTTATTGGATTACTTAGTCTGTAAGATGAAATAAATAAATAAATAAACAACTGATACTTTTAAACGATTTTCTGATCTCCAGAAAATTTCTTCGATTCTGGTTTCTTATAATTATCGCCGTTTTCCGAAATTCACGTTCTCATGAGAGCTAGAGCGGTTTAAGGTTAGAAAAAAATGTGAGAATAGCAGATCACCCAATTTCAAACAGGCAATTGTAACTATCTCGGCTCTGGTGCACTCTAGACCACAACTGATACTATTATATGATTTTCCAATCCCTAAAACATTTTGGCTCGGTTAATGCTTCTTAAAGTTATCACAGATTGTGCGAGTTCGCACGTTTAAGGCAGCTAGAGTGGTTTAACGTTAAAAAAAGATTAAATTGGGAGATCTGCCAATTTCTACTCGTGAACCAATTTTAAATTTGGGTTAGATATTTTAAAATGAGAAACATCAATGTAAGATGATCATCATCATCTATGGTACGACAGCCCAAGCCGTGCCATGGCTTCCAGAATTAGCCTCCTCTAATCATCACGGTTCTGCAATCTCATTTGCCAGCTGATCACTCCTATTAAGTATCTGCTGTCAGCTTTTATCGTGTCTTCCCATTGAGTCCTCGATCTTTTCGCTGGACGTTTCCCTTGTGCTCTACCCTTCAATGTTCTTTTGGGTGGCCATTTGCGTAACTTTAGGCAACAGAGATAGGTGGTTCATATAACTCATCGCTGTAACGTAGTGTCCACTCTGTTCCTTGTTTCACTGGGCCGTAGATTTTTAAGAGCACATCAAATTCAAATATATCCATTGCTTGTTACGACTCGCTAGTCAGGTTTCATGTTTCACGTTCATATGACAGCACAGGCTTGACTTGTGTTTCATACATATAGAGGTTATATTTTCTGTGCAGAACTCTGGACGTGGAATTAGAAGTAATAGGCTTTATTTGCCACATTTATGCCACGTTCAATCTGGTCCATTTTGGTGCCTGTTCTATTCAGGTTAACTCTTATATATATGAAGTTGTCCACACTTTCAAGGGAGTTTTCTTCCTCGTCTGTATCATGAATTTAGTTCTAGTTCCATTAACTTGTAGACTTATTTGATTTGCTTGAGGTTCTAGAGTGAGAAATGCTCCTTTTGCATCTGAGATTGAACATGCCAAAATATTGACGTCATCAACATGTGCTATCAATTGTTTGGACTTGAACATTAGTATACCAAAGGTCCAACACAATACTAAAGAGAATTGGGGCAATCCAATCCCCTTGTTTTAAGCCTGATTCTATTTTGAATTAGCCCGTTAGTTCGCCATTTGCCTTGACCTGGAACTCTGTGTTAAGCATCGTCACTTTGAACATCCGGACTAGTTTTATTGGGGCGCAAAAGTTAAGCAATATTTTATACATATATTTTCTGTCGACACTGTCATACACTTGATTGATGATTTATTCTCAGTACCTTTATAACTAAGATTATTTAGTCTAGTCTAGACTGTCCACTTCAATGGACTCCCTGATACTCGCCTGTAATATTTTGATAGTAGGGCTTTAATTATCTTTCCATGATTTTGGAGAGGACTTTGTAAGACGTACACAGCAAAGCGATGGCCCTATAGCTTTCACACCTTAAGTTGTCTTCCTTTTTGTGTACAGAACATACAAGGACGGTCCGATAAGTATTTAGCCTCACCGCCTAATGGCAACGCTAACACAAGAGAGATTCACTTTTGTGTAGTACATTCTTGTTGATGGCTATTATCAAAATTACAGTCGAATAGGGCTCGTAGTTTTGTTTTGACCGCGTATTGATGCGAGCGTGTCTGCGGATTTGAGAAAAATCGAGAAAGAACAATAAAGAGTGCTAGAATGCTGAGTAGGGTGATTCTGCTGTTGCAATAGTGACCATAAAAAGTTGGTTTAACGAGATTTAACGCGGTTGCACGTCGATTTTTGATGAGCCACGCCCAGGTAATCCAAAAACGGCTACCACGGAGGATAACGTGACAAAAATCCACGAGCTCGAATTGGCAGACCGCCGATTGAATGCGCGCGAGATAGCTGAGAAAGTAGGCATCTCAAAAAATAGCGCGGGTGATATCCTGCATGAAATTTGGGCATTAGAAAGCTGTTGGTGCGTTGGGTGCCACGTTTGCTCACTCCGGACAACAAACGTAACCGTGAGACCACTTCAAAACAGTGTTTGATGCTGTTTAAGTGCAATCCGATGGCGTTTTTGCATCGTTTCGTGAACTTCGACAAAACATAGCTCCACAGGTACACACGAGAGACCAGGAGCAGTCGTTATAGTGGATTTTATCCGGCAAAGGCACTCGGAAAAAGGTTAAGACTGTCCTATCGGCCGAAAAGGTGATGGCCATAGTTTTCTGGGACTCATAAGATGTGATTAGCATCGATTTTCTGGAGAAGGGCAAAACGATCACAGGGCTATATTATGCCAAATAATTGAGCCAATTTGACGCGGAATCGCGGAAAAAAGGCCCCATTTGGCAAAGATAAAGTGCTTTGCCACCATAACAATGCACCAGATCACATCCCCGCCATCGCAACTGCCAAATTGGTCAAATTGGGCTACAAACTGCTACTCCAACCACTGTATTCTCAGATAGAAAAGTCACTCGCCTGGCAGAAATTTGAATCGGGGCCCCAAGACCTCTTCCTTTACTTCTATTACCACATCTCTTACTGTCTTCTACATGGTTTTGATGTCATCATTACTTTCTTCCGCCTGCGGGAATATGTTTATGCGATTTTTCAGCGCTGAAATATAACTGGACCCCGAGCTATCATTTAGCTCTTGTATCTGGAACCTTAGGATAACTGATCTTCCTTGTTTACAGCTCTTGGAGGTGCAGCATCGAAACTTGACTCCTATAAGATATTGGTCCAATTTACAGACAGTGGCGTAAAACGAACACGTATCGAAAATTTGGTAGCTTTTCGTTTTTGTATCTGATTGAGTGTATCTGGTTGAATATGCGATCGTCTGGTGATACCCTTGTTCTCTTGTGGATGTCTCGATGTGGGAAGTATGTGGAGCTTACAGTGAGGCCTCTACTTGTTGCGAAGTATATCAAGCACTGTCCATTGTCACTGTGCTCTCTGGTGGTTCATTTATCGGCCGATTATCGTATTGGTCACCCAATACAATTTTAATGTCATATGATGGCAATGCATTGAAAGTACATTCCAAGGTGCTGTGAAGCTCGTCTTTGATTGCCTCCTGCTTTTTTTCTATATGAGCGTGACTGTTGACTAGCCAGGCATTAAAGAATTTGATCTTGATATGCATCATATAGATCCTTTCGTTAACGAGCTTGAAGTTGGTGATAATTTGTTTAAATATATTGTCAACAATGAAAACCATTCCTTAACTACCAGTTTCCTCGTGATTTTCCACTTTTTGATACGATGTGCGTTTGATGTCAAATGTGGTTTAACCATACCATTGGGGCTTTCTTGGGTTGGGAGGATATTAATTCTATATTTCTTTATTTTATCCAGAAGTTATCGTAGCGCACCTGGTGTGTTAAATGATCTAGCATTCCAAGCTCCAAACGTTCTTTGTACATTGCGGTAGTAGTTGCCGTTATCCAATTCGAGGCTCTTGTCCTAGTTTCATGACAAGTAAATATTAAGTGGAGCGTTATCAGCGCTTCGACTAAGTTGGCTTTAAGTCCGCAAGTGCTATTTGATTTTTCACATACCCTTCGGTTAACTGGTTAGGGCACCCTCTATCCGTCACCTGAGGTCACACCAAATAGGGAGCCAAGAATACTTCAGGTACTATAAGATGATGCTTGAGGGAAAATAGCATATTGATACTAGTTGGCATACCTTAAAAAATAAAGTTATCAAAAGAATATCAGTTCTCTAAATCAAGGCGCGAGGCAAACTCATAATATTCATCGGCTTGTTAGAATAGCGTATAAAATATTATCAAATCAGATCGCACGCAAACAGTATTACTGGGGACTATCAAGGTGGTTTTAGAACAGATAGATCGACGGTAGAAGAATTGTTTACTGTCAAGCAGGTACTTGAGAAATGCTGGGAGTTCAACTTAGACGTACACCAGATTTTCATTGACTTTAAGCAAGCATACCGCAGTATTGATCGTAATGTGCTGTACCAAATAATGCTTTGGTTTTGTATCCCAGCCGAATTCGTTCATCTTACCAACATGACAATGACGTTGACAACCTCCCAACTCCGCATCAATAACCACCTCGTCGACGCCTTTGACGTTAATATCAGACTAAAGCAGGGAAATTGGCTGGCTCCATTACTATCCAATGTGACTTTGGAATATGTCATAAGAATCTATACAAGAGGTATGTTATTATATAAGTCAAGCCAGATAGTAGCCTATGCAGATGACATCAACATTTGGTCACGGTAGTTAACAACTGAACTGAAGAACTTTTCCTGAAGCTCGGCAGCGAAGCAAAACTAGTAAGCCCACAAATCAATGAGAGAAAAACAAAGCTCAGGACGCAGTAAAGGAAAACTACTTAAAATACCCATAATATCACACTGGGCGAATACAGTATGGAAAATGTGGTCAAATTTTTGTATTTAAGCATCAAAATAACAAGAACCGGTAATGAAAGAGACGAAACACGTCGAAGAATACAGCCCGCAAACAAAATATTTTATTTACTTATGAAAATTCTTTGTGTGTAGCTTCATGTTTGAGTTGTTAATTAAATAATTTTTTCTGGAAAATTATTAGAGAAGCAAAAAAATATGAGAAAAGGTGGTTAAATTGATGTAAAAAGAGTGAAATTATCAATTTAAAGTTTAGCAAAGGCAAGTACTTACAGGAGGAAATTTAACCTGAACATAATTGGTAGTTACAAAAACATATTGAGTTCGCATAAGTAGGAAAATTTAAAAGAACTCTCTCACCTCCAAGCATGATGGTCGCCATCACCGGTGTGTATCTAATAAGAATGGTGGCTTGAAAACAATTGGTACACACGTTGAAACCACCTTTTTCTAATATTTTCTTCTCAAATAATTTTTCAGAATAAATTATTAAATAAGTAACTCAATCACGGAGCTACACATAAAGAATTTTCGTAAGTAATTTCAAGCTATCGGAGCCATCCAAAACCGAGGTCGATATCCGCACGAAGCAATAAAAGCTCATTGTAGAGTAAAATATTTTATTCAGTTTTGACAATTTTGAAGACCAGCTGCATACACAGAAAAACAAAGCTCCAAGTGTACAAATCTGTGATAAGACCTGTGCTATAAGTGTAAAACATGGAATCTAACCCAAGCTTCCACAAACATATTGAACGTCTTTCAGTGACGAGTCCTGAAGCAGATAATTAAAGCGAAACTAGACGGGATCCAAAAGCGAACCCGATACAACCATGACCTGTGCGAATTTTCTGACAAGCCGGAGGTCTCAACGATTCTAAGATTGCGAAGCTGCAATGAGCTAGCTATGTGAATCGTACGGACGAACAATGGATATCCAAAAATTTATCCCGTGGGAGAACTGGAGGGAGGAGACCAGTTGGGAAACCAAGAAATCGTTGGTCTGACTAGGTTGACGAAGGCAGTTCATCGCTGGTCGGATTTCGGGATTGGAGGATATGGTCAATGGACCGAGTTAGTTGGAGGTGCTATTCGCTGGAAGTGAAGGCTCGAGAGAGGCTGTAGTGCTACGAAGAAGAAATAGAAAAGTGTGCAACAAAATGAGGGCAGAGTATGAAATGGAATATCCATCAGTCGTTAGTAATTATTATTTGTAGTTCATTCTCTGCTTGACTGTTTACTTGCAGTTGGTCATTGAATAAAGTAAAGCAGTTTCTGCATTTTCAAAGGTAATTGGATCAAGAAACTATATCAGCTAGACCGCTCTAGACGAAATAAATGATGATTCACTAAAGGCATATATGGACCTGTTTAAACGAGGCAGGAATGAAATCATAAGTTAGATGCTGCAATAAAATTTTTTTGGAAGTTTCTTCAATCCGTACTCCCACCCCTCATAAATTTTTACGAATTAAAAGAAGAATAGTGACCCATAACCCATAAATTTCTCCTGTTAGAAGGGCTTTGCAACATCCTAGAATTCGAAACAAATTTTCTGATGGCATGACTTGATGACATGAATTATTCATTCAATATTTGTATAAAAAATCGCCTAAAATTTCTTTCATAAACATATAACAGTCGCCACTTTGTTCCAACTTAAATAATTTTTCTGCATGCTCGGCCAATTGAGCATATTCAAATTAAACACAGCAAATTTTCATGAAAATCGAAAGCAAATAAGAGTATTGTTGTAATTTCTTACAATTGAAATAGCTATAACTCACTAGACTATGATCCAATTTCCATGAAGCTTTGTGAGCATAAGGTTCTTATATGAATCTATATGCAACTAAGAGACGGCTTCAATTTACAAACAAGTCTTTGCAAAAGTGTACAAGTAGCAATCATAGATAAAAGATAGCTGCAATATTTCCGAAAGCTATTCACAGCGTCCCCAACAACGACTGAAGCTATGAATATTCCAGAAGCAGAGCAAGAGGTCTCATCACTAACCAGGATGAAACTACAGGCAGCAGCACGGTACCCTCGAAATAATAAGCCTCCTGGAATAGATGGAGTACCAACAGAATTGCTCCAGAGCGGAGGTTCTTATCTAAATAACCTCTTGCAAAGAGTAATATACCCAATATGGTTAAAAGAATAATTTTCAGAGGACTGGCGGAAAAGTATAATGTGTCTTGTACACAAAAAGGGGGACAAGTATAGGTGTGAAAATTATAGAGACATGGCTCTACTTTGCATGTCTTATAAATTGCTCCCCCAAATCATAGAAAAAATTTAAAGCTGTACTATGAAAGTATTATAGGAAAGTATCAGCGAGGCTTTTGAAGTGGACAGTATATAATAGACCAAATATTCTCAGTAAAGCAGGTGCTCAAAAATATAACATTGATGTACACCAACTCTTTGTATACTTCAAGCAAGCATACGACAGTATTCACAGATATGCCCTGTTCAAAATAATGCTTGACTTTGGCGTCCCAACAAAACTAGTCCCCATGGTCAAGGTAACGATACTATACACAGAGTCTCAGGTCAAGGCAAACGGTGAACTAACGGATAGCTTTATAACGGAAGCAGGCTTATACCAAGGGGATTGATTTGTCCCAATGCTCTTTGATATTGCGCTTGAGCACGTCATCAGGAAGAAATCAGCTGAAAACTCGGGTACAATAATCTTCAAGTCCACACAATTGGTAGCATATGCTGATGACGTCAATATTATGGCACGTCCAATCTTAGACGCCAAAGGAGTATTTTTGAGCCTAGAATCTGAAGCAAAATAAATTGGCCTTCGAGTTAATGAAACTAAAACTAAATTCATGACCGGCTACCCAAAAGAAAATTGACGGGTAGAGCACAAGATAGACGTTCAATGGGAAGACTGAGGGCTCAATTGGAAGACACAATAGAAGCTGACGGTAGTTCCTTGTTGGGAGTAAACAACGGGCGGACATGGTCGCGGAACGGTGATGATTGGAGGAAACTAATCCTGTTCAATTTTAAGAAGTGTAAAGGTACCGTTTTGATTTTATTGGGGAAAATTTTAAATTTACAAATCATACCATTATTAACGAAGTTGGGCGAATTTCGATTTCTGATGTATTTGTTGACCTTGTACTTATAAAGATCTATTTCTGTGTTTTTTATGTTTTTTCGATCCAATCGCGAGGAGGGGTAGAAATTTTTCGTAAATTTTGCCTCCCCTTGGACCCCCTGATGCTCAAAACGACCTTTTTTCTCAGATTTAAAAGTTCTAATGCAGGCCTTTTATTTGATACCCCACCCGACTATCTTTGATAAATAAAGTTTTTAAGGGCTACTTTGTTATAAGTGGTGACTCCTCTTAAACAATTTTGAAGTGTTTGATAATACCTAAACTTTTGAGAGATAACCAGTTCTGACCATTTCGCAAAGTTTGAGCTTTGCAGCTGCTATATTTTTTGAGAGAACTTGCTGTGACGCGCGGATAGACAAACGGATAGAGGGAACGAAAAAACGCGGAACTAGTACGTCTTCGTCGAATTTTTCTTACGATACCCTAAAAAGAAAAATTTTTTAAATCTACAGTTATTCCTTGTGCACATAATCACCTACTTTTATAATTTTTTCAGATATTTTGGCCTAAAAATGCCTAATCTTAATCCCTTCCCCCACACTCCTCGCTTCTGATACTACACTGAATATCTGATTAAATAATTTAAATCCTTGATACCCATATCGTCTACCATTTATAAAACAATTTTTAATTGTCATTTCTATATATGGGGGGACCTCCCTTGAAAGCTTATAAAATTATTATACACCAGAACGTTCAAGGGCGCATTACGTTTGACTTTCCCACACAATTTTGTATTTTTAACTGTTATAGTTTCCAAGAAAACTTGCTGTGACGTACGAATGGATGGGTGGATGACGGCCAGGCAAGTAGTGATTTTAGTAAAATTATTTTACAAAACTTCATAAAACCCTGAAAAAGCGATTAGTGTTTCTAGGGGTTGCTATATAAATGTTCATAGCTATGCCTTGTTCTTAGTGAATGCGAATGGTACTCATACAATTCTTTATTTTTAATAGGCGTTAGGACATGAATTTTAGCGTTTCACTAATGCATTTGGGGTACACAAAATTTATACAAACGTTTTGGCATTTTGATGTTGCTTTTCCCAAACTCCTAAGAAATTATAAAGCATTTACACGATTTTTGTGTAATTTAATATAAATTTTTTCTTTCCTGGTACATTCCCTGTCTTCTCTTTATTTAGCTTCCTCCGTTCTGTATAAAATTATTGGAAATTCACTTCCCAACATTGATGCTACTTTTTCTCATATTTGAAAATGACTCGGTTAAGGAACTTCTTATATGAAAAATATGTTGAAGGGTGAAAAATTCGTCAAAAACTCTGATGGATGCCATTGGAGCAAAATACATTTCCAGATTTATGGGTCATTATCCGATATCCTGGAGCTCCCATTGAGGTAGTCTTCCGATACCAGGCGAACTACTAATTATTGGATAAATAATTGCAATATACCACTAATTTACTTTTTTCTTCATTTCAGGTTCAACTTGACTTCTACGGATTTGTACCATGGTCTATCATTCAACGCGTAACATTACCACTTTGCATCTTCCATCGATTCCATAGTGCTGTGACACTGGCAGAAATCTGGAAAACCACCTACAAAGCTCGCTTAGAGTAAATTTCCCGAGCCAAATAAATAGACTTCGAACAAATCTGACCAATTTTGCAAAAGAAAAGTAATAACGACTGATCACACCCGTCTACACAAGTGACGTGTGTGATCCGTTTTCAGTGAATTCACGAAACATAAGCACACACTTTTCTAACATAAAGACTATCAAAAGGCATTTCTTAGACCAGAGAACAGTGTTCAAACGTGGTCTGGGCATTTAAGCCATCATAAGTCATGCAATAGCAACATTCAATGCAAATACCAAAATATTGTTTCAGTTAGTGAGTGAAAGTATTTATTTTTTAAATTAAATAGAATTGAAATAAAAGGGGTAACAGAAGTGGAACAAAGGATATAGGATACAAAGCGCAGAAGCAAGAGAAAACGGTTGAATATTACGTAAACGTCGTTAATTATATAATAATATGTATATGCAAAATGTCGTCAAGATATTTAAGAGAGATTAACATTTACAAATTAAAATCAAAGAAAAATAAGAAATGTTGTCACTTTCAAAGGTAAAAGATTTAATGGAAAGAATGCAAATTGCAATTTGAAATAAATTAAGTAAAGGAAACAAATGTAGGCTAAGAAGAATTTCATGAATTTGCTCTCATCTATGTAATGTAATTTTAATATATTGTATAGGTGTTAGAAAACAGCCCAAGGTTTTGAATCGAAACAGCTGAAAGAAATACAAATGAATCCTGGACCGGGAAAAAGGCGCTGGATCTTGGGCTTTATTTAACATGATTCAATGGATGAGGGATCCAGCATTTATTAGAATTTTCGTGCCATCGCAACATATTCGCAGTAAAATTCTTATTTCAGTTCAATCCAATTTCTATCTTATTTAGCGTTCAGTAGTAACTTCATGGTATTTTTTTGAACTAATCATTTTTGCGCCAATCCATAACACATCTCGCTATTTTCATTTGCCATAAAATTTTGCAATGAATTTACAAATAGATAAATAATTCGACGTTTTTGTCCATTCATTCGTAGAAAGAAAGTGTAAAATTACGATTAATATACGAGTATTTACAAAAACCAATGCTTAATGTTTAAAAAGCGACTGTCATGTTTTATACTTATCTAACTTTTTTACATTTGGAAAATTTAACGTAAAAGTGGAGTAAAATATTACCAAAGAGAGTAAATCACGTTTTTTATAAGCAGCGTTCTATTGACTGTTAACACATAATTTGAGCTTCCTCGTCTAGTTGGAAAGTTTTCACACCAAATTCGAATACAATCAATTGGTAACGTGAAAATGATATTTTATCCTTCAATTCAAAACTGTTTTTAAAAATGATTTTAATTTCGTTAAAATATATTTTATTCTAAAACAATTGTTAACAAATAAATTAAATCTTAAAAGATGTTGGTCAGAAACTTTGGTCAAATTTAATAAAAGAAAATTAACTCAAAGTAATTGAACAATTCCAAAAACGTCCCACCTCAGTTTATAAATTTCTCTTGGAGGATTTACCGAAAAATTTAACATTTTAATAGCATTTTAGAAATGGCATTAAAAATTAAAAGTTTAAGGAAAATCAAAAAATGGCTAGCAGTAGCGCTAAAAGTACTTAACAAGCTCATTGATATAAATAATGTTAATATTTAGGAACACCCATCAAACACCAGACACCCATCAGTCGACTCCGCATGACATCACACAATCCGAAACAAAAGAAGACTTTACAAATGATTACATTGCGCTTACAACAACACTTACGACAATTACTTGGACGCACTCTCGTTGGGAGCGATCCACATCCCGATTTCATTGATTCATCCTGAAAGTGAACATCGAATCCATAATTCCTCTAATTTCTATCGTAACTTCTTCTTTATGAGATCACCGTGTGAATTTATCGTTTATCCATTGCAGCACAAAATATTCTTAGCAATTTCTCTTTGAATTCCGTTGTACATATTTTAAGAAAAAATAAAAAAGAAAATTTTCAAAGTAAACTTTCATTGTAATATAGTAACGATTTCAATCGCCAAATTTATTTTAATAGTTTTTTAATGAATAAAAACCTACATAATGTAGTCATGACCGATTTACCATGTGGAAATATACTTAAAAAAATTATTTTAACAGTGATTAGAACATATACATATATTTTTAATAATAATTAATCTTAACAATATTTTAAACCACTCTATCTTGTATTGGACCCTTTTCAATTATTACGCAATATCAGCAACTCAATGTACAACAAAACAAATAAATTTAAATTTTCGTGTGGAGGAGAACTCACAGCCAGCACTCGTGTACGAAATTATTTTCTTGGGAAACTTTTACATTTTTTACAACATTCTAAATTTAATTTTAAGCGTTTTCTGTACACACATCAACACACTGCCGATTAGATGTAAAATAACACAAAAACAATATTACACGCCAACTGGTTGAAACGATCAAAGGAAAAATAATTCGAAAGATTGAAAATTTGCACCAATAGATTTTACAGTGGCGGAAGTTAATTGAGTTGTTCAATGGAATTTTATAAAAGGACGCATTCCCTGCTGAGGTAAAATTTATTGGTGCTTCATGAAAATACTGGAAGATTTCTAAAAAATTAATTGTTTTACTGATTGAACAAAAGTACGTTTTGTTGTATGAATAACACATAGACAGAAAACAATACATCACTTATACTCCAATCAAACTACCTATATCTCTGAATGTATATGTTATGAAGAAAAATATATAATAAAGATATTAAATTGACTAAACTGAAAGAGATAAGAAATTATAACATCATAAAGAAATAAAGAAGTTTTAAGATACAAAAAACATGTTTCTTGGGAAAATTTTCCATATCTAGAAATGATTTTTATAGGGTGCCCTAGTAAGAGATTTTTAATTTTGCATGAAACATATGAAAATCGATTTAATAATCAAAAAATATATTTTGAGGCTCACATAAATCTGCAAAATCAATTAATTTAAATATTGTCCGCAATTTTTCGGTAACAAAACATTTTTAATGAGCACTGATTTCGGAAATAAATGTCCTCAATTTCTTGTCGCTGTTCAAGCGTCATTTTATTCAAGGTGAAATATCAATGAATTTCAAATAGAAATGTCACATAAATAAATGTGCTGGCATTCCAGAAAACGACACGGATTGTCAACGGTGTTCAAGGCATGAAAATCGGGAAGCCTACTGATACATTACTCTTTGATGATTTTTCTTGCTGCATCTCGTTCATTCAAACTTTCCCGAAGTCTACTCCGAGGTAGCTGCTAGCAGGCTAGCTAGTTTTGAGAGGTATTTTGGTCGTGGGTCTTCCGCGAGCAGATTAAGTACAAAATACAAAAATCAGCTGACGGTTCAAATGTCTGATTTAAAACGCGTCTATCAATTGCCACCAATTCGACTCCACTTTACTGTACTCTAATTCATTTCCCTTTCTTCCGGTACGAGAAAAAGAACACAACACGAAACATCCACAACCAAAAACCACGCGTTCCCGTATAGTCACCGACGTGGTGGCCGAAATAAACTACTCGAATCCAACACTGAATCAATCTACTCTAGCCAGAGAAACAAATCCAAACTACGGCGCCGCGTACCGACCACAACACGAAACCGACCATTCGTGGATTATCTGAATCCATATCCATAGTCACCTTTGCCGTCGCTTTTCTCTGAAAAAGAACGAGTTTGCCGAAAAGGAAAGACTTTTATTAGCAACTCATTATGTTTATTTCTTTGCATATAATGTAATTAATGCTTTTGGGATTGATAATGTATTAAATGAAATCGACAAGGATTATACAAGAACTTAATCGGTTTCATCAAACAAGATTTACTTAAGTTGAAGTCTATTTTATCGGAATTCTGATTTTATTTCAGTTTGACTGTAGTGAATGCGTTGACCGAAAAATTATATCCAAAGTGCACTCTAATTTTATCTTCTTTTTTTTTACCTAATCTTTTTCCTCGAATCTCTTTTTTACTATTTTATCACAATTGCAATAAATAATCATTAATAATTATAATCGCAATTACGAAATTAAAGATGATACACGCCCAATACATGAACTGATAAAAGTAAAATAGGCAAAAAAGAAACTTTACAAGAAAGGTTAATCCATGCAACGTCGTGTTTTACGTTCTTAAGAGAAAAGTAATTTTAAGTCTTTCTGGTTTAATAATTTATCGTCCTACGATTTGCACACTAGTTTGATCACAATTGAAACCCAAAAATAGGAAAATTTGAAAAAAATATAAGTTCCTGTTGCTATGTGCAACAGGGAGCGAAACGTCACGCTACCTCCAGAAATTTTTCCTCAACTCAAACATCATAAATGGCACCTTACTGTTTTTTCTATACCAATTATTTAAAAAAAAACACAATTAAAAAGGATATACCCCACTACAAACTTTTAATTTCCGACATTTGGGAAGCATACAAGACTGCTTTGATGCCTTCAGGTTTGCGGGACTCGGCTGCGTGCACCTGTCAATTCCGTCCTCCAAAGTGTCAAAAACTGTAAACAGCGGCACAATGTATATGAAGTGAGCGAAGAAAAGTACTTCTCGTCACATATCTTTCCTTATCGGTTTATCCGCGAGATGTTTCCTGCCCCCAATGGCACTATCATACACCATGTCCTATTTTGTCACGCACAAAACGTGAAATTCGAAACTTCTTTTCGCCCAAGGCTTAGCAAATCCTTCAAGAATCCCTGCTTTGGAGCTAGCTTCTTACCCTAACCAATTAGCTACATTAAATTAGTTTTTTTTTTTTGGCCCCAGGTGAAATATCACTTTTGGTTACGAAGCTGAATCCTTGTCTTTCGTGCGCGAAAAAACGGACAAACGTCGCAATCGTTTCACATTTCCCTGAAAATCACACACACTATCTTTCAATACTATTTTTTATGCCCGCAACTTATAAAATGCTATCCCCGATTCCTTTCTTATTATTCCCATGGATTTTTCACTAACGCGTGAAACCTGAAATAAATATAACACAGTCACTGTACACTTCGTTTAGCAGCACATGAACTTCAAGACAGAGCCGTCACTCGAAATGCGTCAATTCACCATACGACCGACGTCAAGTGGCGGTTCAGTGGCAGGGATCTGCCATCTAACATTTTTCAGCTGATCAGCAATAGCTGCTGGCAGTTTAGGTGAGGTACTAGAAATTAATTATTTTACAAGGAGTAAGCTCATGTAACAATTAATTATTGAATGGAGTTATATCAATTAACTATTCAAAAAACGAAACAACTCATTAAACATTAGTTTTTTACATATACGACTATAAAAAATTTTAGAAATGGATTTGTATTGTAGGACCAGAAGCTGTCCGAAGGCACGTCACCGCTACTATCGATGGACCGTCGAGAGTGGCCGCTAAAAGTTACGGATGAGATACGAAAACTTCTTACTGAGCATGGTTCTGTGCAAGTTACTGACATTGACTTTCCCATTGATGCTAGGGGTAGAAAATTCTTTTCACTTCATTTCACAAGAAAACTTAGCAATAAGGAGCAAGTCCATAGGAATTGGTTGATGTATTCAATTAAAGAAAACGCAGTATTTTGCTTTGCCTGCAAAGTCTTTGGAAATGTGCATTCACCTATTGCCGCCGGAGACCAAGGATATTCTGACTGGCAAAACTTAACCAAGATTTTGACCAGTCATGAGAAATCTTCTACCCCCATACACAATTGTAAATCTTGGTGTGAACATTCCATGCGATTATGTTTGGATAGAACTATCGACAAAAAGCACGAGAGAACCATTCGAGCTAAAACAGAACATTGGAAGCAAGTATTGAAACGTTTCCTTTGTGTTGTCCAATTTTCAGGATCTCAGGGGCTAGCTTTTCGAGGAACAAAAGAGTCCTTTTTCGAACGTAACAATGGTCACTTTTTGAAACTTGTAGAGTATATTTCCAAATTTGATGTTGTCATGGCTGAACATGTAAGAAGAGTTACTTCCGAAGAGACAAATGTTCACTATTTGAGCAAACAAATACAAAATGAGTTTATTTATCTCTTGTCCACGAAGATCCAAGGCCGAATCATAAGTGACCTAAAACAAGCAACATATTATGCTATAATACTGGACTGTACACCCGATATTGGCCATACAGAACAAATGACGTCGGTGATGAGATTCGTCACATGTGTTAAAAATGAGGAAGTTTCAATAAAAGAGCATTTTTTAGGCTTTCTGCCTATCGAAGATACGACAGGTGAAGGTCTCACAGAAGTCTTACTCAGTGAGTTAGATACACAGAACATCCCGTTAAAAAACATGAGAGGCCAGAAATATGATAATGGCTCCAACATGGGAGGAAAGCATGCTGGAGTCCAGAAAAGAGTACTTGATTTGAATTCCAGGGCATTTTTCGTGCCATGTGATAACCATTCCATAAATCTAGTGGTTAACGATGCTGCTCTCTCTTGCCCTATTGCAGTTGATTGTTTTAGTAAGATCCAAGAAATATTCAACTTTTCCTCCAGTTCAACTCACAGGTGGAGTATTTTGATGAAACACATATCAACTCTAACAGTGAAACCCCTTAGCAATACTCGGTGGGAGAGTAGGATTGAAGCTTTAGTACCTCTTAGATATCACATCGAGGAAGTTTACGATGCTTTGTATGAAGCCTTTCAAGACCACAAGCTGGATGCTTTTACGAGGAACACTGCAGAAGGAGTAATAGGAAAACATCAAACTTTCAAATTTTTGTATTGTCTGATAACATGGCATAATATCCTTTTTAAAATAAACACGGTGAGTAAGACCTTGCAAAAACCCTCATCTACTTTACAAACTTCAATGGACCTCGTGAAAAGTGTTCAGACATTTTTGGAAAAAATCAGATCTGATGAAGGTCTTAATAGCATTATCATAGACGCTTCAGAACTGGCCGAAAAAATTGGTGTTTCTGCTGAATTTGAAAAAGAAACCGAAGTTCGTGCAAGGAAAACTAAGAGGCAATTCTCGTTTGAGAGTGAGGATAAACCGATTCAGACTGGACTGGCATCATTCAAAGTGAAATTTTCCTTTGTGGTGCTTGAAACAGCCATAAACTCACTTAATGAGAAGTTTAAACTCATGGAGAACCACAGCAAGAGTTTTAGTTTTCAGTATGACATTAAGATTCTTCAGATATGGGACAAGAATACCTTCAAAAACGCTTGTATACAACTTCACAATGTTCTGAGTGATGGAGAAGAATGTGACATAAACGGAGTTGAACTGTTCGAAGAGCTAGACATTTTTGCGCCAATGTTGCCGGAATGCTGCTCGCTTACACTAGAAAAGTGTCTAAAACCGGCCCTGGGAACATCTAACAAATTCAAATTAATGATAAGTCCGAAGGTTTGAAAATGCAGTATCTGAGGGCATTTAGACCCAGTCGTCAAGAAACTTAAGGCGCAGCCCCCAGTAAAACTGCAAATTTGGGTAAACTTTACAGCCGTCCATCTCAGAAATCTTACAAATATTTGCAAAATTTTTTTAAGTAGAAATTAGAATAAACCTTTGGCTACTGAATTGGTTCATTACATTTTGCAAAAAGTTTGTGACCAAAATTACAAAATTCAAACAAAATAGCATGGTTTCGGTAGAAAATGTAGTAAATCTCGGAAATGACGAAACGTACTGAGTTGATTTAAGCTATGTTTGTTAGATCTAAATTATTTGCATCGAATTAACTCATCAAAAATTTAAAAAAGATTTTTGCAAAAAATTTCCTAGAACAAAATGTGTAATTTGCACGCACTGAACAAATATGCTTGCACATTGATTTGTATCAAATTTCCACATTTTGTTCTAGGAAATTTTCTGCTGAAAACTTTTTTTAAATTTTGGATGAGTTAATTTAATGTAAATAATGTAGATCTAACAAATGTTTCTTAAATCAACTCGGTACGTTAAGTAGCTTCCAAGATTTACTACATTTTTTAACCAAAACATGCTTTTTTATTTGAATTTAATAACTTTTGCCATAAACTTTTTGCAAAATGTAATGAGTTGATTCAATATCCAAAGGTTCATTCTGACTTCTAGCTAAAAATTTTTTCCAAATATTCGTAACGTTTCTGAGGTAAACGGCTATAAAGTTTACCTAAATTTGCAGTTTTACAGGGTGCTGCGCCTTAAAGGCAGCTAGTTTTTATGCTGCGTCGTATTATATATATTTTTTTTTTCATCTCTGAGAATTTTTCACGAATCGAACTAGGCTAGCAAGAAAAAAGAACGTCACAGCATTTTGTGTGCCCCCTTTTACCGATGTTTTAACCTTACCTGGAGGCACACTTAGGAATCGACGACGTGCGTCGATGAAAGAGTGATGGAGAGAATGGTAAGGAATGGAAATATTTAATAAAAAACTAAGCGAATTGATTCAAATTTTGATATTTATAAATTTTCTTGACTCACAAGCCATTCTATTCCAAAAACATATATGTACTATATATCTAGTGCTTCTATCTCCATTTCAAAATAAAAGAATTTAAGTCAATTCCCTCTATTTCAAAAATCTACTGCTGGCGAAGCATTTTAAAGTGCCCGAAAGTATGCAATCCTTAATTCGTGTAACGTTTTACTTACATAAATTATACTGGGAAATTACATTTTGTACACCAACCATTTTTCATTTCCAAATGTTGCCACAAAGTAGGCAACAGAGAAGATACGTTACGTCAAAATCTGGCTTTTCAGTAGAAGGGCAGCAATTTACGATTGAATATTTTTCTTCGCCAATCTTAAAGCTGAGGAATCACATGATTATGTTTTCTTTTTAATAAAAACGACTAATAACCGCGTGCATTTCGAAGATTGACTCTGGGTCAGGTATTTAAGGACTAAATGTTCTATAGTGGCTACAAGTTATTATGGAACAGCATGGATATATAAGTTTATACCTTAACAAATTAACTGAAAATCGTTTTTTGTTTTAAGTAAAGGGTGATTCATAGCAAGTGTACACATTTTCGTTCAAAATAAACATAGTATTTGTGAAGATTGAACTGTAATGTTACTCTATTATGAAAATTTGGTCCCTTACAATTAAATATGCAACATTACTTCGGGCATATGTGCACCTCGTGCTGCTTTACAGACTATCAAACGATGATTGTAATTTCCCATGATATTTTCGCACATTTCCGGTGTTATTAGCCGTATGCTGGCTCGAATATTGTTTTTTAATGCTTCAGTAGTCTGGAGAGCATCAGCGTAAACACGATCTTTCAGAAATCTTCAAAGGAAGAAGTCACAAGGAGTCAAATCACACGATCTCGCCGGCCAATTTATGGGTCCATTTCGTGAAATTATTCGATTCACGTAGAGCGCGAAATGTTTGCACCGGCGACTCAATATTTTTGTAAATAGTTTCAACAATAATAAAACGTTTGGCTGATGTGTATGACGCCATGGTTAGAATTGTAAAAGACCAAACTGTCATAATCTGTCAATATATGGACCTGAAATTGGTAATAAATAAGAGTTAAGGCCCATTCACATGTGTACACTTGTTTTGAACCACAGTATAATTGATATACAATTATATAAACAAAAAAAATTTAACAGCATCAACATTAAAAACAAAATAAATTGCATTACATATCAAAACAAGTACTTCAGCCTCAAAGTTATAATCGAGCACTGTTTAAAATTATGCAAAGCTCACTGTCGCAACTTCAGCTAACTTCATTTTATCTATGAATTTGTGCTGTTAAATTGCGCGGTACCCCAAAAAGTCTTACAAGTTTAGTTAATTTTTCTGATTGGTAGCAAGTACAATGGAAGGAAACCGTCATTCGATTATCAAAAGCGGGTAAATCTGTACAAGATATCAGTGTGATTGTTAATCGAGCACCAACAACTGTTTTTAACATAAACAAGCGGTACAAAAATACCAGAAACTTCATAAATAAGTCGAACCCGAGTGATCGCAAAATTTTTTTTTCGGCTACAGTTAGAACTGTGCTTAGAAAGAATCAGTACCATGACCGAGTACCTAGAAAAACCCCAAAGCAAAGCCAACATACGCAAACGACTGGAGTATGCCAGAAATATGATTAGTGATGATTTTCATTCTGAGTAAAAGTTATGTTTACAAATGAAAGTAAGTTCAACGTTTTCCGATCAGATGGGTAATCATACGTCTGGCGTAGACCTAATGGAGAGCTCAAGAAGGCCAACTTTGTGCTACAATTAAGCACAGCTCAGGTTCAATAATGGTATGAGGTGCAATACCCGCTTCTGAACCGGGTAATTTTCATAAAATCGAGGGAAATCTGGAAAAAATATATTACTTGAATCTCTTAAAATCAAATGTATAAGAAAGCCCTCGAAAACTCGGAATAGAAGAAAATTTAATTTTTATCAGGATAACGACCCAAACCACAAAGCTCAGGCTATGCGCAGTTGGTTGCTCTACCATTGTCTTCATGTGCTTCTATCGAGCACGTGCGGAGTTACTTGGAGGCAAAATTAAAAAATTGTTACATAAAAATAAAACACAGTTAGTAGCAGCTTTAAAAGAAGAGGTTAACAAAATTCCGGCATCTTTCTGTCGAAAATTGGTGAAGTTAATGCCAAATTGCATGAAAGCGATCATACAACAGAAAGAGCTCTTAACTGAATATTAAAACACAATTAATGTTTTTTCTAACCTTAAACTTTTTATGAATTCATATTGTGTTCCTTTATAACTTTGAGGCTGAAGCACTCGTACTAGGTTTTGTTATGTAATGCAGTTTTTTTTGTTTTTATGTAAACGTTGTTAAAGTTTCTTTTGCTGATAATTATAATTATAAATTTGTGGCACCATGGGTGGGCCAAATACAAGTTTCTTTTTAAAAATGCAATTAAATGAACAAAAGTCAAATTTTTTTCTTGTGTTGTGGCTTCATTCGCAAAAACAAACCTTCCTGTTAGTTGTGAAATATAATCTCATTCATATGGCTGGCATGACAGTAGGGCATTCTCTCAGTCCAATTTTCCAAGACATTATTAAAGGCTCTGAGCCCTATCTGAGCAATAGTTTGTTGAATATTCAATTTCAGTGCTTTGATTGTTTGCAAATTTTCCACATAACATTGGTCTTTCAAAGCGTCCTATAAAAATAAGCCCAACAGTGTCAAACCGCAGCTTTGAAGCGGCCAATTGACATCCCAAGGCGGCTGATTACACGATTTCCGAATTTTGTGCGCAAAAGATCAATTGTTTGATGAGCTGTATGGTATGGCGCGCCATCCCGTTGAAACCAAAGGTCAATCAAGTCCAAATCGTCAATGTCCGGTCACACAAAGTCGGTTACCATACCTTTGTAGCACTTCCCGCTGACCGAAACAGCATTTCCAGCTTCATTTTCAAAGAAAAACGGTGCAACTTTCTTAATTGATACAACATGTTCTGGTCAAATATCTTAAGAAACACGACGCAAATTTTATATTTATTAATAATTTTAATAGTGACAATTAAAATTAGTGAAAGTGTTAACTGATTATTGTGCATTTTATTTAATTGAATAAACTCTTTTATCTTAAATTAAAAGACATTGCGTTTTCACTTTCCCGGAACGTTAAAATTATAGGCCGCGAACCAATAACACGCGACAGTGGTGTCAGAAGTGGGATAGAAAATTTTGGAAGTGAAAACCATTAAACATTTTTGAAGTGCACAATAGTGAGAATTAACGTGGATACTCGTGGAAAAATAGCAGAAAACAATAAAAATGCCAGGAAATTTGCATTTAAAAATTAATCATTTGAGTATATCGGAGCTCAAAGAGGAGTTGGAACAACGAAATCTGGCCACACAAGGTACAAAGGCCATACTGATTGCACGCTTGCGCGACGCGATCGAGTCGGAAGGCGGAAATCTGGATTCGGGTGAGCTCTTAGATGCAGAAAAAGGCGCAGAAGGTGGAGAAGTAGAAACACCAAAATCAAAGGAGCCAGAAAATGCGCTAATGCAAATGTTAATGCTGATGTCATCCAGTCTGACTGCGAAGCTAGATGAACAGTCATCCAATTTAACTACGAAGCTAAATGAACAATCAGCGAAGCTAGACCAACAAACGTTCGAAATCAAGGCAGACATCAAGGCAGACATCGCACAGAAGCTGGAGAAACAGTCAACTGATTTGAAGGCAGATTTGGAAAAACAGTCTACCGAAATAAAAGCAGAGCCCAGTAGTCTCAACCCAAATTAAATGCGTCGAGGAAAAGGTATACCAGGTCGAGGAGAGAGTCAACCATGAGATCAGCCAGGTCGAGGAGAGAATCAACCATGAGATGGAAAACATGAAAAAAGAATTGGAAGCAGCGAAGGCAGTAGTAACCACCTCACCAGCCCCGCTTATAACCGCAGCGCCAAGCA
Source organism: Odontomyia ornata (assembly GCA_963969285.1). Taxonomy (NCBI): domain Eukaryota; kingdom Metazoa; phylum Arthropoda; class Insecta; order Diptera; family Stratiomyidae; genus Odontomyia; species Odontomyia ornata. The sequence continues at coordinate 461,805,066 of OZ017739.1, forward strand.
CATCCAGAAATGTGCAAGTACCAATATTCGATGGGCAAACGGTCTACAGTATTTACAAGACCCAGTTTGAAGCTGCCGCAACGGCAAATCACTGGAATGAGCAGGAACGAGCAACTGCACTGATTCTTGCTCTAAGAGGCCCAGCTGCCGAGCTGTTGCAGACGATCCCCGTGGAATTGCACTCAAACCCGAATGCTATAATGAATGCGCTCGACATGCGTTATGGAGACGATCATCTAAAGCAGATTTATCGGTCACAGCTAAGGCATCGAATGCAGAAGTCTGGTGAAACCCTGCAGCAGCTAGCCCAAGACATTGAGCGGCTGGCACTTTTGGCTTATCCAGCCTACGACCCAGAACATCGAGATGATGCAGCGACAGAAGCATTCATCAGCGCACTAAAGGACCCGGAATTGCAAGAAGCCGTGCGGTTAGCTCAAAAGCAAACGGTTAAGGACGCACTGGCTTATAGTCTGAACTTTGAGGCAGCGAAAAATGTGACTCGTACCACTGCCCGGGTTCGTGAGGTAGTGAGAGACGAGTGCAGGTGTGAGCGCGTGGAAATTGAGCGAGACCCGCATGTAAATGGTGCGCCTAGATGCTGGAATTGCGGAGAAAAGGGGCACCTGCAAAGAGACTGCAAGAAGCGAAGAAAACCGAGCTATTGTCCAGGGTGTGCAGCTAGAAGGAGATCCAGACCGAGTCAGGGGCCCAGAATGGAAGCCCTTCAAACAGAGGGGTCGGGAAACATGTAAGAGCCAACTTCGTGGGGCAGAGGTTGGCTAGGAGGATCGACGTCCCCAGCACCACCATCACCGTGTCAAGACTACATCGTGGAGAAGCGGACTTATGCCTTCCGGGTCAAGCTGACGGAGAACACTGCACCATAACAATCGACACTGGTGCAACCCGATCGATTATCCGACCAGACCTAGTTAGACAGCAACAACTTCACAAGGGCAGAATTTTCTCACTACGGACAGCTACGGGAGAAACTGCACCTGTTCATGGAGAGGTCAACCTCCAGATACAGTTGGGAGACCTTGTGTTCCGACATAATTTTCTGGTCGCGAACATTATGGATGACTGCATTCTCGGAATGGATTTTCTGCGACCACATGGAATCACGTTGGATTTGGGCAAACGTGTATTGAAATGGCAGAATGTAGAAGTACTGATGGAGGATCCCAGCGTCCGAATTCCCAAGATAATTGTAGTGGTATGTACTGACACTGATGTACCGAATTCTTCCGAAAGCATTGTATGGGCCAAGCTTGATGGTGATTCTGGAGACCACCGATCTTATCTGATAGAGCCAACGACGACGTCCGCATTACGCAGTTTGATTGTAGGACGATGCCTTGTAAGACCTTTAAGGAACGGATATGTGCCGGTTAGAGTCCTTAACACCGCAGACTCAACTACGAGCATCAAAGCGGGAGAAGTCATCGGCAGCTGCCAGCCTGTTTCCACCATCACCTCTTTGGAAGCTACTCACGACCATCATTGGAAAAGGAGGCAAGACACAGACAAAGCCCGGGAATCCACGTCTGCAATATTGAAGCAGGTCAAATTGCCAGTGCAGCTATTCAAACGAGCCTCTCATCTGGTCACCAAGTACAGTGACATCTTCTCAACAAGCCCGGATGACCAAGGCCGAACGAGTATGGTAACTCACGTCATAGATACACAGGGAGCCAAGCCGATTCGACAAGCACCGAGACGTCTCCCTATAGCCAAACAAGGAGAAGTGAGTGCGCTGATCTCGGGCATGGAAAAACAAGGCGTTATTGAACCTTCTGTCAGTCCATGGGCCGCGCCTGTAGTTCTAGTCAAGAAAAAGGATGCTAGCACTCGCTTTTGTGTCGACTATAGGCAGCTTAACGACGTCACTAAGAAAGATAGTTATCCACTCCCACGCATCGATGACATCATGGACACTTTAGCCGACGCAAAATGGTTTTCTACACTCGATCTCAAGAGTGGCTACTGGCAGGTAGAAATTGACAAGAAGGACCGAGAGAAGACCGCATTTTCAGTTGGGACCGGATTGTGGCAATTTGTTGTGATGCCGTTTGGGCTTTGCAATGCTCCAGCCACTTTCGAACGCTTGATGGAATATGTGCTACGTGGTCTAACCTGGAAAACCTGCTTGGTATACCTAGATGACATCATCGTCATCGGTAGAACGTTCGAAGAGCATGTGCGGAACTTAGAAGAGGTTTTCTCCCGATTACGACTGGCAAATTTGAAACTTAGTCTCAAGAAGTGTACTCTCTTCGCAGATGAAGTAAAATACCTGGGACACGTCGTATCAGCAGAAGGGGTCAAAGCAGACCCTGAGAAAATTGAAGCCGTGAAAAGCTGGCCAACACCAAACAACAAGCGCCAACTACGAAGTTTTCTGGGTCTGGCGACCTACTATCGAAGATTCGTCAAAGACTTTGCCAAAATAGCTAAGTGTCTCCATCAGCTAACCGAGAAAAATCGTCCGTATGTCTGGAATGAACAATGCCAGACAGCCTTTGAGACCCTGAAGGAAAAGCTGTGTGAATCACCCGTGCTGGCGTATCCGAAACCCGGAAAAATGTTTGTAGTTGACACCGATGCAAGCAACGGTGGTGTTGGAGCTGTACTCTCCCAGCAGATCAATGGCGAAGAAAGAGTCCTCTCTTATTACAGTCGAGTTCTCTCAAAAAGTGAGAGGAATTACTGCGTGACCAGGAAGGAGCTATTGGCTATAATAGAGGCCACCAAGCAGTTCCACAAGTATCTATATGGCCAGAAATTTGTTCTTCGAACGGACCATGCATCACTGAGATGGTTGCTCAACTTCAAAAACCCCGAGGGACAAGTTGCGAGATGGATCGAAAGATTGCAGTCATACGACTACGAAATTGTTCATCGGAATGGTGGAGTTCATGGAAATGCTGACGCCCTATCCTGCCGTCCATGTCCCGCTAACTGCAAGCATTGCCGACGGATTGAGGAAAAGGAACCGCTCGTTGATCTGCGATTGATAACGGCGGAATTCGATGAAGGTTGGTCATCGGAGGAGATTCGAAACGCCCAGTTAGCCGATGAAGACATCGGACCATTGCTCGTATGGAAGGAGACGACTGGGCGACCTGAGTGGAAAGACGTTTCAATGCATGGCGCAACCCTGAAAAGCTATTGGGCACAATGGAACTCCCTTCAGGTGGAGGGTGGCGTACTCAAGCGGAAATGGGAAACGGCGGATGGTAGCTCCTATAGGATGCAAACTATACTTCCCAAAAGCCGAATCTACGATGTGGTTAAGGAAATGCATGAAGGATCCTCGGGAGGCCACCTGGGTGTTAACAAGACCTTAGCGAAATTGCGGGAACGGTTCTACTGGCTCCACGCTCGAGAAGACGTAGAGGACTGGTGTCGCAGATGCACAATTTGCGCTTCCGTCAAAGGCCCAAAGCGACGACTGAGAGGACAAATGCAAACCTATAACGTAGGCGTGCCATTCGAAAGGATTGCTGTTGACATCGCAGGACCCTTTCCTGAAACTGATTGGGGAAATCGATATACGCTGGTTGTAGCCAATTATTTCAGCAAGTGGCCCGAGGTCAACCCCATTCCCAACCAGGAAGCAACTACCGTAGCTGAACAGCTAGTGTTAAATTGGGTCAGTAGGTACGGCGTACCTTGCGAATTACATTCAGATCAAGGCCGAAACTTTGAGTCACTAGTTTTTGGCGAAATGTGTGAACTACTGGGAATACGGAAAACGAGGACAACACCGCTGCATCCCCAATCCGATGGAATGGTCGAACGGTTCAACGGCACGCTCAATAAACATCTGGCCAAGATGGTTCACGAGAACCAAAGGGACTGGGACCGACATATCCCACTATTTTTGATGGCGTACAGAGCTGCCGAACATGCATCGACGGGCCAAGCCCCAGCCAAAGTCATTTTTGGAAAGACTATTCGTTTGCTAGCCGATATAAAGTTCGGAACACCCCCTGAGACACCCCAAACGGTCTCGGAGTACGCAAGTGATCTAAGAGAACGGTTGAACCAGATACATCGGACAGTGCGAAAACACCTCGAATCGGCTACTGACCGCATGAAGACCAGGTATGATCTAAAGGCTAATTCTACTGGCTTCCAGCAAGATGACTTGGTGTGGCTTTATAACCCGCAACGGCGAAAGGGTAGGTCTCCAAAGTTGCAACATAATTGGGAGGGACCATACCGAGTTACAAAGCGAATCAACGACGTCGTATACCGAATACAGGAACATCGTAAGCCGAGAGCTAAAATGAAAATCGTGCATCTGGACCGTCTTGCCCCATATTACACCCAGGGAGAATTGACTACAAATAGCGACACATCTTTTCGGGGCGAAAAGAACTGAGGTGGGGGCAGTGTTACATGTACAAATAATTACATGTACAAATAATTCTGCGAGCTGCTGTCGCAATTGTTTTCACAACAATGAAGAACACGAATTCACTCGAAACCACGAGAACCCAACAAGCATGATCAACATCTGCAAGTGACGTCACTCCATTCATTAAATTCGCCAACGTACGAGAAATGGGTGAATAGGTAGAGACCCTATATAAAGGCGAGCTGAATGAATGGGGGGAATTGAATCATTCATTCGACCGCGAGAAGAACTGCGATTGTGTGTGGGAAGCGATATTCGTCGAGTAGTAGAAAAGTGTGTTTCGTAATAGTGAAGTAATTTAGAAGACAATTGCGATAATAAATTTATGGACAAGTGTTAGATAATTTTAATAGTGACAATTAAAATTAGTGAAAGTGTTAACTGATTATTGTGCATTTTATTTAATTGAATAAACTCTTTTATCTTAAATTAAAAGACATTGCGTTTTAACTTTCCCGGAACGTTAAAATTATAGGCCGCGAACCAATAACACGCGACGTGTCAGAAGGGTTTTGTACTCAACTTACAAAATGCAGTAACCAGCAACGAATAAAATCAAGAAACATGTCAAAGACGATTTTATTGGAGAAAATGTGAAATTCGAGGATCATACTATTATTAACAAAGTTGAAAGAATTGTGACTTCTGAGGTATTTGTTTTACATATAACCATAGATATCTCCTTTGATAATTTTTCCAGATTTTTTAGAAACACATTTTTCATGTATTTCCCCCCCCCCCTGTGCCCCCACTGAAGCAAAAACTGTCAGTTTAAGAACTGTTTTGAAAAGCTCTCATAGAGAACTTTCAGTTGATACTCATATCGGCTACCTTTCATGAAATTTTTTTCAAGGCCCACTCCTCTGTACTGTAATCATCGATTCATGGCCTATTTTTTCGAATCCTAGAATGGTTACAAAGCCCTTTTGCTAGGAGCTCTCTCCTGCCTCTTCGACTTGTTTCAATTGTATGTACTCATTTTCATGATACCTATCATTCCTGAAATTTTCATGCAAATCCTAGCAAGCTGTAGTGTCTAAATCGATAAAAAACGCATATGGCTCCATAGCCATATGTTTCCATAGTAATATAGGGCATATTGTTCCATAGTAATACAGGAAAATTCAAATCGCTATAACTTTATTAAATACTATTCGATCTTTATGAAACTTACAGAAAAGATCAATCTTATAAAAAGTCATCTGTTTGCTAAATTTTATTGAATTTAAGGGTACTGTTTGGATTTTATTCAAGAAAATATAAAATCAATAAATCATACTATTACTAACAAAGTTGAGCGAATTTCGACTTCTCATGTATTTGTTGTTAATGTACTCATTAAGGCCTACATTCATGATTTTTTTCAGATTTTTCGGATGGAAGGTTTCCAATCGCGAGGGGGGGTACGCGAAAAGTTCGTACATTTCCCCTTCCCCTGCCCCCCTCGATACTCAGAATCTCATTGAGACCTTTCCAGTGACACCTTACTCGACTACCAATGGTGAAAATTTTTTTTTGAGGGGTCACCTCCCTATACGGGGAGACCCCCCTTAAACCCCTTTGAAAAATTTTTCCACCCTTGAACTTTCAAGAGGTCACCACTTCTGACCTTTCCACAAAGATTCATGGCTGTAGCCTCTATAGTTTCGGAGAAAAAGTGCTGTGACATACAGACGGACGGACGGACGGACGGACAGACGGACAGACGGACACAGGTCGAGATTGCAATAGGGTTTTGTATTTTAGTACAAAACCCTAAAAATAGGAAGAAGGTGGATGAAAAAATGTTTTGTTAAGTATGACACATCAAATTAAAGATACTATTGTGAAGTCCTCAAATATAACTCTTTTTTTGAATCTTCATGTCAACAGTTTTAAAGTTGTTTAAGAAAATCGATGAAAACCTCCTAGCTCTGAAACTTCTTCTTCTTCTTTTTGGGCCTTCCCTTAGAGGTAGTTAGAGTATCTCGTTGTCATGATCGAATGTATCTTCACTCCACAAGGTGATATGATCATTATCATGCTTTGGCCGTGTGTCCGTCCACCCAGCTGCGATACGTACTGATTTTAAACCAGCACGTATCATAACTGAACAGGCTTATAGTCCGTCCGAAGAACCAATTGAACTAAATCTCGTTGGCGCCAACGAGACTTGAACCAGAGACCTTCCGCTTACGGACTTAGTGCTCTAACCGCTAAGCTCTGAAACTATCGAGGTTAAATTTTGAAACAAATAGGAAAAAAGTGGATCTCATTAAATATGGTGATATCAGTGTTCAGATCGCTACCCGCAAAGTCAGCCAGCACATTTGGCAATATGAATATATGGCGGATGAGTGGAGCTAACCAATTATATTCCCTATCCACAATAAAGGTGACAAGCAACAGTGCGAAAACCATAGAGGAATATCACTTCTTTGTACAGCCTGCAAAATATTTTCAAAAATTTTGGAAAATAAAATCAGATCATATGCCAACAGAGCAGGTAGATCGATAATGGACCCATTGTTCACAGTCAAGCAGGTATTCGAAAAATGCTGGGAGTTCAACATAGACGTACACCAAATTTTCGTTGACTTTAAGCAAGCATACGACAGTGTTGATCGTAACGTACTGTACCAAATATTGCTTCACTATGGTATCCCAGAAAATTAGCCCTTTTACCAAAATAATAATGAAGGTGACGACCTCCCAAGCCCACATTAATAACCAACTCATCGATGACTTTGACATAAATATTGGAGTAAAGCACAGAAATTGGGTAGTCCCAATACTATTCAATTTGGCTTTGGAATACATCATAAGGAAGCTACCGGTTGATATAAGAGGTACATTACTATACAAGTCTAGCTCAGTCGTAGCCATCAAAGAACTTTTCCTAAAACATGATAGCGAAGCAAAACTAGTAGGGCTACAAATCTGTGATAGGAGCTGTGTTATGCTATGGATGTGAAATATAGACTCCAAAGACATAGAAAGTGATGGACGTGAGATGAGCTTATTTTCTCCCATACATGAGTGAAGGTCTTTTATTACATACATGTCTTCCTCTCTTGTGCAAATTGAAATCCCCCGCTTTCCTCGCCCCTAAAACATCCACATACTCAAATGGCCCTCTAGTTGCTCTCACGAAATTCTCACTCCTCTTATAAAGTAAACATATGATTCGAAAAAATTCAGCAGATGACGGGAAACATGTAGTCATGTCGAATTTGAAATTGTACACAGAACAATTTTTAGGGGTTTGTACTAAAATGTAAAACCCTATTGCAATCATGACCTGTGTCCGTCTGTCCGTCCGTCTGTATGTCACGACATTTTTTCTCCGAAACTATAGAAGCGACAGCAATGAAACTTTGGGGAAAGGTCAAAAGTGGTGACTTTTTGAACACTTTGGGGTGAAAATTTTTTTCAAAGGGGTTTAAGGGGGGTCTCTCTATATAGGGAGGTGACCCTTTAAAAAATTTGTTTCACCATTGGTAGTCGAGTAGGGTGTCATTGGAAAGGGCTTAATGAGAACTTTTTAAAATTGCCTTATCGGTACCGAGGGGGGCAGGGTAAGAGGAAATGTACGAACTTTTTACGTACCCTCCCCCGCGATAGGAGGACACCTCTCATCCGAAAAATCTGAAAAAAAATAATGAATGTAGGCCTTTATGAGTACAACAACAACAAATATGGGAGAAATCGAAATTCACAAAACTTTTTTAGAAATAGTATGATTAATCGATTTTATGTTTTTTTTTTTTGAATGAAATATTAACGGTATCCTTAAATTCAATAAAAAACTGTGTCTTAACATTTCAAATTTAACTTAACACATGAATTGACAAATTTTTTACTTGTACTTACTATTGAAAAATGTTTGTTTTGTTTTTATTAATTTATATAATAAAGTTTTTCAAACACTAATCATATATTTATAAATAATAAACGACTCCCTTATCACCTTGGAACATGAAAATCTGCGAGAGAGTAAAATTAAATCATCTGTACCTATAAGCACCACACAGTTAACGGTACCTTTCTAGGGTTAAAACTATGATCAGCTATAGAAGGAGCATCTTCTTTTTAACTCACGATCTCCGGCGGTCTTTAGTATGGAAATCACTAATGTTAGATTCCTGGGCATATAATGCATAATATTATCTAGAAAGTAACGAATCGATTTTCAAATAGCAATTAACTCTATAATTTACAGTCATTCAATCCTTATTATTTCTACGTAAAACATTTTCATCTGAAGATCTGACAAGGAACTATTAATATGTTCATCAGTAAGCTAAGGACAAATGAGGAAGATAAAAGCAATTATGAAATTTCATTCCATGATATTGCTCTGAATTATCTTGTATTGTAGCATTTATGCAGCATTTAGAATTAATTAATTGGTTATTGCCATTACAAATGTTTAACAGGTCATTTTTATAATCCACGAAATCCTTGAATAGTTGCAAAATAACTGGCATATTTCGCACTAAAGATCATTAAAATTCAATTTCTTGACATAAATGCACCATGTTAAACTCGAAATTATATTAGTTTTAACGGGAAAAGTCCTTTGCCATGTAATGATTTCAAGTTGCACATGTCTTGAACGTCGAGATTTCCCGAAGGAAATCTGAACCGATTTCTCATCGGTTCTAGACGTGTTGTCTTGGAACGTGACAACGGACAGTACCCATCAGGTCAACAAGTCCGAACACTCTTAGTCTACTCCGAGGTGGCTGCGGGCTAGCTAGCTAGCTTGGAGAGGAGTTTCGGTTGGGGGTCTACACGAGCAGACTAGGTCCGAAATACAAAAATTCAGCCACCGGTTCACATGCCCGATCTAATAACGCGTCAAACAACTTCCATCGACGAATATTACCGACGCGGTGCACGAAATATGCTACTCGAAGACAAACCGAGAAAAATCGACGCTAATAAAAAAACACACAACTACAACCTATGGCACCACGTACCGACCGCAACGCGAAACCGGCCATTTGCGGATTACATGAACCCTACACTCGTAGCGGCATACTCATCTCTCTCTCGTATTTCCTGCTGGAAAAGAACGATTTTTGCTGGAAACGAAAGACTTCGTTAGCCTAGCAATTCATAATTCTGTTTATTCAATTTGGTAACAATGTTTTTAATATCGTCTAGATAAAACGGATCTTAGTTTTTTGGTACACTGTATCATACGGTTATATATTACAAAGAAAAAGTATAGCTGAAGTGTCTCTTATACATAACAATTAATTTTTACAATTATAACCAAGCCAATAAAATCCCTTGAAAATAAAGGAAAAGAAATTGTTGATTCGTAGTCTGCTTTCTCGAATTCCTCCTTTGGTTTCTTTGTAATTTTTGAGCAAAGTGTATTTTATTGGGAAATTTGCTTGAACTAAGTGAGATCTAATCAAATTGTCGGTTATCAGTGATGTTGCAAATTTTGTTATCATACACTGGAAGCTAAGCTATTGCAGGATAAAAAAAAATCCAAAAATTTCTTTTGGAAAGGTCAGTTAAAATGTTGTTAAAACAAAATATTTGTTATAAAGTCAAAAGTTTGAACATATTGCTATTATCTAAATTTAAATTTTTTGGGCACAAATTTAAATAAATTCCACCATTTTTCTCGTTCTTGATTGATTGAAATCAATATTATTTATAAATGAAACTATTAGGATTTTTATTATAATTCGTAGGAATTTTTGTTTTGTTTTTCATCTTAAACTACAAAAAATGTCAAATTATATTTCATTAATCAATGAATTCTCTTCCATTATCACTCAAATCAATCTTAGCATCGGATCAACATTATAAAGATGTTAATAGCAATATGTATGACTTAACTCTAATCCGACAACTTCTTCATTTTCTTTTTAAAAATATTGAGGGGAGAAGAACAAATCAAACATAGCTCTCGTCTATAACAAGTGGGTCGTTCTATCGTTATCACTATATTAACAGGTTAAGTTTCTGCTCGATTCATCACTTTTGAGATGAAAAAAATATCTGCGATAATCAAAGGTTGTATATGCACATAAACGTACGCAATCAGGATGCCAACTTGCAAGTTATATCCATTCACACATAACGATACACATCAATGCATATATCATGCTACATATAAAGTATGAAAGTTTAACATATACTTTTAATGTAACGGCTAAAAGGTGTCAGCGAGAGATAATGTAATCGAATAAAGTAAAAAAAATTAACACAAAATACAACATATGTACATAGTCACAGCGAAATGTTACTTTCATCAATTGTACGTATGAAAAAGGTAAAGTTTAATATGAATGTAAAAATTATCTTAAGGACTAAGTCAATTTACATCGTATGTATATGCGTATTAAAAGCATTTCGACTTTTTTTGTACTTTTAACAATTACACACTTTTCTTTTCGTAAGTTTTAGCAAAATTCTGTTTTTTTTTTCCTTTTTGTTCCTTATATTTCTGTACTTTCATTAATTCTAACAAATTTCATTAGTTTTATCAAATTTCGAAGCGTTTTTTTCTGTCATTCTATTATAATCATTATAACAAAAATATTTGTCTCATAGTTCTTTTATCACTTTCAAAAGTTGACTTTTAAGATTTATATATCTGTATATATATTTTTTGTAGCGTTCATAATTTAAGGTAAGAATGGATAAATATTCTTTATTGTTATTTTACGAAAAACTTTTTAAAATTCAACTCAAGTCATGTGAGTAATTAATGTATTTTACAGTTCCAAATTTCCTTTGTTTTGTTTGAAAGGGATTAAATTTATTTGTATTGAATATTCATATGCCTTTTTTTAGAGTTAAATATCAACTTAAATTTTTTAAATATCTCATGATCAATTTTTCTCCCCTCGAATTTTCTTGCAAAAATTAAAATAAAATGCCACACAATCAAATTCGATTCTTTATAATCACTTCTATACTTTTATCTATTCGTTCACCTTTAAAGGTCTTCCTCTTCATCCAATTGGTTTTCCACATGCAAAGCGACTGTCATCGATTTTCAAGCTGTGCACCGCTCCGAAGGGACCCAATAGCTGCCATAATGTGCTTTCTTCCGTTTCGGGTGCCAAGTTGTCGATGAAGATGCTGTAGGCCTGTCCTGGCGGTGCAACGCCACTTGCAGCCGCTGCGCTTCCTAGCCCGTTGGGGAGCTGTAGTTGGTGGGAGTTCCACGCCACCGACGCTGGGTTCGGAAACATTAGACGAGCTGTATTAAAAATCGGTTATATAAAACTTACTTGTAAAGCTAAAAGGGCTTCGCTTGTCGTGGAAAACTGCAGGATTTTCGTCTGCGACAGATAATGATGGTGGAGGCGCAGTCATCCGCAATCTGGGATTATGTCCGGGAAGCATCCAACTATGGGGCGGCTGCCATTATCACTAAAATTTTAGAGCCGGGATCAGCACTGCCGAGATTTAGCGCAACGTGAAACTCCAAATTAGCACAAAGTGGACGTCATCTCTGTGCGTTTTTCTTTTTGACACATGTCAAATCGCGGTTCAATGGCAGCGAGTATTTAAAAAGTCGCTCCCGAATCGTCGAGGTCTTGGGCGTAGGGTACATGGATTGGCTGATCGGCGTCAGTGGCGTAGGGCGTCAACGGCTAAGTTATTACAGCCATTATTTGATTTTCTTGTCCTTTAAATGGGACCTGACAGAAAGTATGATGTATAAATTGCCGAAAACAGACCCTTCCTATTCATCCTCGTTTAAAAGTTATGCGTGTACATATATAAAAACTATTTGAAGTACCAATTAGTAATTCAAACAGTATCTTCTAAATTCAAAACTTGACTAATATACTCGTACACATACAATTTCCATAAATTGAGTTCGTATAACTAAATTCTGGTTAATATACATTTAAATCCGCCGCCATTTTCTTTCAAGTATTTTTAACCCGTTGCTTGATTAATCATGATAACACATCAATATTACAAGCTATTTATAAAATTTTTATCAAAACTCCTAAATATTTGTAGTGTCTGGGTCCGTTGCAAACGTGTATCCCCCTCGTATCACGTGTTAATTTATAAAATGTACTATCATTAACAAGGTTGATCTTATTTTGATTTTTGAGGTATTTGTTGCCCTTGTACTCCTTAAAATTTACCCCCTTGATTTTTTTCAGGTTAAAGGTTTCCAATCGCGAGGGGAGACACGAAATGTTTGTACATTTCCCCTCCCCCTGCACCCTCGAAGAAAACTTGTTAGTTTGAGACCTGTTTTGAAAATTTCTCATTAAGACCTTTCATTTGATAGCTATATTGCCTACATTAGGGGAAATTTTTTTTCAGAGTCCACTTCCCTATATGGGGAGACCCCCTTAACACCTTAAAAAACTCCACTTTACACCTACTCACAAAATTTTACGTTTCTAGCTTATGTGGCTTACGAGAAAAATTGCTGACACACGGACGGACGGACAGACATGTGGCCATGAAAAGCAACAAAAACAAGTCGAAGTAGCAGGAGAGTGCTCCTGCCAGAAGGGTATTGTAAAACAATTAGTAAATCAAACAATACATTCTGCATATCAAAACTTGACTAATATACAGATTCCATAAATTGAGTTCGAAAAATTATTATGGTTATTATGATTTTAAACTCGCCACCATTTTGTTTCGAGTGTTTTGACCCCGTCGCTTGATTATTCATGATAACACATCAATATTACAAACCATTTCTAAAATTTTTATCAAAATTCCTACATATTTGTAGTATCTAGGTCCGTTGCAAACGTGTATCACGTGTTAATGTTGCTGTAATTGTTAAACATTCAATTGGCTGTAACTTAGCTGTTTATTGTTCAATCATTGTGAAATTTTCGGGACACATACAATTATTTTAAAAAAAGTTAAATTGTAGGTTTTTGAAAATTTAAGAGTCCCATCTTGATTTTATAGGCAAAAATGTAAAATATATAAAATGTACTATTATTAACAAAGTTGATCGAATTTCAACTTCTGTGGTATTTGTTGCCCTTGTACTCCTAAAGTCACACCTCTGTGATTTTTTCCGATTTTTCGGGTCAAATTGCGAGGGGGGACACAAATGTTTCGTACGTTTCCCCTTCCCCTGCACCGCTGAAAGAAAAACCTGTTGGTTTGAGACCTGTTTTGAATAGTCCTCATTAAGACCTTTCATTTGATACCCATATTGTCTACATGCGGTGAAAATTTTTTCTTCGGGGGCAACTCCTCTATATGGGGAGACCCCCCTTAAAAGCCTTATAAATTTCATTTCGTGGTGAAACTTTGAAGAGGGCGTCATTTCGCACCTATTTACAAAATCTTATGTTTCTAGCTTATATAGTTTGCGAGAAAAAGTGGTATGACCCACGGACGGATGGACAGACAGGACGCGATTTTAGTAGGGTATTGTAAAATGATTTTACAATACCCTAAAAATATATGCGACAAACTGCTAACCTTTCCTTCGGAAGTCTGTTGATAAATAACTCATATGCATATAAAATCAGACTATTCTCCCGCTTCGAAATTTTTCAAAAGTAAATCTTATTCGTAATCGAACCATCATAGTCAATTTTCATGTTCTCTCCAATTGCAACTTTATTAAACTATCTTCCGGATCGATTTTTTTTTAAACAAGTTATTTTTATCTAAAACAAGCAGTTTCAGCATTTGCAATGAGAGGATATACGAGTATGTAATACTTACATGTGCAATTAAATGTGTTTGTATCAAATGTGAAATTACATCATCGCATTTTATGGTTGCTTAATTTTTTTTTAATATATTGTTACTTATTAGCATACAAATCAAAACTGAAACAATTTATCCCTTATTCTTTACAAGTAGCCTAATCTAGACTCTAAAAGCCATTCGATCCTGTTTCAACGACGTCCGCGTAGACCTCCGGAAGGCGTTCAAATCTAATAGCCTACATTTTAACACATATAACCCATCAAAATCAATTTACCACAGCGCATCTCATATACGAGTATAATCCTCACGAGTCAAAGGCTGCATAAATCATGTTCAAACGGCCAGTAATTATCATCCATTAGGATCCCATCGCATCAGGAAAACGCTGCACTGCATTGTTTTCTGACCTCTAGGGGATGCCACACTAACTCATGAACTAGACATATTCATTTCGCCTTCCTAATTTGAATACCCAACCTGAGGGTTGGCGGGAGTTTGGGAGTTTGTTGTGTTGTTACGGGCAGGATCCTGGCGGTAAGAGACTAATTGAAGAGTTCCCTATCTGTTTGAGAATGGGCGGTATCAATTAAAAGTATGAATTATGACATATGTTAACAGAAAAGATGAATATTATGGTCGTTGAAGCAGCCCGTTCAACTGCATTGCTGGTAACATAATCCCTTGGAGCAATTGCTTATTGTCTTTGAACAGTGATAACGACTGTGCATGCAATCGTCCCACAACTGTATACAGGAGATAGAGGGAATACCAAGATGTATTTACAACATATTTCACAATAATCTGTGTCCAACTATACAATCTCTACTTTTTCAGGTTTGAGTATATTGCCTAATCCAAACTTGGAATTTAATAATTTCATGCTTTGAACTCCAACATCCTAACTAGCCCAGTCATATTAGGGCTTTCATCTCGGAATGAAAGATAATAAGCTGCAAATTGGTATGAACCTTTGTTTTGTCATTCTAAATGTTGTCTCAAAAGTCACAATCGTTATCGTGTTCGCGTCTCAAGATATTCAAGGTCAAAGGTCACAAAAATCGGTTTTTCGCGAATATCTGGCTTCCTATCGGTTAAATGAGATTTGCATTTATTATAAAAGTTGTAGGCTATAAAATTCCCTACAACTTTTGTTTAAACTTTTTTTTCATACGACCAACCGTTTTGAAGGTAGAGCGCGAAGAGTGCACATCGTACAGTCATATACGGCCTAATGCAAGGTCAAGCGTGAGTTATGGTTATCAGTACGTTATAAAGTCAATTATTTACTTGGAAATTATAATTATTAAACAATGCCTATTATTTATGTACTAACTATTAATTATTTATATTTAATTAAAGTAAGTAACTTGATTTGCAACGGTACAATTTCAAACTAACGAATAATCTTGACTCATACAAAGTGGAGAGAGTGGCCTTGAATACTATAGAACATCTGTCCCGGCAATGAATAGAAAAGGGCATAGGGTAGGGACAAGTATTTCCAGGTATATAAGTATTGAGAAATTTACGCGTTTTAAAGAAAAGATATATAATGTCGTGTTAACTTAAAATAAAACTAAAATATATAATCCTGAATTAATAATATTTTATACTTAAATAGTTAAATATGAATAATTATATATAAATAATCAAGTTACTTACTTTAATTAAATATAAATAATTAATAGTTAGTACATAAATAATAGGCATTGTTTAATAATTATGATTTCCAAGTAAATAATTGACTTTATAACGTACTGATAACCATAACTCACGCTTGACCTTGCATTAGGCCGTATATGACTGTACGATGTGCACTCTTCGCGCTCTACCTTCAAAACGGTTGGTCGTATGAAAAAAAAGTTTAAACAAAAGTTGTAGGGAATTTTATAGCATACAACTTTTATAATAAATGCAAATCTCATTTAACCGATAGGAAGCCAGATATTCGCGAAAAACCGATTTTTGTGACCTTTGACCTTGAATATCTTGAGACGCGAACACGATAACGATTGTGACTTTTGAGACAACATTTAGAATGACAAAACAAAGGTTCATACCAATTTGCAGCTTATTATCTTTCATTCCGAGGTTGACCCCTTTTTTTACCTAATATGACTGGGCTAAACGGCGTGGCGTGATAAATGTTCGATTGTGTTTGACTTTCCGGTATCTTGCTTTTGTGCTTGAGTGCCTCCATTGAGCGGTGTGAAAATTATGTGCATTGATTTTACCAATGTGCTGACAGAGATAAAAATCGAAGTTGTAGATTGTCGGTGTAAGGAAACGCTAATAAGTTGCAGATGAGACGCAAATCGGCGCCCTACGGCGTTTTATGATTTCCACATTACGCTCAATATTTTATTGTGCATTTAGAGGTAATTGCAATTAAGCACCAACAATTTAACTGATCAACATAAGAATCACATGTCTGATTCGTAAAACATAATTTTCAGGAAATGATTGAGATGAATATATCCTTATATGTAATACGAAAACTGCAAGGTTACCTGATATTTTGAGCCAATTTAATTTTTAAATGTACTGTCGACTGTTTTCACTTGTATCATCTACTTCTTTAGGTAAGTTAAAAAGAAATATCTGTTTATCGAACACTTATTATTGCCTTAATTTTGCTTTCATTCATGAAATGATAATGGTAAGGTACGGAAAGTCTTCAAAGGACTTCAAAATATAGTCTGTACTTGATCGTATATGTCCAGTATGTTATAGCGTGATATTTCCAAATATTCATGATGACATTCTTATGGAATTCTTTGAAGATGTACACTTTGTATCGATATAACGTCAATTAACTATTTTTTGTGTTTTGGTGGGAACTTCGTAAGTTGTAAGAGACGCTTAAACATAATTCTTATTATTTTGGCTTCACTGCCTCTTATGATAAAGCTATACTACATTACCATTTGACAGGTAAAATCTCCGGTGAAATCTTGTTGCGGCGTACTTGGACCTATTCGTTCTAAAACTGACCTGTAACCGAGGGTTGCCGAGCTTGTATCTATTGAAGGCATTGAGTAATTAAATAATACTGGAATAGACAACCACGTGACCATGTGGTCGCAACAACCCTTGCGACCACTTTTCCTACTGCTACGCTCTTGTTTACAACCTAAGAGAGAGCCAAATTATACCAGCAAACATGGCTGCTGCCCAATGAAAACAAATTTTCATACAATCCTAAAAATTTGTTTTCTATTTGAAAAACCTTCACCATTATGAGGAAAAGATGCAAAACATTAACATATTAACTACTTATCTGTGCAAGGAAACACCTACAGATCCTTTTCGACTATAATTTTTACACGAAGGCACTACACATTTCACTTTGAAATTGTAAAGTAATTTCACATTGTCACACGTTGAAGTTATTCGGATCACGAAGCACAATAGAATGTTTAAGTACAACAACAACAGTTTTCAAAGTTTTAATATCAGATAAAATACGCGACGAAGCTTGCAATTTGCCATTTTGGCGTTCAATTTGGACCAGTCAACTTGACAGACAGATTCAACTGAGTGAGCTTCTGGAACAAGAAAGTGAGTGGCAAGAGGCAGAGGGAGAGAAAATGACAGGCAGATCCTTTGAAAGAGAGCAGAAACCGGTCGCATGTTCTCCTATCCGTTTTATATGAGCTTAGCCCATCCAGTTCTTAATCATCTGAGATTGAGGGCACGTATCGCCATTGCTGCTTCATAGTTGTCTGTCATCCATACGAATTCGTGTCCTTTACATTGGCTGTTATTCTGTTACAGACTTAATGTCATTAGATTTCAATTTATTTTCTGCCGGGAAGGTCCCGCTCACAACTAAAAAGTTTAATGAAAAATTTTAGGCACAATTATTTATTATACTTTACTTTGGTTCGATGACTTCTGTTAGTGGCGTCGTGGGGATGCTGCACCTGCTTTAAAGGATGATCGAAACTTTCGGCTCTTTCCAAGCCGCCTTTGCCATTATTTACGATTCTTCTTGAGGTACCTTTGTCTTCCCTTTCTTTTGTGACTTTTTTCGTGGACGTCTTTGGCGTGACGTCAGAATAACATCTGTCATCCTTATATACTTCCGAAGTCGAAAGTATAATCAACTCTATTGATGCTAATGTGAGTTTGGGCCTAGATGGGGTATCGAACTTTTGTGTGAACACGCTGTCCTCATCCCTAAGTTTACCCTTGTCAATTTTATTTAATACCAGCCTGATACAATCTTCAATGACTTCACTAGACAGCAGCATGGTTTCGTTAAGGGACGGTCAACGTTAACCAATTTGGCTGAATATACCAATGCAATTGCCCTATCACTTGACGAAGGTCAGCAAATGGACGTGATTTACACGGACTTTGCCAAAGCCTTTGATATGGGACCATAGTCTATTACTAAAGAAACTTGAGTTTTTTGGCCTCTCTGGCCCTCTTCTTATATGGCTATCCTCCTTTCTAACAAATCATTCTTCAGCGGTTACTTGGTGTGGTTTCAAGTCGTATGTTTTCTATCCTTCTCCTGGATTACCTCGACGTTCGATCCTCAGCATTCTTCTATTCAATATTTTCATAAATGATGTACCAACTGTGTTGACATCTGATTGTCTGCTTTACGCAGATGATTTAAATATCTTTTAAGTCGTCTATTCACAAATTTAATGTATTGACCTTCAGTCTGACTTAGACTCCCTCTTTCGATGGTGCTCCATGCATCGCCTTCCTCTCAACGTGTCCAAATGTCTGCATATGTGTTTCACATATAAGCGTATGCCTTTTGTCAATGCGTATTCAATTAATGGGTCGCTGCCATCAACGGTGGATCATTATAAAGACCTAGGTATTATCTTGAATTCAGATTTAAAATTTGATGTACATATAGCTGACATAGCCTCTAGAGAATCGCGAATCACTGGTTTTGTACTACGAAGCTCTCAGAGAACATTCAGTATTCATATCTGTGTTCGCGTTTTCATCCTGTTGGTTCACTCCATTCTCGAATATGCCTGTCAAGTATGGTCACCCCGATTCATTTATGTATCGGAATCTGCTGAATCAATCCAGCGAAAGTTCACATGCACTCTTTTATATAAATATGATCTTTCCTATCGCTCCTACAGTGAGCGCCTTCTTTCATATCCCGCCTCTTGATTTCAAAAGACAATTTTTAGATTTATGCTTTCCTTCTAAGCTCTCCAGAAGCCTCTTAGCATCGGCCCTATGCAATGCATTACAAAAATGTGCGCCGTTGAGGACACGGTCGTCCGATCAATTTATCATTCCATTTGCGAAAACCGACACGTATCCACAAACTTGAAGAAACACTTAAAAACATTAATTCAATACAAAAAAACATAATTTTAATGATGGAGATGGAGGACAGCAATATGCTTACATTTTTGGAGTTATGCATTGATACGAAGAACGGTGAATTCAGCTTTGGAATACACATGAAGCCAACACAAACACAAAGGACAATTTTGGTAACATCCTTCCACTTGTTTGCTCAAAGGTAAATCGAATGCTAAGCATACCACTTTCAACGGACGAAAAACAGAATGAAGAACAATATATCATACAAACAGCTAACAGCAATGGCTACAGTTTCAATACCATCAAAGGCATCATCGACAAAAAAAGAGGGACAATTTAAGCTCAACAATTGGACTACTCTGTTTAAGCAAAACAAGCCGAATGAAAATATAAGACGGGCAGCTATCAGGCACACTCCAGCTACGAGAGTGCTGAAACAGCTACTAAAAGAAACACAAATTGAGTTAATTTCGACAAGCAGAAAATTAGCACTAAACAAGTTGGGTAAACAGACCTACGCTCATGTCAGAAGGGTTTTGTATTCAATTTACAAAATGCAGTCACCAAATCGAATAAAATCAAGAACATGTCAAAGATGATTTTATTGGAAAAAATATGAAATTCGAAGATCATACTATTATTAACAAAGTTGAAAAAATTTCGACTTCTGAGGTTTTTGTTATTGTTCTACTCATAAATATCTCCCTTGATAATTATTTCAGATGTCCATTCGCGACGGAGGAGACACATTTTTCATGTATTTCCCCCCTGTGCCCCCACTGAAGCAAAAACTGACAGTTTAAGAACTGTTTTGAAAAGCTCCCATGAAAGCTATCATTTCATACTCATATAGGCTACGTTTGATGAATTTTTTTTTCAGGGGCCACTCTCCTGTACTGTTATCATCGATTAATGGCCAATTTTTTCGAATCCTAGAATGGTTACAAAGCATGTTTGCTAGGAGCTCTCTCTCACCTCCTTGACTTGTTTCACTTATGAGTATTAATTGTAGGTACTCATCTTCAGTCATTCATTAATTTGAATCAGGTGTTCAAAGCATGCACCTTAAACGTTGAAGTTGGGAAAAAATAACTCAAAATTATTCAATCTTCGCATTTAAAACAGCCACTATTTTATTTTACGATTACTGATACCACTAGCTGAACCGATTCTCAAAGATATTGATGACACATATCATTTCTGAAATTTTCATGCAAATCCTAGCAAAACTGTAGTGTCTGAGTCGGTAAAAAGCGCATGTTGTTCCATAGCCATATGTAGCCATAGTAATAAATGCAGCGCATATTGTTCCATAGTAATACAGGAAAATTCAAATCGCTATAACTTCGCTAAATATGATTCAATCTTTATGAAACTTTCAGGATAGATCAATCCTACAAATAGTCATCTGTCATCTTTCATAGAATTTTTAAGGGTACCGTTAAGATTTTATTGAAGAAAACATAAAATCGATAAATCATACTATTACTAACAAAGTTGAGTGAATTGCGACTTCTCACGTATTTGTTGTTGTTGTACTCACCAAGGCCTACAGTCGTGATTTTTTTCAGATTTTTCGGATCACAGGTGTCCAATCGCGAGGGGGGGGGACACAAATTTTTCGTGTATTTCCTCTCCCTGTGCGCCCCTCGAAGCAAACTTTGAAAAACAAAGACCTGTTTTGAAAAGTTCTCATCAATACCTTTCATTTGATACCCATATCGGCTACCTTCAATGAAATTTTTTTTTCGGGGGGTCACTCCCCTATATGGGGAGACCCTCCTTAAATACCTTATAAAATTTTTTATGTAGTTGAACTTTGAAGAGAACACCACTTTACACCTACATACAAAATTTGATGTTTCTAGCTCAAGTAGTTTCCGAGAAAAACTGCTGTGACCCACGGACGGACGGACGGACAGACAGACGGACAAACGGACAGACAGGACGCGATTTTAGTAGGGTTTTGTAAAATTATTTTACAAAACTCTAAAAATCGGACCCGTTAAGTAAAGATGAACAAAGCGGTGTGTAGAAAATCTCCTGCCCAGAATGTAACAAATGTTATATAGGACAAACGCGACGCCCACGTTGCAAAGAACACCTCAGCGAAACAGATAATTCTATAAAAAAAACATAGAAAAATATAGGACATCAAATCGACAATGGCAGGACATATAGCTGAAACGAAACACAAGATTACAACGGAAGATTTACGGGTGGCAAAACAAGTAAAGCAATTTCAAAAATTAGACCAAATCGAAAGCATAGAAATCTTCAAAATGCCCGAACGAAAAAGAATGAACCAGGATCAAGGCAATGCCCATTCAACACTGTTCAAATGGTCCCTACATAAGGGTGAGATCATCAACGAGTGGATCAATTAGTTCATAGTTTTTTTTGTGAATTATTAATTTCATTAATTAGTTGTTGATTAGTTCAGGTAGATATTTGATTTCTGTTAACTAAACTAGGTATAAGTACTGTTGTTTAATTTTTGTAAGAACTAGCTAGCAATGAAGAAGGAAGCAGCTGACAAAATATATAAAATTCTATGGTTTCAAGGAAAAACAACTTGCATACTATAATATTGACCGATTAACCTAAAGAAACATAAAATATTTTCGTACATTTCCCCTCCCCCGACACCCCTAAAAGCAAAACTTGTTGGTTTAAGACCTGTTTTGAAAAGTTCTCATTAAGACCTTTCATTTAATACCCATATTGCCTACATGCGATGAAAATTTTTATTCGGGGGCTATCCCCTATATGGGGAGACCCCTCTTAAGGATCTTATAAATTTATTTTCGTGGTGAAACTTTGAAGAGGGCGTCACTTTGCACCTACTTACAAAATCTTATGTTTCTAGCTTATGTAGTTTGCGAGAAAACATGGTGTGACACACGGACGGACGGGCAGACAGGACGCGATTTTAGTAGGGTATTGTAAAATGATTTTAACAATACCCTGAAAATGAATAAATGAATATAAATATGAAACCGCAAGTTTATAAGTCGCAAATGTTACCAAACATTGTGGTCATATGTTTGTATGTTGATGGTTTCTTAGGATTTCGTAAAAAAATCTTTTATCAAACCTATTAAAAATGGGTATCTGTCTGTCTGCTAGCCCGCTACATAAAATTTTTCAAGAACTAGAGGGGCTTTTAAACACTTCAGAAACTGTTGGTTAATGAAAGTTTCATAGTAGGGAAACATTCCACATTATTTTAAAAGGGGTCTTCCAATTTAAGAATGTGATCTCCTAAACATTTTTTTTACCCAAGATAGTTAAATAAGATATCAAATAAAAAGGCTAGATGAGATCCTTCAATGCGCGTAGTTATAATTGCAATATCAATAACGAAGTTGGTACAGGATGTGGAAGAATATAAAAAATGCTGTGTAGCCCCCCAACCTTGTATTTGGACACCTGTGGACTGAAAAACCTTTTGAAAATTACGCAGATATTTATCTATGGGTACAATAATGACAAATATCTAAAAAGCCAAAATTTGTTCAACTTTGTTAATACTTATAAGATTTCTGAATATACGTTTTCACCAATAAAGTGTATTCTCGAACTTAATGAAATTTATAAAAATAGTTTAATACAGGATTGGTGTGTGCTAAACTTTTTATTGATCTCGCAACCCTCAATTTAATGTACATTTTTACATTTATATGCTCTCCATTGAGCTTTGATTGAAATGCATGGGTACAAGGATCTTATTTTGAATAGCTTCGACAGCTAAAAAATATTTATGAAAATTTGTCGCTAACTAATTGGATACGGCAATTTTTTTTTTGCAAAATTATTAAAGAAGAAAAATGTTAGATAAAGGTAGTCAAAACTATCTTCATGTAAATAATTATGGTACGCACGTCAAAACATGTGTACTATAATTCCTTTCAAGCTATTACACTATAGACACATACGGGTGATGGTGATTACAACGTTTAAAAGTGAAAAAGATATTCTCATTTATTCTTCTTATGTAAACTCAATATGTTTCTGGATTTACAAATTGTATTCACTTTAATTTTGTCCTGTAAGTCACTTGTCTGTACTAAGCTTTTTCTTGATCACTCAACCCATTTCACATCAACTTAATGTAAATATATTATATGTTTATGTGTTCTACACTGAGCTTTAACTGAAACGCGCGGGTGTATAGGTATTGTTTCAGATAGCTCCAATAGCTGCAAATTACTTATGCATTTTTTTGTACGTAGCTGTTTAATTGAGATGAATGAATTTTTTTTTTATTTTTAAAGAAGAAAAATGTTAGAAGAAGGAATTTTCAACGAGTGTACTATAATTCTTTCAGGCCATCACGCTATAAAAATACACGGGTGATGGTGGAAATTGTCATGTTCTTATCAGAATCTGACAGTATTCAGTGAAGTTGAAGCCGTTTGAAACATTGTGCCACATTATTGATTAGATCATGAAAACTTCAGAAATGATGAACAAGTTAAATATCTTTGAAACTCTGAATACTGAATGATATTTGCTATATTATAAGGTTTTGCATTAGGGACATAACAATTTTGTATCTTTACATGAACGTCCCCTTAAACCTTTTTAAAAAAACGTTAGTTACAGTCAACATTTTTATCATGATAAAGTTTAAGAACCAGCAACGTGTTGAAATTATTGAAAAATACTATCAATTACTATTATTAGCGAAAAATCATATTCAGCGATGAAGCTCATTTCTGACTCAATGGCTTTGTTACTAAGCAAAATATGGATTATTCGTCAGCAATAAACCCACATGTGCTTCTCGAGATACCGTTGCATCCTTTATGGGTTATTTTAATCCTTTTTTTTACTTTTTTAGCAGGCTGCTTATTGTGCAGTTTTGCCTCTCTAATCAAGCATAACTATTAAAATCAACACACACAGCTTAGTTACACAAAATAATTGCGACTAGTCTCACAAAATTTCCGAATAACGGCAGCTGCACTATTTGATTTCCATATCCTATCAGGTATAACGGGACATCAATTCAATTTTTTAGTAAAACTAGGACTCATCTGACTTTTTTTTTTCAAAATTTATGCGTGCACTCAAAAATCCAAAAAAATAAAATATATCTGTAAAGTCAGTAGCCTTCTCTCTGCCAAAAATAGGTCAGCGGCAATGAAAAATATTCTTTTTTCAAATTGACGCGATGTTGCATTAATACAAATATTCCAAAAACAGCTGCAATGAATGAAAGTGGCATTGGTAATACCTTCTGAAAAAAACAACATTATTTTCAATCCATTAGCATCAATTTCAAATGTTATGTTAAAATTTTCCATGCATTTTAAAGTGCACATATAAATAAAATTTGTTAATTTGTCATGTATATAATGCTATTTCACAAACAATGAACAGTAGATATTCAGTTGGCCTTATTATGAATACAACATGTGGCTTCATTGAACTTTCATATGGTATCAAATGATTTTGTGACGTTCCTACTTTTTTATGTCTTGAAATTCTGCTATTCAAGTGAAATACATTGTTGTTTTTCTCGCCAATTCATCTAATGGATTTTTAATTTATTCGCCTGATTTTTCGGACTCCCCGTCGCTTTTAACGATAAATAATATTGAGTTTATTCAAATCACAAGAATCTGAAAATTTGTAGTTGAAGAACATAGAAAGGTTATTATACTTTGTGGGCGATACACTACATGTGGTTGCGTTGAAGCATAAATAGGACTAATAGTGACAATTCGCAAAGAAATAAACTGAAAATTATTTGGTTACAATTAAATTTCTAAGAAGAGAAAATCTATTATTTGGACAATAAGTAAATTAAGCTATAAACACTCCTTAATCAAATCAAAATGCAACAGGAAAATTAATCACCAAATCTTTGTGAAATCTGGATTTAAACTTTGGAAATGATTTTTTTCTGATGGCAAAAAATAAGGGTCTTTATAGGAGTGGATGAACTAATTTGATACTTTTTGAATGAAGTACATTAGTGAGTAAGACAAAAATCTATTCTAAATTTATTTGATTCTTGTATTGAGGTCTTTTTTAGGGTTTTGTAAAATAATTTTACAAAACCCTTCTAAAATCGCGTCCTGTCTGTCCGTCTGTCCGTCTGTCTGTCCGTCCGTCCGTCCGTCCAACCGTCCGTGTGTCACAGCAGTTTTTCTCGGAAACTACTTAAGCTAGAAACATCAAATTTTGTATGTAGGTGTAAAGTGGTGACCTCTTCAAAATTCAATTGCTAAAAAATTTTATAAGGTATTTAAGGGAGGTCTCCCCATGTAGGGGAGTGACCCCCCGAAAAAAAAATTTCATTGAAGGTAGCCGATATGGGTATCAAATGAAAGGTCTTGATAAGAGCTTTTAAAAACAGGTCTTAGTTTGGCAAAGTTTGCTTTGAGGGGCGCACAGGGAGGGGAAATACACGAAAAATTTGTGTCCCCCCCCCTCGCGATTGGACACCTGTGATTATCGGTACCGAGGGGGGCAGGGTAAGAGGAAATGTACGAACTTTTTACGTACCCTCCCTCGCGATAGGAGGACACCTCTCATCCGAAAAATCTGAAAAAAAATAATGAATGTAGGCCTTGGTGAGTACAACAACAACAAATACGTGAGAAGTCACAATTCACTCAACTTTGTTAGTAATAGTATGATTTATCGATTTTATGTTTTCTTGAATAAAATCTTAAGGGTACCCTTAAATTCGATGAAATTCAGTACACAGATGACGATTTATAAGATTGATTCACCCTGCAAGTTTCATAAAGATTGAAGTATATTTAGCGAAGTTATAGCAGTTTGAATTTTCCTGTATTACTATGGAACAATATGCGCTGCATGTATTACTATGGCAACATATGGCTCTGGAACAATATGCGCCACTACAGTTTTGCTAGGATTTGCATGAAAATTTCAGGAATGATAGGTGTCATGTATATCTTTGAGAATCGGCTCAGCTAGTGGTATCAGTAATCGTAAAACAAAATGGTGGCTGTTTTAAATGCGAAGATTGAATAATTTTGAGTTATTTTTTCCCAACTGCAACGTTCAAGGTCCATGCTTTGAACACTTGATTCAATTTAATGAATGACTGAAGATGAGTACCTACAATTATTACTCATAAGTGAAACAAGTCAAGGAGGCGGGAGAGAGCTCCTAGTAAAAGGGCTTTGTAACAACTCTAGGATTCGAGAAAATGGCCATGAATCGATGACAACAGTACAGGAGAGTGGCCTCTGAAAAAAAAAATTCATCAAACGTAGCCGATATGAGTATAAAATGAAAGTTTTCATGGGAGCTTTTCAAAACAGTTCTTAAACTGTCAGTTTCTGCTTCAGTGGGGCACAGGGGGGGAAATACATGAAAAATGTGGTTTCCTCCCTCACGAATGGACATCTGAAATAATTATCAAGGGAGATATTTATGAGTATAACAATAACAAAAACCTCAAAAGTCTAAATTCGTTCAACTTTGCTAATAATAGTATGATCTTCGAAATTCATATTTTCTCCAATAAAATCGTCATTGACGTGCTTCTTGACTTTATTCAATCTGGTGACTGCATTTTGAAAATTGAGTACAAAACCCTTCTAACATGAGCGTAGGTCTGTTTACCCAACTTGTTTATACTTATATCTACTCTTATACTTATTTTATGTATATACAATTTAAGAAAAATATTTAGGAGACAGAGAAGAAGGTTAATATTGAACGCGGTTTTTACTGATTATAAGAAAGAAAAAAAAACTTTAAGAAAAAAAACCTAATTCAAAATACTTTGAGGAGGATGAAATAGATTTCATGAAAATAGTGCCAAATTAGTATTTTCTCCGTTCCATTCGCGATAGTTATCAAGTATTTAACTTGGTTATGTTGAAACGAGGAAATTAATATAGTACTACAGCTGCAAAATTTATTTCACCCTTTCCAGGGCACTTTGAAGTCGGGTTTATTTTTTTTCCTCAAATTTTTTTGATATCATCCTTTTTAGAGGCTGATTTTTCCTTTCCTAAAAGTGTTTTTTACTTGACGGTTCTTAGAAGTAGAATATATCTCAAGATTGATAAGTAACGATTTTGTCTTATCTTATAATGATTATAAGTATTAAAGTTTATGCAGGGAACGGGTGCCGATGGTCCGGCACAAGTGTCAACGAGCTATACAAAAGACCGAGTTCAGCTGACTAGCTTTGCTTGACGCGTATGTGTGTGCTTGTCGTCTAGCTATTTGCGGTGTCATATGAGGCGGGTTGTTGTTGCACCACGAATCTACACTATAAAATATTTATCATGCGTACTATACTCTACAAGTCATTCTGATTAATTTTATTATCTTTAAAAATGTTCTATTATATGTCCATTAAGCTTCTTCTTCTTCTTCGTGGCACTATAGCCTTCTCGAGTCTTCGCTTCCTGCAACAAATGTTTCCAATTGTCTACGTCCATTGACCGCATCTTCTAATTTTGAAACCCAGCCAGCGATGAACTGTCTTTGTTGAACGAGCGTTTCATCGGTTTCTCTCAACGAGTACCTTTTTGGGTATCCGTTGTTCGTCTATACAATTCAAGTGGCCAGCTTATTGCAGCTTCCGCAGTCTTACAAACGTGGAGCCCACCGACTCGCTAAAAATTTCATACAACTCATGGTTGTATCGAATTCACCAATGGTCCCCGTCTAGCTTCGCCCCGATTATTCGCTTCAGGACCCGTCGCTTGAAGGCATTCAGTGTGTTTTCAGATGATTGAGTTAGAGCCCATGTCTCACTCCCATAGCATAGTACAGGTCTTATCACAGCTTTGTATACTTGGAGCTTTGTTTTCTTGTATATGCAGCAGGTCTTCAAGATCATCAAAACGGCATAAAATATTTTATTTGAGAGTTGTATTCTTCGGCGTTTTTCGTATCTTTCGTTAGTGGTTTTTGTTATTTTGGCGGCTAAATACACAAATTCACTCACATTTTTGATACAGTACTCAAGTGTAATATTTCATGTATTTGAGGTATTCTTCTCTATTGCGCTATGAGCTTTATTATATTTTCATTGATTTCTAGCCCTACTAGTTTTGCTTCGCTGTTGAATTTCAGGTAGAGTTCTTTGACAATTGTTGATGACTGTGACAAAATGTTGATGTCGTCCATATAAGCTACTATTTGGCTCAACTTGTATCAACTAGGCTACTCTACAGTAATTCAAAAAATTTTTTTGCCTCGTTAAAGTTAGCGGATATGCAGGCTTAAAGGAGAATGTCAAATGTTGAAGTCGGTGAAGTGAACCATTCATCGATGCCTAAATGATAGAAACTTGACGGGCGTAGTTAACTTAAATCTACTAAAAGAACAAACTAAGTAGTTTCGATGGGGTGAATAGCTTATCCCTTCAGGAGTAGCCACTCCTGGTTACCACGAGACTGTGATATTAGACACAATTTGGGGAATGATTTATTTGTATTAGTTTTGGCCATAGAAATTGAGTCTGTTAAAGAAATGACAGCTTTAAATTCTTGATCAAAATTTTATATGTTTGAAAACAACCATCGTTTCTATAATAATCGGTTTAAGCTATGCATATATCCTTTTGCAGTTATGATTAGTTTAGCTATCCAGTTTTGTTTCTACCACAAATTAGATGTTACAAAAGCCTCATTTACCATTATGGTTTATGACCAGAAGGGATCAGCTTCAAGAAAACCTCGTCTAAATGCCACATATGTTAAAAATCTTTCAATGGGAACATATCCCCCAATATTAGTTATATCTTTTAATAACATCCGTTCAAAGTTTCCCAAAGTGTTTATAATGAAAGACTCTTTTCCTATATGTTTTTATCGCATTGAATACATCAATGATGAACAAATTTTCAAATTTCGATTAATTTCATGACTTTCATTCACAAGATTCTAATAGTTTGTATTGTACTATCCATAATATCCTCATGTACAGACGTAAGAAACATTGAAGATCAAGTTCGTTGTACGTTTTTACTCTACTCAAGAAATAGGACATGAATTATGCAATTTAAGTTGATATGTACATATATTATAAAGCATTAATTCATTGGATTTTCCCAGTGAAAGGATAGATCTAAATGTACCGTTAGTCTAAAATATTGAGGGCACTGACAGTTTCAACTATCTGTCAACCTTACGCAATAAAACTCCTAAGGATAGAACATTTTTGAGTAAGTTTTATATGAAAGTATACTGCCATTCTATTACTGAACTACTGTCAACCAAGTGTTAATGTTAACAATTCAAAAGCTCGTTAATGGATTACGATTCTGTTCCCAATTATTTGAGTTCAATATGTTGTCTTTACATAATACGCTACATTAATAATTGAAATCAAGATATGCATCGATCAGTTATGCCGATAAATCAGCGTAAACTAGAAAAGCTGGAATGTCTTCTACCGTAAACCGATTTTCGTATCATTTCAATTAGACCTAATAGAGATAAAGTCAAATAGTTCATTGAAAATAAGAATTTCCTAATTGTCACCTTTCAAAAGTTATTAGTGGATATAAATAAAATAAGGTAACGAAATATACGGGTGTAACTTATAAAATACTCTCCTATGGATATTGGTTAAAAATTAAATAACAACAATTTTCCACCTACCTGTATACAACTTATAATATTTTGTTTGACTAGTCCCAAGGAAATCTGATTTATTCCTGATAGTTAAGGTAATACATTCTTGATAGATTAAATTTACCCCTGTTTGGGATAATAATGGGGATTCTTTTATTCCAATACTCAATTACTAAATTGTTGATAATCCATTGACCTTGCGAAGACAATACTTCGATATTTATTGTACTGTAATCGTCAAAGCTACTGATAAAAGCTTTGCAGCAATTTGTCTTTATCTTAAATTCTAAACCAACTTTCGAGCTTTGATGAGTATTTCTTTGCAATGTTTTCATATTCATAATGTAAAAATAATTGTAAAATCATTATGAACTTAATTCTTTTGAATTTATCTATGGTAAAAGTAAAGCAAGTCATCATAAATTACCAAATATATTGTTTCCACTTTAGTAAGATGTTAAGAACAATATGCATTATAAATAAATTCTTTAAGGTAATTTCCCGAAAACAATTAAATTAATTTTCTGAACAAACTTTGATATTCGATAGAAAGGTGTAGCCTTCACTCTCAAAAATAACTTGTTTTCAAATACTCCTATGTAATGAAAGAGCATGGAATGATACCAATGTGTTCCAAACCAATCATCAGAATCAGTAGAGCAGTTACGCACTTCCGCATCAAATTCTCTGTTAACAAATCTGATGCTTCTTAGCAAAAAAGGCTATCCACATTCTGGGTGAAAGCCCAGGAGTTAGGCCACGTTTAATCATGCCTTAAGGCATACGAAGAAATGCCGCTTCCAGCGCAGGAAGAGGGATTAAGGGGTAGGGGTTTGTATTAATTGCGAGCTACTCGATAAATCAGCAATGCGCCCGCAAAATGCATCCTCAACGCGTATACGTATTTGGGTGGTAATATTATGCCACAAACCGTCAGCATGACCGGCGATCCTGCGGAGCGAAACCTTACACGGTTCTGTCACCCGTACACAATCACGCTCAGCTAGCAAGTGTTGAATGACAAATCTCTGCTACTTAAAAACCATTTGACGTCGGCAGTGTGGTAAATTGATTACTGCCACTTAAGCACCACTTGACGTTGGCAGTGTGTTGAATTGATTGCTGCCACTTTGACGTCGGATGTGTGGTGGAGAGGAGCCTGGTGATTACGGAAGCACGTGGAATTTGGTTCGTGAGGTTAGGTAATTTGTGTCAAAATTCCTTTTTTTAGATTTCTTATATAATTGTTAATACTCAGGTAAGGAAACTGAATCTGCGACGTGGGCAGCTCAAATCGAATGTGGATTGTAAACTCTCAAAATTATCGCTAGCAGAGCATGTAGTCACATGTATGAACAAACTTGTTGTTGCCTGCAAAATTATAGAGAGAGGAAAAGGCAGGAAGAATGGTGAAACAATTAATTGTTCCACAACTTCACCAAACAATGCCCGAATTTCAACTCTATAAAAACTATAGACATTGAGCTTGCGAAATAATTTAATCAAGCAAATGGTTTCAAAGTTCAATCGAAAATTCAGTCTATCTGGGATCGTCAAAATACTAGTCGATCGTCATGTGCAGAAGATCATCTTTGCTTAGTTAATGGTATCAAAGTTTCTCTTGTAGACAATAACTTTCCATTGGATAATGAGCGTTGTTTCTGAGTCATAAAATTTTCAACGCAACTCCACCTTCAAAGAAACAAAATTGAAGAAGAAACATCTGAAAGAGATTCAGAACAAAAATTTAAAGCACTATCAGCATCCGAAACAACTATTTTTTTAAATGAATTTCGATGCTTGGCGTTAAAAACAATCTACATAAAAATCAACGGGAAAATTAATTGAACAGAGACAGGCAATAAACAGTCTCGCCGTCGTCGGTACGGCAGGCATTCAGAATCCGCATTTTCTCGGCCGCGCATAATTAAATTCTGAAGTGGCTGATTTTTGTGAAAATCGTTCTCCGTTTACGCCCTTAAACTCGTATCGACTCTTAGTTTGTACGCCATTGGATGTGTGCATTTATTGCCGGAAAAAGCGATAAAGTTCTGTGAAAATTTGTCAAATTACACACGCGTACTAGTGAGGTGAGCTCACTACAGATTACTGTTTACGGTGACGGAAAAGATTTGCTCGCGCAAGTGATATATCGGAAAAATTGCAATTCTAACAAGTTCCGCTCATGGTATTCGAGTTTACCAATCGCATTCAGTATTCAAGGATTTATTTAAATTTGCAAGGAGACAGACGAACGGGGTGTCAGTGGATCCAATGCAATGAAAATAGTATATATCAAATAGAATTATTGAATGTTCCTGGATTCCGTAACGTTTTCATAAAAACATAAAGATATAAAACGTTCCAGAAAATATCTACATACTAATATGTGGATGTTTTTTTCTTTAAACAATACACCACACTACGCACTACAATAAGCAAACAAATGAAAAATTAGAGAAGCGCATATGTTCTCCTTCTAATTTAGGCATATAATTTACAAAGCTTTAGTATTTACCAAAAGAGAGGAAAAAATTTATTCGTCAATATTTAGTCAACAATGAGAACGCACAGTATGCAAAAAAAGGTCTCAAATAACTAGAAAATGATGAACATAGATGCTGATTGCAATATTTGATTGATTATAATCTGTATAATTTAATTGTTTTTCAGTAGATATTAATCTTTTATCTGTTTGAGAAAAAAAGTACTGAATAAAAACATGGACTTAATATACAAATATCAGAAGATTTGCAATTAATCTCAATTCCATAAGCAAAATTTAAACTGTTAAATTTCCACGAAAAATAAAACATTCAGCTAATAATTTGACATCTTAATATTTGTATCTGAAGGATCGGCAGGTCTTATAAACACATTAAGTGCTTAAATATAAAAATAATATGTTAAAGCAAAAAAAAAATCTAGAAAGTCAATTATAAGCTCGCATTATATATAAGTTTTTGAACTGAATCTTGCAAGAAATATTTAAAATGTGATAAATCCTTACGATTGTATACTCGATACCAAATTTAGGTATGTTTGAATTAATATGTTTGGTTTTTTTTATTTCTTGAATTAGAAATGTTTTTCTATCATTTTAAATAATTGTAATATATGATAGGAATGATTATAAAATGAATTGTTAAACGCTAACATGTCCGGTCTTTCGATTTGGAAAGTTTCCAACGGGTATGGGACCCGCCACGATGGCTGGATACTCCTCTTCTGAGCCAGTTATTGGTCTGTAGCGCCTTCCTTCTTTGAAGTTGCAAAGTCTCTCGCTGGGTAGAGTGGCATTCCACTCAAGTTATTATTTTTATTAAAAAGTCATAAAAAATTTTAATACAAATCTAAAACATTTTATTTTATAATTACGGGAACAGTTCATACAAATTGTTTTATATGAGTTTTTCATTAAATTAAAAATAAATGGATGAGGGGGCGCAAGGAGCACTGCTTCCACCCGGATGCTCCACTCTTATTTGGGGGCCGTTTTTTGTAATGGGCTCTTGTTCTGGGCAAAAAGAACCTGCCCCGCGACACCGTGACGCTAGCCTGCAAGCGTATTGATCCATCTTCAGACAAGGCCAATTCTGGCAAACACTGATATCTTCGCTTGTTGAGCCAGCAGACCATAGCTGCAGTTGTTTACGGTCATTTGAACATCCTGTAAACACTACAGGTTCCTTGAAGGGATACGCTCAACCACTGAAATACTTCGGCAAAAATATGCCCTATTTAATTGTTAAGACCGCCCTTAGATAAAGTGCTACATAGTGAGATTTCTTAACTATTTTCACATGAAAAGTATGGTAGGCATCAACTCACCTTGCTGCACAAAATTTTCAATCTTGAGCACATAGACTGAAAATCTTTATGCTGATTGAAGAGATGGGTCCGGTAGAAGTCTTCGATTGAATCACGGGCTCACATCAGCAATAAAATCGGTGGTCCATTTTCCCGATGGTATTTTCCACTCAAGCCATCAGTCTTTAAGTGAACCTTGCCGATTCTCCTCCTTACTCTAAGGACTTTCTTCTTTATTTAGATGAACACTTTACTTTTTCTATTGCATAAATTCCATTTGATAGATATACTAGTGCTGGCGGAGCATATAAGCTATAAAACGGGTTCAAATAGAACAAATTCTCAACTTAACGTTATTCAACCTACAAAGATCTATTTGAGTATTTATAAGCGTTCGCAAACACTTTCATAGTAAATGTAAGAAAGAGATTGAATCGGCTAATATTCCCTGCATGGGAACTTGAATGGAATGCAAGACAATGAGTTTTCATTTTTTATTAAGTGTACGTACATGCAAACACAACAATGAATTGATTTTGCGCATGAAATCGTAGTATCTATCTTCTTCAAGGAAAGTCTGTCAACTAGTTATTTGCTACAAAGTACCATTTCACCCGATATCTCTTAATTTATAAAGCGCATCGTTTACTCAAAAATTTCTGTATAATGCAACAACAACAATATGAATAATTAAAGATCTACTTACTACGCCATTGAGTGTATGGCCAGGTTCTAGCACCTCATGATAAACAATTCCCTTCCAATTCCACCATACACACAGCATTACCTTATGTGGTGTTTGGTGTATTAGTTCATGCGGCACCCAAACGTCGAGCTTCTTTGTGTATCCAGCCTTACGCAAATGGTTCAAAACTGTTTGGTGATGGATATTCACTTCCAGAGCAATATTATAGCTGCTTATGTGTTGGCCTTCTTCATTTTTTTGTAAGATTTCATCGACTTTTTCAGTGATTGGTTGACCTGAGTGAGGTGCATCTTTGACATCAAAATTTCCAGAACGAAAGCGAGCGAACCATCTTTTGGCTATAGCTTTTGATAAATTATCTTGACCGTAGACACCTAAAAATTTTCACGAGCCTGCGATGCATTCTCACCTTGATCGTAGTGATATTGTAAAATATAACGAATTCTTTCAAAAATTTCACTCATTTTTAAATGAATACAACTTTTGACACAAATGACGAAATACAAACCTGTCCACATGAAAATTGTAGACTCAAATGTCGTCTTTCAAACGCACGTCAGTTTGACTCTATCTGATTAGTATTGCCCAATATAGTGATTAAAAAGGGTAATTACTTTTTAGACTATCCAGTATATATATATATATATATATATATATATATATATATATATATATATATATATATATATATATATATATATAGAATATCCAGTATATATATATATATATATATATATATATATATATATATATATATATATATATATATATATATATATATATATATATATATGTACATAGGACGTAACGCAATTTCATTTTCAACCAATATCTAAGAAAAGTTGTATTGAGTAAATATCGCAGCTACGTTTGATAACCAACAAGTTGGGTAGACAGACCTACGACCATCTCAGAAGAGTTTTGCACCCAACTTTTCAGAAATGCAGTCACCAGCAACGAAACATGTCAAAGAGATTTGCACATCTAAAAGAAAATTCATTGTTATTCTATTTTCAACGGTCGCCATTTTGTTGCAAGCAACAAAAATCACTCAGATTATGAATTCTCAAAAATATTTATGTTATTGATTTTATTTGAAAATTTCAAGAAGATCAAATCAAAACTGCAGTGCCTAATTCGATGGAAACTCCATAAAATACCAAAATCGTGTGTTATTATTGTTGCAATTGGAGAAATTTTAAATAGCTTTAATTTCTGGGTATACCCTTCAATTGCTGAATATTAGGACCTTTTGTAAGACTACTTAATAATCGAGATTCGTTGAGTTTAATGGTACCCATACGATTTTATTGGGGAAAATGTGAAATTTGAAAATCATACTATTATTAAGAAAGTTGACTGAATTTTGACTTTTAAGGTATTTGTTGTTATTGTGCTCATAAGCATCTACCTCAAAAATTTTTTTCAGATTTTTCAGATCACAGGTGTCCATTCGAGGGGGGATCCAAATTTTTCATGCATTTCCCCTCCCTGTGCGTCCGTCGAAGCAAAAAATGTCAGTTTAAGACCTGTTTTGAAAGTTCTCATCAAGACATTTTATTTGACATCCATATCGTTTACCCTTGATAAATTTTTTTTTTTTCGGGGCCAAATCCTCTATATGGGAATACTCCCCTTAAATACCTGATAAAATTTTTAAACTTTGATGAGAGCACGACTTTACGCTTAGGTACAAAATGTTATGTTTTTAGCTTAAGTAGTTTGCGAGAAAAAGTGCTGTGACATACGGACGGATAGACGGGACGCAATTTTAGTAGGGTTTTGTAAAATAATTTAACAAAACCCTAAAAAGTATCTACAGACTAGTGAAAAAATTTCAAGGTCACGTTTTAAATTTTGAAATTGGTGGCTACATCCTGCCAAGAATTATCAAAATCGAATAATATTGTATGTAAAACAGTCAAAAGCTTAAAATTGAATATTTTTAGCAGCGATTTTCATCAAAACTCGAATATTTATGTTTTGTTCAGATTTAAACTCCTATCTGAATGAAATTTGACACTGTAATTGTTGAGACTCTAAGCCAGATATATTTTCAAATAATCCAAAATCAATAGTTAAATTTAAAATAGCGGCCCCAAAGTGCAGAAGGTAAGCGAAATTCACTTTTTTAGTAGCAACTGAAGTGTTGAATATATTTCCATGAAAGTGTTTGAAATGGTATTATTGGAATTATTTATACAACTAAACTTTCCCTTAAAAAGTGTTTGACTCCTGAAGTGGTGGCCAATCAAATTATTATTTGCATTTAAAAATTAGTGTACTTATAAGAATTTGCCTTCCCGGCTGGTGGTGCCAAGTAGATTTTTTATTGGCATCAATTCTTTCCTTCGCTTATTAATTCTCCAAAAGATGATGTCTATTCTCCAGTTCGAACGGGACCTAGCAAAGACTGGTCTAGATTAATTTAATCTTTGGTGTGGTTCTATCGATTTTCCTCTTACATTTCTAAACTTACAACTGTATCCATCGCTTCTAATCTAACTCCTTTTTTTAGGGTATTGTTAAATCATTTTACAATACCCTAATAAAATCGCATCCTGTATGTCCGTCGGCCGTCCGTCCGTCCGTGTGTCACACCACTTTTTCTCGCAAACTATATAAGCTAGAAACATACGATTTTGCGAATAGGTACGAAGTGATGCCCTCTTCAAAGTTTCGCCACGAAAAGAAATTTATAAGGTCTCTAAGGGGGGTCTCCCCATATAGGGAAGTTGCCCCCGAATAAAAATTTTTCATCGCATGTAGGGAATATTGGTATCAAATGAAAGGTCTTAGTGAGAACTTTTCAAAACAGGTCTTAAACCAACAAGTTTTGCTTTGAGGGGTGCAGGGGAAGGAGATATATGGGAAAATTTTGTGTTTTGATCCGAAAAATCTGAAAAAAAAGTCACAAAGGTGTGATTTTAAGATTACAAGGGCAACAAATACCTTAGAAGTCGAAATTCGATCAACTTTATTAATAATAGTACATTTTATAAATTTTACATTTTGCCTATAAAATCAAAATCGAGATGGGACCCTTAAATTTTTCAAAACCTACAATTTAAGTTTTTTAAAAATAATTGTATGTGTCCCGAAAATTTCACAATAATTGAACAAAAAACAGCGAAGTCACAGCCGATTGAAATATTTAACAATTGCAACAACATTAACACGTGATACTAGGGAGATACACGTTTGCAACGGACCTAGACATTACAAATATGTAGGAGTTTTGATAAAAATTTTAGAAATGGTTTGTAATATAGATGTGTTATCATGACTAATCAAGCGATGGTGTCAATTTATGGAACCTGTATATTAGTCAAGTTTTGATATGCAGAATATATTGTTTGATTTACTAATTGTTTTACAATACCCTTCTGGCAAGAGCACTCTCCTGCTACTTCAACTTGTTTCAATTTCTCATAACCAAAATATGCACCTGGGCTGAAGGTATGTAATTATTTTAATTTTTTTCGTAGGTTGATAGCACTGCACTTAATTTATATACAGAGTTTCAGAGTATTTATGTTAACATGCGAAAAAGTGTGTATCCATTTTCACTATGTTTGATTGATTGACAATTTTACACCATTTCGCCATTATTCTAGTTTGCATCCACCGTGCACATTTAAAAGTTAGCACTTAGTAGCTTCTGACTTATCTTTGAACTCAAAAGACTACTTCGACTGGATCGAGAAATTGTGCATGTAAATTACGATTTTTGTATGAGTTGGCAATTTAAGTAATTTATCTAATTTAAAAAAGTGTGAAAATCCCATACAAACCGAACTATCCGAACCACAAATCGCACAATATTATTGTTTTTTCCTACAAGTGATTTCGGTAATTATAGCCTATATGCGTTTTTTGTTGTGGAGTATTGTATTTCGAGACTTTCTTACCTTAGGTGCATGACCAAATGAAATGGTGGGCAATTACACAGATTAAAGTAGGCAACAACAGATGCTTTCATTTATTTTAGTGTTTTTTAAAAATAATATATGAAAGTCCACACGATGCTTGGTGTGATTTCACACAGTTTTAAGTTTAATTTAATACACGTTGCGATTACTCATACACGGGACTCCACAAAACATATGTGAAATTACATCAAGAAGAGTGTAAAATTCCATTACTTGTTTGTATGATTTCGCACATTTTATTGACAAAACGCTTCTGTTGGATTTCATACAATAATGAAGGTAACGTATGTTTCCTACTATAAGGTGCGTGACTTCCATCATTTTTTAAGAGTGTATCCATGATTTTAAATTTAAGTTTGACGTTCATAACTATTACAATGCTTCTAAAGCTTCACAGATTTTACGCCTCTCCACATATTTTCTGATACTTGTCTTTGTGTAAATTTACTCATAAGCTTAGTTCGTTCCATCCTTAAATTATTCTGCCGAGTTTTACTTTCTTTGTCTTAAATTGTGTATGTAATATATGCAAAGTAAATTTACCTGAAATACTATTAAAATTTTGTTTCCTTAAAGTTATAATGCTGTTTGTTTGCTTATCCTTGATACTGTGTCCTTAGAGCGTTGCTTGCGGCATTACCACGGCTTTCGTAATGGTAAGCCATATTAGAAACTCAGTAAGTCTCTATGAGAAAGTATTGCTAACCGTGAAAGTGTAATATGTAAATATGCTATGCATATAGGGTAAGCAATGGAGAAATCTATTCATTTTCATCACAAAAGTTATCAATTCAATTTTTTAATACTTTATTTATTCAATAGAGATATAAACATAATAAAAACGCAGTAGATCCTTAAAACGCATTATAAAAAATAACTAGAAATTCAGAGTATTTATATAGATAATTTATGTGCGGCTAAATAACAGAAATAAATACGCAAATCAGTTACTTAATTAAGGATACCAGTTTCGTTTTGGAGTGTAGCCTAATTGTGATAATCTAGCGCTAGTATATTCTTGTGGACTACCGAAGTCGAAACTTAACCCATTATTGGTATTAAATACAAATGCCTTTGGCGTACTGGAAACTGTAGTGCGAGGAGTGGAAAGGACGATTGGATTGTTGAGTTTGTTGTTGGCATAGGTAACAGTTTGTGGTAAGGGATTGTATCCTAAAAATGGAAGTTGCTGTTGGTATTGGAACGCGAATGATGGCTGCTTCAGAGATGGC
The DNA here is from genome assembly GCA_963969285.1 of Odontomyia ornata. Taxonomy (NCBI): domain Eukaryota; kingdom Metazoa; phylum Arthropoda; class Insecta; order Diptera; family Stratiomyidae; genus Odontomyia; species Odontomyia ornata. Next base: position 461,844,755 of record OZ017739.1, read on the forward strand.
TTCGCTGTGCTGACTTGATAGAACTCAGGATACTCACTGTAAAATGGCTGCTTAGCAGCTGCTGTTGGTCTGGCTGTACTGACTTGGTAGACTTCAGGATACTCATTGTAGGCTTGCTGTTTAGCAGCAGCTGGAGGTTTGACTGTGCTGACTTGGTAGAAATCAGGATAATCATTGTAATCAATTGAATTTCTCGCATCACAAACTGTATTTGCAATGAGGTCTCTAAGTGGGGCGTTGTAGATTCTGAAGTTAACGTCTGTGTAGTCTAACTCTGCAATCAAAAACACTGGCATCCTGTCTGAGATCACCCAAACATCTTTATTTTCATCAATTTTAACATCAGCAGGGAATACAAGACCGACATCATCACGATCAACGATTCCATGGTATTGAGGACTGTATGGTAAAGATGAGTGCCAACATCCAACGGAATTTTGATCAATTAAATTGAAAAGCATAACACCATCATCACTCAGAACACGTGAAGTTGTGTGTGCATTGTTGCCACGCTCTTCCAAATATTGGAAATCATGGTAGCTATCCTCAACACGAGACTCATCACGCAAAACCTTGGTTGAGACTGTAAACTCCCGATGACTAGCAAGCGGACTGAAGTACATTTGACGGAAACCATCGGCTTTTGGTTCTGTTAATGCCATTCCGAAAATACCTTCTTCACCCCATTGGAAGTTCAAACCAGCAATGTTGAAATCTCCACGAAGAGGATCAGGGAAGAAGTAGCTGTGAGAGAATCGCCATGACTTATTCTGCTCCCACGAGTAGCTAATCAAACCATATCCAAGCTCATCAGACATATAAGCAAAAGTGTCATCACAATCCTTTCCAATATCGACAGCGATGTTAGCAATAAATGTGTTGGCGTTGGTATCTTCGGCACGAAGTTCATAACGCCTTATACGAGAGTTGGTTTGCAAATCAAATACATTGAGAGCATATGGGCAGGGATTTTGAGTGGTATTTCCGATTCCAACGGTGCCAGTATCCAATACCCACAACCTTCCACACTCGTCAGCTTTAATCCTATAGGCAGTGGTCAACCCATTGGCGCAATCCCCGGCTACGTTACTTCGCAAATCAGGATATGGAATCAGTTCAGGAGATCCACTTGGTGTTTTATTTGTATCGATGTATGTCAAAGTAGCGGGAATTCCTGGAACAAAGGAAAACTTCATTTATTAATCAAAACTTGACTTAATGGATAACAATCCTTAATCATTATGAATAAAGACAGAGGCGCAAAAACTCATCAACCAATAATTTATATACGAGTATAATCATAGAAATTTATAAAACACATTCACTCATTCAATGTTAATCTGTTTGGCAAACGCACTTGGATAGGTTTGCTGATATCAGAAGTTAGCATAGCCTATTTGCTTTAAACAAATAGATTATTATGCTGTATTTCGATATAATACAATGCTATTAGCCTTCAGTTAATTAAATGCCTCCAAATATTTATATAAATAAGAAGATCTAACCGAAAATAGTTCAATTTTTTATTCAATTCTTGCCTATGTAGCCTTAAATAATTTCAATGCCACAATTCTAAAGGGCATTCCATATTAAACGATGAGAATCAACAATGACAATCATAATATTCCGTACCATCACGCCTCCTATTCTATTTGATTTTCCATATTTCTATTCAAAATCTTGTTCTGCTTTGGTGGACTCTTAAATAACAACAACGAAGTCTTTAGTTTTATTTCTCAACAAAAAAAATCGCCGAATAAGTGTAAGTGTGTTAATAGCTTAAAACTTTATGGCTTTATATCCATAAGGAAAATTAGGAAAATTAAATGGTTATTACATGTAAACTTAAAGCCGTTGTGAGCAAGCAAAAAAGCCTTTGAAGCTAGCTGTTACTGATATTTCTCTTTGGTTTCTACTCCAACGTTCATCTTCGTTGTTTAGTCGATAGTTCAAAGAGGCTATTCAAGCGGAGAAATACTTATTCGTGGAGCAGGCTACTTCTTCTTAGTGGAACAACCTATTTCTCCCCCCCCCCCCCATACAGAGGAGTGACCCTCAAAAAAAAATTTTCTTCAAAAGTAAATATAAAATTTTTCTTTAAAAAAAGTTCTCAATGAGATCTTTCCAAACAGGTTTTAAAATTATTTTATGAGTATTGAGGGAGGCAGGATACGAGGAATTCCACGAAATTTAAGCATACCCCCTTCGCGATTGGAATCCTTTCACCCGAAAAAAATCATGAGTGTAAACAACAGCAACAAATACGTCAGAAGTCAAAATTCACTCAACTTTGTTGGTAGTAGTATGATCTATCAATTTTACACTTTCTTGAATAAAATCGTAAGGGCACCATCAAATTCAATAAAATTCAATACGCACATGTCAATTTAACAGAGTTATGGGGGTTTAAGTTTTCCTGTATTTCAACAGCAATTACACATGAAATTTCAGGAATTATATTCATGATGAACATCTTTGAGAATTTGTTCACCGGGTGACATCCGTAATCGTAAAATGAAATGCGGCCGTTTTAAATGAGAATATTGCATAAAATTTGGTGATTTTTCCCGAATCATCATTTAAGGTACATGCTATTAACATTTGATTGAATCTATTAATGAATAGCTGAAGAAGAGCAATATAATGGATGAAAAAATTATGAAGATATTTTGAAAGTTGTTGAACTTTGCTACTAATAGTAGGATCTGTAAATTAAATATTTTCGCCAGTAAAACTGTATTAGTATGACTAAATTTGATAAAAGTATAGTTATTTAGGTGTCCTTTAAAAGGTCTTTTTACTCTATCAGTTTTAATAGAATGTACAGAAGTTTTTGCCATTTGAATTCACTCCCATGATAACAATCAAACATGATTACTACATGGACTTTCCATCAAACCAGACACTATACTTTTGATTGTATTTTGATCAATGATTTTAGCAATATTGCAAAAACATGTTGGCCAGTTAAAATGGAGTAAGTCTGGTTTTTCTTTTAAAGCAAAAATATATTTGTTACGCATGTCATTAAATTTATCTTGAATTAAATCATGCTATTTTCGTATGTCTGCATATCATATGTTAAGTACAAATAAAAAGCCCACCTGACACAAGCGTAGTTCTGTCTACCCAGCCTGTTTTGATTTGTCTACTGTATTGGCTACAAATTTGATTCAACAAAAAATATAAAGCATCATACTCAATGCTTAGGTTGTAAAGAATTTAACAGCAGAGCTTCTAATTGTAATTTAAATTTAAATTACGCGGGTAAATGATATTTCAAAAAAATTTATTTTGTTAAGTTGGCAGGACTGTCCTTAACTACTATGCCAAATATGAGCCTGATCTGTCAACCAGTTTGTTTACAGCAGTTGCTTAAGTCGATACACCTTTGTAGTGCGTTGCGATTTTTGTGATTTTTTTTATTGTGACCGAATCTAAGGGCAAAAGCGCAATAAATACCACCGATCAACCACCGCATTTATCACATTTGGCTCCATGTGATTTTGATGAATAATTAAATATTTTGCGTATTATTTGCAATTTCCTGGTACTTCTTTGTCACAATGTAAAATAAAACTCGCTGAAGGCCATCCCAAAAAGTGCTTATGAAAACTATTTCGAGGACTATAAAAATCGTTGGCGTAAATATAGTGCATCTGATGGGGATTACTTTGAAGGCGACAATTAAATATTTTGCGTTTTATTTGCAATTTTTGAGCACTTTTATGACGCAATGTATAACAAATTCTATAGATCAAAAGCTGATTAATCTATTGCCGTAGTAATTCAATTCTACTTAGTGTTTATTAACACATTAAAAAGCTATTCCTTATAAATTATCAATTTTTGTCAAACATCCGCAAATAAAAGTATTTGTTAAAAATTGCATCAAATCTTATTTTACCGACCATTAATCTGATATTCAGGTAGGAACTTATCAACAGTATATCATCCTCATATTTTTCCCTAAAATTTAGTCAAAAAAATTTATTTTTTGTGGAATCAGACAATGTTCTGAGATTATCTTTTGACAGCTATGAACTCAATAATTATTTTATATCATGTTATCTTGATTGTAAACTTAGCAAAGAATTTTTTTGAATGTTTTTTCGATAAAAACGTTTCACATTCATTAGCCTTCACATTCATTAGCATCACACAAAGCAGTGATCGTTTGCGAAATTCGATATTCTTTAATAATAGTTTTCAAATGACTAAAATATTTTTTGATCATGAAAGAAATGACGATAAGATATTTTTCCGTAAATTTTAAGTACTAAAAATGATATCTACTGCTCTTTTGTCGGAATCATGTGAAAAATTTCAAGAAATATACGATATTTAGAAACTTTAGTTTTAGATAAAGTAGCTTATTCTGATTTGAACGTTGATATTTTTACAAATCAGGTGATAAAGACATAACTTGAAAGCCTCTATTTTGTAAGAATGCTGAAGACATTATGCTCTAAAGTAAGCGCTAAAATGATGAGGAGATACTTTTACCTTTTAGCATCCTGGTACTTTAAGGACTAGTACATCCTAACCAAAATAACTTTATACACCGGGCACGCCAATGAGCATTCTTACCAAAACTATAATAAATTCTTAGATCGTCGATTAGTGTAATCACACAGATTTACGTATGGAGGAATAATTACGTGATTACTTAGTTTTAGACCCAATTATGAAGAAAAATCTAGGTAATTATTTCATATACGTGGGTGGTCCGATAAGTACTTAGCCTCGCCACTATCGCAAGACAGATTCATTATCGTGTAGTTCTTTCTCGTGGACGGCTACTGTCAATAGAGAAAGAGCAATATCGGTAGGTAATTGGATTCTTGTTTTTGGAAGGGAGATCTCGCAGCGAAATCAAAGTGTGCTAGAATGCTCATATAATGGCAACCGTAAAAAATTAATTTACGAGCTTCAACGTGATCACACGTCTGGTTTGATGAGCCAGGCCCAGGTGCCCCGAAAACGTCTACCATTGAGCATAACGTGACAAAAATTCATCAGCTCGCATTGGCAGCCACCGATTGAAGGCATGCAAGACAACTGAGATAATAAGCATCTGAAACAAGTTGGGTAGACAGACCTATGCCCATGTCAGAAGGGTTTTGTACTCAACTTACAAAATGCAGTAACCAGCAACGAATAAAATCAAGAAACATGTCAAAGACGATTTTATTTCGAGGATCATACTATTATTAACAAAGTTGAAAGAATTTTGGATTCTGAGGTATTTGTTTTAGTTATACCCATAGATATCTCCCTTGATAATTTTTCCAGATTTTTTAGAAACATGTTTTTCATGTTTTTACACCCCCTATTGGCCCCACTGAAGCAAAAACTGTCAGTTTAAGAACTGTTTTGAAAAGCTCTCATAGAGAACTTTCAGTTGATATTCATATCGGCTACCTTTCATGAAATTTTTTTCAGGGCCCACTCCTCTGTACTGTAATCATCAATTCATGGCCTATTTGTTCGAATCCTAGAATGGTTACAAAGCCCTTTTGCTAGGAGCTCTCTCCTGCCTCTTCGACTTGTTTCAATTGTATGTACGCATTTTCATGATACCTACGATTCCTGAAATTTTCATGCAAATCCAGGCAAAGCTGTAGTGTCTAAATCGATAAAAAGCGCATATGGCTCAATAGCCATATGTTTCCATAGTAATACAGGGCATATTGTTCCATAGTAATACGGGAAAATTCAAATCGCTATAACTTCGTTAAATACTATTGGATCTTTATGAAACTTTCAGAAAAGATTTATCTTATAGAAGGTAATCTGTTTGTTAAATTTTATTGAATTTAAGGGTACCGTTTAGATTTTATTCACGAAAACATAAAATCGATAAATCATACTATTACTAACAAAGTTGAGCGAACTTCGACTTCTCATGTATTTGTTGTTGTTGTACTCATAAAGGCCCACATTCATAATTTTTTCAGAATTTTCGGATGGTAGGTTTCCAATCGCGAGGGGGGGTACGCGAAAAGTTCGTACATTTCCCCTTCCCCTGCCCCCCTCGGTACTCATAAGGCAATTTTAAGACTTGTTTTGAAAAGATCTCATTAGGACCTTACCAATGACACCCTACTCGACTACCAATGGTGAAATTTTTTTTTTAGGGGTCACCTCCCTATATGGGGAGACCCCCCTTAAACCCCTTTCAAAAATTTTTCCACCCTTGAACTTTCAAGAGGTCACCACTTCTGACCTTTCGACAAAGTTTCATGCCAGTAGCCTCCATAGTTTCGGAGAAAAAGTTCTGTGACATACAGACGGACGGACGGACGGACAGACGGAAGGACGGACGGACGGACGGACGGACGTGACGTCGTGATTGCAATAGGGTTTTGTATTTTAGTACAAACCCCTAAAAAGTGGTTGGGTCATATCCTGCATGAAATTTTGGGCATGTGAAAGCTGTTGGCTCGATAGGTATCGTGTTTGCTCACTCCGGACAACAAACGCAACCGCGAGATCACTGTGTTTGACGCTATTTAAGCGTAATCCCAAGGAACTTCTACGTCGTTTTGTGACTATGTGCTTCAAAGAAGGCGAAGACTGTCCTATTGGCCGGAATAATGATGACCACCGTTTTCTGGGATTTACAGCTCTATTTGTTGAAGAAAAACGTGCTCTTCCACTATCACAACGCATTGGCTTACGCCTTCGCTGTCGCTACGGCCAAATTGGTTGAATGGGGCTACAAACTGCTACCCCATCCACTGTTTCTTCCATGTTTGGCCCCGTGCAACTTTTTTTTGTTTCCAAACTTGAAAATGTCACTAGCTGGGCGGAAATTTGAAGTGAATGAGGAGTTTATCACCCCACGGAGGCCAATTTTGAAGACCTCGAGGAAATGTATTTTTTATATGGGTTAAAGAAGTTGGAGCATCGCTGAATCAAGTGTATCGATCTAAAAGGAGATTTTGTTGAGAAATAAATGGCCACTTTTCCAAAATTTTCGTTTTTCTTTTGTAATCGATGTTTTTATCGGACCACCCTCATACGCCGCCATTGATTGATAATGTTTAAATTTAATTAAATTTATTTTAGCTAGAATGCGTTTTGACATTTCTGGTCACTAAAGTGCTAAGAACAGATCAACTTGATTCACCAGTAACCGATAGAATATCAAATACATAATAGCTAGCCTCCATAAACTGTTTAGAATAAATTTCCTTTTCAATAGCATCATTCTGACCATAGAACTTCTGTACTAGCTGAAGACCCTCAAAGCATATACAATGAGTGAGTGATCCGGAAGGAAAAATTAATGGATATAATTAATAGCTTGCTTATGCTCTAGTTATAGGTAAAAAGGCATATAAAGAAAAATTTAGAAATGAGTGGTTCAAACCGTCATCGAGCACTTCAACCTGAAATTATGCCGACCATAGACATACACGCTAACGCATTAGGAATTTCAGAGTACTCTGCTTCTTTGTTTTTTATAGTTTCACACCAGCATAAGGTATTTAAGCTAACAAGAACATTCAAAAATAGCATCGATATAGAGGCCATCCACGTCTCTTTCGCAAGAAAATGAAAATAAATCAAAGATCTTAATCTCACTAGATAAAAAGTGACTATCAGACATTTAATTGAGGGCATTATTCCGAGGATTCTCAACATTAAACTTCAACAATTTAACAAAATGTCAACCTTAGACTTCAGAATATTAAGAAATGGTTAATAGTTTAAGAGCACATCCTCTATATTGTAGTAAACTGGCGCAGCAAGATTATTAGGAAATAAATTAGTCTTTGACCTGGAAAAATCTATCTTGCTTGACATAGAAAAATATAAAGTCAAATTTTCGGAGCAGACGTTATGGCATCCTTTTTTTGAAACTTCGAAAAAATTGTTATGGTGGATTAGCTGGAAAATTAAACGACTTTCATGAGGCTTTTATTATGCAAACTGAATCAAGAAACTGCAGAAAGAGGTTCAAGCTGGGAGTTGTTGCACCGCGACAATACATCAGCAAAGAAAGGCAGAATTAGGAGTCCAGTCTCTTTGTTGTATTTATTGAATATTCATAACGTACTCATAAATATGATGCATGTGAAAGAATCATCATGAACTCTATAAAGCAGGTATTTAGAGTAAAACACTCGTCTTTGCTCAACGGTTCAATTTCGAAAATTTTGATCATATTTTTCACTGGTAGAAAGCCAACGGACCGGGACAGTTGGAGGCGCTATTTGCAGGAAGTGAAGGTCCAAGAGGGGCTGTTGTGCTACGAAGAAGAAGAATTGAACAACTGTCAATGCAAATTCATTGCAATTACTAGACAATAAAATTATAATTATCTACAGATTATTTTTTCAAAATAGTACTGCTACTTTTTTTTCATAATTTTCTAAAATCTCTTGTCTAATAATCTTGGTTACATTTTACTAAATTAAGTTTTTAGGATTAGAACGAGAAAGCATTAGTTGTTGGTTCACGTAACAACAAGTTAAATATTATCACAGGTCATTGTCTTTAGTCTTGATTGCAAAGCCACATTTTCAAATGAATAAATTCATGCTTCTATTATGACAACGATCCTCTTCGAAATCTGTTATATCCATATTTCACTTAGATTTTCATGAGATACGAGTATAGGAGAAGTTTATTTCAAATATAAGTAGCTTTCGATGTTAAGATATAATTTATTACTGCTTAAAGTGATCTGAAATTTTTTCTTCTATCATATGGAGAAGTCAATGCTCCTGAGTTTGGGACATTTATGGAATACCACAAAAGTTTTTAAATAAACCCGACAAACTCAAGTTTCTATCTTTTCTAAAACAGGAATATAAAATGCAAAAATTATAGCGGCAACATCACATGCGTAAAATAACGCATTAATTCAACTATGTTTAAGCTCCTATTAGTAGCAAATTTTTCTTATCTATTTTTGTGACTGAGAGTGTGGGTTCGAATTAAATACAGAAAAGCCTCAAGCACCTCTCACTTCACTCAAAGACGACTGATTCGACAGTTTGATACCACAAAGATATCGTTTTCATGCATCTGGTGATTGGATCGATTTATGGGAGGTGCTTAATTTATTATAATGATGCTGCAGATTTGTATTTAAGCATGGATTTCTTTTGTGTGGTAGTATTGTTTATGCATTCGTTTCTATATTCAACATTTTTGGCACACGTTAAGAAAAATTGAGAAGTATTTGGAATGGAAAGCTGAGACGGGGAGATTGGATAGTACTGTCACTAAATAATATGCTAAGAATTTGCTTAATCCAATTAAAATGTAAATGCAAAGTGATATAGCAAATTGGATGTTGTTAGATTAGCAACATTTAAAAATAAATCTTGATATATGCGCTTCTGACTGAAAATTTAAATTTTATAGCATAATTTTGAAGTATTTATTTTGTAGAATGGAGATAGAAGCACGCGTTCAAGCAATAGAATTGTAAGAGAGATATCGACTTATAGGTTTAGCGATGTCCAAGGTACATTTCCAAAACATTGAATTGAATGGATGGCACAAGCTTCTGGAAACGCGCAGCATCATCTGGATTTTTTCCAGAAAAGCAGCAGGCGATACACAATGATAAAGATCCACCTGGGCATCAAATCGATGGGCAGAAAACACCATATTCGCTGAAATTAACGTTGTACGACTACTGCTGGGGTTTTTTAAAGGGCATCATAAAGCAGAACATCAAAAGAAATGAAAATGTTTTCGATGCATAGTGTCTCACGCATTTTCATTTTGATTCACACAATCATGAGTTAAATCATTTTTTAGTATATCTATGCAATCTTGCTAAAATATGCAGCTTTTTTGAGTTGTTTCTGCAGATTATGTACCTAGATATTTCCAGCATAATGTTACATTATTTGAAGATAAGGAGGCTAGCGGTGAAAAATGATGTGCACTGAAATTTTCCAGCAAAGAGAATATTGAGGTTGTATCAAGTTTTTAGTTATAAAGCTAACGATATGAGGAAAGTATATTTTCGTTGCTAGAACACACCCTCTATAAAACGGGAAAATATGAAACAGACGGATGATCAACAACACGAAAGTTAACAACTTAGATCACCCAAACCTAACTAAATACCCAATTAGTCCTGCCAAGATAAGAAGAAACTGGAGATGACACATATTTACAAAATAATCGACATGACCCGTCAAAACCAAAGAATATATATATATATATATATATATATATATATATATATATATATATATATATATATATATATAAATATATATATATATATATGCATATATATATATATATATATATATATATATATATATATATATTTATATGTATTTATATATATATGTACATATATATATATATATATATATATATATATATATATATATATATATATATATATATATTTATATATATATGTACATATATATATATATATATATATATATATATATATATATATATATATATATATATATGTATATATATATATATATATATATATATATATATATATATAAATAAATACATATAAATATATATATATATATATATATATATATATATATATATATATATATATATGTACATATATAGAAATACATATAAATATATATATATATATATATATATATATACACATATATATATATATATATATATATATATATATATATATATATATATATGTATATACATATATATATATATATATATATATATATATATATATATATATGTATATATATATATATATATATATATATATATATATATATTTATATATATATATATATATATATATATATATATATATATATATATATATATATATATATATATATATATATATATATATATATATTCTTTGGTTTTGACGGGTCATGTCGATTATTTTGTAAATATGTGTCATCTCCAGTTTCTTCTTATTCTTGGCAGGACTAATTGGGTATTTAGTTAGGTTTGGGTGATCTAAGTTGTTAACTTTCGTGTTGTTGATCATCCGTCTGTTTCATATATATGTACATATATATATATAAATATATATATATATACATATATATATATATATATATATATATATATATATATATATATATATATATATATATATATATATATATATATATATATATATATATATATATATGTGTGTGTGTGTGCGTGTAATTTTGTACTTACATCTATCCTTACCTGCTAATCACATGACAAAGAACGTCTACAATCTATTCTTAAGAGCATATTATACTCACATAGTATCCACACTCAACCGAGCTCCGAAAATAAATCTAACATCGTTCAACACTACATTAGGTAGCATAAATTTTCCACGCAATTAGTCATAGCGAGAATTAATTTACATGACTAAATGCAAAACGAACGCAGCTGATGTCTGCACAAACCCAAATGTAAACAATATATACGAACATGTTTGACTCTAGCGAAGCTATCAGGCCTCTGAGAAAATTCAGAAAGTGTACAACACAGGGTAAATAGAACCTGTGGATACTATGTGAATATATTTTGCTTAAGAGTACCACAATCTGATGAGAAGAGTTACTCAAACATTCTCAAGACCATAGTAAAGGGTTGTCCAACCATAATGTACGATGTTAATTGTGAGTCACACCTTAACGTCAAGTTTTTCGCCCAACTTAATTTGAGATTTGTTTATCGCAGGGTTTGAAAAATTCAACCAACTGAGCAGCGCGTTAAGGTTGTTGAAGTCTTTTACGAAAATGGACGTTCAAATCAAAATGCATTTCGTGCACTTCGTGATTTTTTCGGTCAGCATAATCGACCAAATGTGTCCACAATCGGGAGAATTGTGCGCAAATTTCAGCAAACCGGGTCTGTAGGAAATGTGAAATCACTTGTGCATGCTCGCCCAGTTCATTCTGCGGCAAACATTGCTGTTATTCACGATGTGTGGCAGAAGAGACGTCAACCTCGACTCGCTGTCGGGCCCAACAATTGAACATCTCAGGAACATCACTGACGCGAATTTTGAATAAATATTTGTATTAACACGCTTACAAGGTTCAATCGACTCAAGAGCTGAAGGCTACTGACCTTTTCAAGCGTCGGCAATACGCCGACAAAAGGGAGTGGTGACTTTACAAAGAAAATCATCTTCAGTGACGAGGCACACTTTCACCCCGGTCGGTTCGTTAACAAGTAGGATTGCCGCATTCAGGCCAATGAGAATCCACGAGTAATTTGGAAAAGCCGATGCATCCACAAAGAGTGACTGTTTGGTGCGGTTTATGGGCTGGTGGCGCCATCGGGCCGCAGTTCTTCGAAAATGAGGACGGCCAAGCAGTTACTGTGAATGATGTTCACTATTGTGAGATGATAACGGACTTCTTGTGACCAGAAATTGAGATTATGGGCCTGGATGATATGTGGTTCCAACAGGATGGTGTCACTTTCTACACAGCCAACAAAACAATGACTGATTGGTGCGAGAAATTCAATGACCATATTATCTCACGTTATGGCGATATTAATTGGCCGCCACAATCATGTGATTTGACACCACTGGACTTTTTTCTCTGGAGATATTTAAAAGAAAAAGTGTACGTTAATAAGCCAAGAATAATTCAAGAGCTAGAGGATGAGATAATTCAGTATATTAACGACATTGAACCCCAATTATGTCTCAGAATCATTGAAAACATGGACCATTGGATAGAAATATGCACTTGCAGCCGTGGCGAGCATTTGGCTAATATTTTATTTTAAGCATAATTGTCATAGGTTTTTCTGTTATAATAAAAAATATTAACATAATTCTCTGAAAACTTTTTGTTTTATTTACAATTCACATCAAGAGTTTTAGTTGGACCACCCTTTATAATGTGGTTTGATGAGGTGTATTTCGTCACAATTCTCTAAAAAAATAAAATACCCTTTATAATAAAGATTTTGAAAAAAATTACAGCAGCCTGTCTTTCAGTGCTTCACAGCAGTTTCCTCCAGAACTAGAAAAGCAGTCAGAGTCATCAAATCTTTCGAACAGGTCAGAAGTTGCCGATTAATGAAATTTATTAATCAACTTCTTGAACACTATTTATTTCGATCATATACATTTATGTTGCATTTCTGATCAGAACTTTCGAATCATGATGCAAAGCTGAGCTGTTACCAAATAGTCGCATACAATTTATATGAAATTTTTTTTTTCTTGAAAAGCCGTCAAGCCTTGCTTCTTTAGGTGGGCAGACGAATTTAGACTCCTTTGAGTCATCTTCAGAAAAAAAGATTCTTCAGAAAATTAATAAGAATCTAATAAAGATTAATAATTACTACGGTCGATAGCGAAAATTTTTGTGACATTCCAATATCTTCGTTTAAGATGAACGCATATCTGGATTTCAATTGCATATTGAAATCACATATGAGAATCAGTATATTGGACCAATAAGAAAAAAGTAAGGACGACATCGTTTTCACTAACTTAAATATGTTAGTTTAAAAGATGGCAATATATTTCCTTAGCAGAATGCATTGAATCCATATCTTTACATCCATCCATTTTGCATATTTGAAAAAATCCCCGTTAGCACTACCAGCCTGGAAGGCGAAGGCGAATATGCACCACTACTTTAAAAAGCAAATAATTTTTTTGCTGGCCGTCATATTCAAACACTGTTTAAAAGACATTTTCTATTGCATAAATATGTTACTTCCACTATAAGCCATTTCAAATGTTTCCATGAAACCATATTTAACACTTTAGTTTCAACTACTCGTAAAATGATGAGTTTCACCCACATTTTGAACTTTGGGGCCGCCATTTAGAATGTAAGCGTTTTATTTTGGATTATTTTAAAGGATATCTGTCTAAGAGTTTTGTCAAACACAATCTCGTTCAAATTAGAGTGTTACTCACCATTGAACAAGAATATTCGATTTTCATTGAAAATGGCAGCTAAAGCTAAATGGTATTAATTTTTAAATTTTCGAAATTTTTATTTATCATTCTATGTCCATATATATTTCAGCGTAAAAAAACTTTGCTCAATGATCCATAATTCCCAGTTTCATTGAGAATCGTTGAGAAGTTAGGCCGCTAGAGGGTCACAAAATTCGAACGAATTGAATATTTGAACCGCCGCCACTTTGGTACTTGCACATGAATGATCAAATCAAAACTGTGAACATTAGAAGTCTTTGGAGTCTCGAACCTTGATACTTACACACATGCTACATCGGTTGAGGAATTTGATGACAACTACAATAACAAATTTTTGCACGTTTTTTCGGCTTTTGACCGGCCACCATTTCGTTTGAGACTGTTCGACTTTGGATTTTCTATTGTGAGGATCATTAGCTCAAAATGTACCAAATTTTATCCAAATCGGAGCTACTATTTAGTCAGAATAGAAATCATAGATTTTTGTCTTAAATAGTTGCCATTTTTTCGATGTACCAATTTAGCTGGTTAACGAACTAAGCCGAAATATTTACTCAACACACATTTCCTAAAAGTTTGGCGTGGTGATAAATTTCGGTACATTGCATATATATATATACGAGTATATATATATATATATATATATATATATATATATATATATATATATATATATATATATATATAAATGTATGTATAAGGTGGGCCAAAAACAAGTTTCTTTTGAAAAATTCAATAAAATGAACAAAAATCAAAGGTTAATACTGACTCAATAACATAGTTTTTAACGGGAAACAGCTACCTGTGTCAAAATAACATATGATTCAAAAAGAAATTACTTAATGACCCACCCGGTATGTCTATATGTATTTACCTAGTGGCTTGGGCATTTAAGAAATTTTCCAGTAGATATCGTGTTCATCTCTAAAAAGGGCAAAATAGAAAAGTTAGAAAAAATGCCCTAAAAAGGGAGGAACCAATTTCATGACAATTATGCCGAATTAATTTCTCAGTTTCAAATTCAGTATTTTCAACATGATATGCGATATGAATAAAACCTGATTTGACATGCATTCTCATAAAATTCATTTCATCTTCATTTAGGGCATTTTGGAACCGGTTTATGTTTTTTTTTGTTTCAAAAGGATAATTTTCTCTGAAATATTTCTACCTTACACATTTTATAAAAATCGGATTAAAACTCACTTCTGTATTTAAGTATTTTGTAAATTATATGTCGGTCTATTTTTTTTTTATAGAGACTTTGAAAAAAAATCATCAAGTTCCTGTACTTCTCCCTCTGTAAGTAAACGGTTTAAAATTTAATTTGCAAGCAGATAATCTAACAAACACGATAAAAGTTAGGAGTTGACTGGAGTCTACGTTAGGAATCAATCTTTGTAGAATCAGTTCAAGTAAATTGATAATTAAGTTTCTAGCAGGTTAGCCATACTATCTGTTTATTTGTGTGTCTGTCAATAAATTCTTTTCTAAACTAGAAATATATTGAGCTTTGCCTTCCTCATGTTTCTTGTCTTCTCTTCGCTTATGCGGCGGTTTCTTAAGCTTATATGTGTCCCAGATCAGTTCGCTTTTAACCGTTGAATTGACTATTACAAGATTTTAGAATCATTGAGTGCTATAATTATAATCAACTGATTAAGATTATAATTATAATAATTAACTGATTGGAATTATAACTTCATTGCCTAAAATATTATGCAAAATAGTTGTGGGTAGTAACTTTGAAAAGATTTATGCTCTTTCTCATTAGTGAAGTGTGTTTAAAAAATGTTTGAGTTATTTTTTTATTTAATAAATTATTCAAAAGTGTTGCGGCTAAAAATACAATATGTCGGGCACCATTTAGTAACTAGTGCATATACTCTACAAAAAATGAGCTTCATCTTCTAAACATATATTTTTTCATGCATTATGGTTAGTTACCAAAGTTACATCACTAAGTCGGCTTGATATATGGTTAATGAAAAACAGATTTCCATTTAAATTGACTCGATGTAATATATCAACAAATACTCTAAGCTAAAGGAGCACGTTAAGGCCAAACTAGCCTTCGGACATTTTTCCATGTATGCTTCTTCAGTGATTTTTGCAAGGCAACGAGCAATTAAATTTTATGTTAGAACCATGCAGAATAAACTTGCTTTTTTATTGCTGTAGGTTCTTGAGAACTAATTACAATATCAAGTGGTGTTTGAAGAACCGCAAATACGATTTAGGATACAAGGTAGTAAGCTTTGTGGTACTTAGTGACTGTACCTAAATATCATAGTCATTCAAATACTTCCAAACTGATCAACTTTTAGACTTTATTATTGCTCTTTAATTTTACGTTTAAATGATCGATTACTAAATAATAAATTGAAAGCCACTGGGATCTTTATCTTAAAATCTTCCCATTGAAAACAAATGCCGCGTTTCATTATAAAATTCAAAATTTTGCAATTGTTACATATGGTGAAGTCTACTCATCTCCAACCAATCAAAATTAGCTGCATATTACCACCAAATAACTTTATCTTAATCAAATGCATCCAAAAAATGTTTCTGTCACTTCTATGCTAATAAATATCTACCAATATAATCAAGACAACAAGCCAAAACTATCCAATTCCATGTATTCAATCTACTTAAATGTGCATTCATTGGATAAAAATTTCATTCCATATTTTCGTTTTTTGGACCGTAAATTATGGGTTAAACTTTTTTAATACTGAATTTTATTTTTTGCTTAGCGGAATACAGTGCATTTGAAATTATTGAAAAGAAAACTCCCAGGCAAAACAGAAGCTGAATAGATGAAACAACGATGACGGTAATGGTGTTGTTATCATTGTTAAAATCTATTTTGTTGGAATCAACATAAAGTTTTATTATAGGATTAAGTATTTAGAAGAGCAAATACATTATCTTAAAAGTAGATTTTATGGCCAAAAGATTATTTCATGGTGATTTGTTCGTTTGCAAACCAGAAAGACTTTTGCATTTTGTGCTAATTTATTTGGCTACTTAATGATTTTTTTTTATTTTGAATAAATGTTTGAAATTGATGTTCTTAATGCAGTATAATAGTACTATATTATTATATTGGTACTTACAAAAAAAAAATTGACTGTAAAAAAAGGGTTTTTTACTGCCAAGAATGTCAATTTCAATTGAAAGTCTTTAAAAAAAGTTATTCACAAGCAAAAATTCTACTTCCAAACGAAAGACTTAAACAAGCAACCTCAGTTCGTAGATATGCCTATACAGAATGGAAAGGATTATGTAAATTACCAACGAAATCAAGTTTTTAAAAGTCAGTTTAATGATACCATTCAATCTTCACTACTCATCACTAAGCTGAAACCATGTTTTTAGAAAAAATTCTAATCAATTTCGTCATAAGAAGATTATATCAATTTATTTCCGAAATATTTTTTACTTTCTTTCGCAATGTCGACTTTATTTTAATTTATATTTGAATCCAAAGAACTTAATCCACCGTTTTTACTTAGTATATTTTCATTTTCAATGTGATAAACTTTTTGGTTCATCAATACAGTAAAAAAGAAGCTTTTATGACCAAATATTTCTGAATTCTAGATTAATGCCATTATCAACGTTCGAAAACTGATAATTTATACACATAAAATTTTTTTTAAGGGGTGAGCTAGCCAATATTATCGATGAAGCTCATGCAAATTTCGTTTCAAGTCTTTAATTACAAATTGTTCTACAAAAAGATGTGTGTGTGTCAATCAATTAAAAATTAGTTGTTGTGCTTATTATATGCTTAATATCTTTCAGATCTAATGGGAAGCTCTGAAGTGGTCGCCATAAAATAGAGTTGCGAGAAAAATAAACTTAGAAAATGGATTTTCGATGATTTAGAATTGCGGTGAAGCTGCATACGAAATATTTTGCGTCATAAAAGGAAATTACGGATTGGCAATGTTCTAGTGAATTAAGAGATTGAAACTTTCAAATTCAAAATGGTGGCCCCCAAAACTTCAAAAAATAAGTAACATTGGATGTTTTAGTAGCAACAAAAGTGCTAAACATATTTCCATGTAAACTTTGAAATGGCTTACATTATAAATATTGTTGCGGTCAATTTTATTATTAAAAACTTGTCTTTTCGGCTAGTGGTGTCAATGGCGCTTTTTAAGTATAAGGACTGCCCAAATGTGATAATTCCCATGGTTTCATTTGCCAACCAAACTAAATATCTCTGTTTAGATCATCGAAAAAGAAATGTTTACGTCTATAGTAAGACTACTCTTTTTTACGCATATATGTGTAACACGCTCCATTGACTTCCAGTGTACAAAATATGTCATCTTTTTTAAGCAAACCAAATGCCAGGGACGGCAACTAGTTTTTTTATCTATTGTAGCCCTTAAACCTGTAGAGTATTTTTTTATCTTGCTCGAAAATATTTGCACTCTAGAAAGAGATATGGTCAGTATCACGCTTACCTGTACACCTAGTTGCAATACGTTGTGATTTGAGACGAGTATCATAACTGAACGGGCTTCTAGTCCATCCAAAGAATCAAGCGAAACAAATCTCATTACGACAAAAAGAATTTGAGCCAGGGAGGTTTGGCTTATGGGGTGAACACTCTAATCACTACACCACGTAGAATGCTCTAGCTAGTTCTACCATTTCATAAATAAATCACAAAAACCTTCTAGCCATAAAATTTTTTAATCTAAAAGATAATTGAATAACCAAATTTAAAACTCATAGCTTTATGGTAAAAGCTTAAAGTACCTTCAATATTAGAATATCTAATATATGTTGCCGAACAGAAATACAACCAGTTTGTAGCTATAAAAGCTACAAAAAATATTTTGAATGAAATTCTAAAATATTGACCGGCACTATAGATTTTATAAACTTAAAATAAAGCTTTCTACTTTTGTCCCACTTTCAGACAGTTCGAATAACTGTCAAAGTTTTCTTTTGCTATTCTATCTTTTTCTGTAATTGCATTGATATTTATTCGAAATGCATTTTTGGCAATTCATTCTAAATTCATTTCTGCTGTGGAAGTTTTCTGTTTTGACTTTATTTTGTTCTTATATTAAAATATAATTTTTAAAGGGCCTAGGATTATATCATTTTGTTTTTTTTTTCTAAATTATTCATAGATTTAGCTAGTAATATCCAAAAAAACTTTTCATTTTAAAGGTCTGCTGCAAGTTAAAATTCAGTAATGCTTTATTCATAGAATAAAATCTAATTCTCCGTGATCTTACAAAAATTTGAAAAAAATATTTAAGATACAGTTTTTGATTACTATTAATTTATGGAAGCTATCAATGTATTCTTATGATACATTGCAATAAGATTTTAGCCGCGAAAATTGATTATATTATACTACCAAGGCTTCTTTTCAATGTGAAATTCTTATCTACAGGTATATCTGTTATCCTGAAACCGCTAAACTTCAAACAAAATATGCCGTAATAAACATTATGTAATAAATGAAAAATTTAAAAACCTCAACTTCTGCTTGTAAGCTTTGTTTCGATAAATCTGCGGTGCCTCTTATAATTCAATTAGCTATTGCAACTTATATCGCAGATATACTCTACCAGACTACTGCCGAGCAAAATTGTTTCTAACAGTCTTTCAAGACCAGGTAAAATATTGCATTGCGCTGAAAGAAAGTCTTTTCTTGTGTACTCTCGTTTGCAAGAAACACAGCTGAACTGCAGATTACAATAATAGATAACTATTTCCGGTTATTGCTTACATTATACAATTCTGATTTAGCAGTTCTATTAGCGTTGAATTTTATTTTATTCACTCAATAATCATTTGAAGCTCTCTATCGTGAGGTAATAAATTTTATTTTTTTGCATGCAAAACAAGAAGCGCACAGGTGTGCAAAAGTTTATCGTCAATGATCTCCCATATTGTAAAAGCCCTAGACTAGTTGGAGCCACTGACTGGTCGGTTAGCATCAATCACACATTTTTTTAGGAAACCTTTATCTTAATTAATGCATTTTGTCAATTTTACGCCAATAAATTCATATCACTATCAGCAAGATGACAAAGTGGAACTATTATATATCATGTGTCGAATCCGTTCACGTGTGCTCTGAGGAGCGCTTTATTTCGTATTTTCTTTTTGCAGCATAAATTATCAACACCGATTTTTGGATAAATTTTATTGGTGATAAGCAAAAAATAATAGAATCAGAGGATCGAAAAAGGTTTCCTGCATAGAATGCAAAACTATAAATTTAAAACAATAATGTTATGGAACATTGTCATACATTTTATGAGCAGATTGTGTAATAAAATTATGGGGACCTTTTTTTACGTTGGCACGAGTTATGCTTTGGTGTGGTATAGAAAATCAAGACAACATCAATAAATTCATCATATTTTTTGTTATAGTTCAAGCTTTTACACCAGTAGCTTTATTTGTGCTTCACTGATCATGATCTGCGCATATTTTTTTTTGCTTGTTTTCAATAAGGCTGTTCAGAGTATCCAGGTTTGAAAGAAGATAAAATAATTTTCAAATCTAATAAGATTTTTCCAGTCATCTCCACCAAAATGTCATTAATTCCAAGAAAACTATTTAGCAGCCAAATAATTTTAAAATATAAGTATGATAGTATAATAATTTTTTATATATGATAAAAAAAACGTAAAATTATATTTAAACTTAAATTAAACATCTGTGCAACCGTGCAAAATGTACCGTGATAAAAACCTACTTCTTTGAGATAAATGATCAACGCAGAAACCTGAAATTGTTGCCAATGTTAAATGAATAGAATTATGCAACCGACTAATACAATTGGGCCTTATCTAAATGATCATCATAATGATATCCATAGAACAAGCCACCAACAGAATCTAAGGTTCAACTCAAAGCTGTTAACTATTTAAATCAGCTTGTATACAACACTAACTGATGATTACAGCTTGATAGTTTTTTCTTTTTCTTGAATTATTCATGCGAACTTAATTATTAAAATGAAAGTAGAGAATCTGTCTAAACTTTGCATTATAGACATCAAAATTGGACACAATTTCAATTTAATCAGCGTTTAACATTTATGGTTTGTATAACATAGAAGGATTAACAATATGCATTCGGTGTCATGCCTAGATGTATTTTAATTCTAAGTTCATGTTCTAGAGCAAATTTACAAATTGATTTCGCATACCAGACCGCCTGAAATGTTTGAAGTTGCTATTTAAAATCTATTAAAAACTAGTTTTGAGTCCTATTAAAGAATACATAACATGGAGACGCATCATTTAATTTTTTATAAGAATTTTTTTAATTCAGACTAAAATAAATTTCGTGTAGCAAAAATCTTCATGGTCAATATTTAGATGTAACAAAAATCTTCTTGGTCAATGTTTAGATGAGTGTTGACGTAATCTATACAAGCGTCCTTTTCGGGAATTCATTAATTAATTTATTACTTTTGCAGGTTGCTTGCTTATCGTAAATATACTCGACAGGAGTTGTACTTTTTATATTCGACTTAATGATTCAGTTGATAGACTTTTGATGGAGAAAATAGTATGAGTTATGCATGCTCATTTTCATAAGCGTTCTTTGAAAATACCGAAGCTGTAAATAATTAGTTAAATATGAACGTCAACAAAACAAGCAATAAACTATTTAAAGCCTTATAGTGAGGATTTAATTTGCTGAATTTTTAGTCGTTTGAATTTGAACCAATCGCAAAAAATAATCTACAATTTGACCATCATTTGGCCATTTGAATTAGATACCACACTCTCAATTGGATGTTCACTAAATTTTCAGATAAGATAATTAACAAAAACGCCTTTAAAATTTTATTCATTCAATGTGTGTCAATAGCTGCTCAGGATAAGCCAATGAAAACCAGAGAAATGCAGCCTATTTATATTTATCCAAATCAGTATATTCTATTCCATACACATACTTAAATACTGCATAAATTAACCTAGTGATTTTTTGTTTTGCAAATAAAAACTGGCAAAACATATCAAATGGGAACGTTTGTTAACAGAATATTTCTAAATATTCAAAAAGTGAAAACATTTAATTGGATCGACCCGAAACGCCTTCACAAACCTGGACAAGCAAATTTACTCTGCCAAGCTCGTTTTCAAAGGAGGGGGTTTACACTTATTTGACAAAATCAGTGTGTGTTGAATATCCTTAATGGTCTTCTCTCATACCCAACGACCACGGCTTCTCTCAAAAAATTGAAAAGCAAATAGAGAAACCTATAGTACCCCCGACTTCTACATTGCCGTTCTGAATGATACTAAACAAGAAAATCGTCCGTATCTTACGTATACAATTTTTAGTACTGCCAACAAAGATAATACGATCTTTATGGTAAAGAAGATAAACCGATAGTAGTTTTGGCTTATAAGAGCAAAATTAGCGTAAATAAGCTTGTATAGCTTGTAGATGAATGGTAGAGAAATCATCGGTTGCAAATATGGCCAAAGAAAGAATCGAAAAATACGAGTATTGATTGGTTTCTTGTACATTATACGAGTACCAGTAATAAAACAAGTTGGGTAGACAGACCTATGCTCATGTCAGAAGGGTTTTGTACTCAACTTACAAAATGCAGTAACCAGCAACGAATAAAATCAAGAAACATGTCAAAGACGATTTAATTGGAGAAAATGTGAAATTCGAGGATCATACTATTATTAACAAAGTTGAACGAATTTTGACTTCTGAGATATTTGTTATAGTTATACCCATAAATATCTCCTTTGATAATTTTTTCAGATTTTTTAGATCACGGGTGTCCATTCGCAAGGGAGGAAACACATTTTTCATGTATTTCCCCCCCTGTGTTCCCACTGAAGCAAAAACTGTCAGTTTAAGAACTGTTTTGAAAAGCTCTCATAGAGAACTTTCAGTTGATACTCATATCGGCTTCCTTTCATGAAATTTTTTTTCAGGGGCCACTCCTCTGTACTGTAATCATCGATTCATAGCCTATTTTTTCGAATCCTAGAATGGTTACAAAGCCCTTTTGCTAGGAGCTCTCTCCTGCCAATTCGACTTGTTTCAATTGTATGTACTCATCTCCATGATACCTATCACTCCTGAAATTTTCATGCAAATTCTAGCAAAGCTGTAGTGTCTAAGTCGGTAAAAAGCGCATATGGCTCCATAGCAATATGTTTCCATAGTAATACAGGGCATATTGCTCCATAGTAATACACGAAAATTCAAATCGCTATAACTTCGGTAAATACTATTCGATCTTTACGAAACTTTCAGGAAAGATCAATCTTATTAATAGTCATCTCTTTGCTAAATTTTGTTGAGTTTAAAGGTACCGTTTAGATTTTATTCAAGAAAACACAAAATGGATAAATCATACTATTACTAACAAAGTTGAGTGAATTTCGACTTCTCATGTATTTGTTGTTGTTGTACTCACCAAGGCCTACATTCATGATTTTTTTCAGATTTTTCGGATGGAAGGTGTCCAATCGCGAGGGGGGGGGTACGCGAAAAGTTCGTACATTTCCCCTTCCCCTGCCTCCCTCGGTACTTATAAGACAATTTTAAGACTTGTTTTGAAAAGATCTCATTGAGACCTTTCCAATGACACCCTACTCGACTACCAATGGTGAAAATTTTTTTTTGAGGGGTCACCCCCCTATATGGGGAGACCCCCCTTAAACGCCTTTGAAAAAATTTTCCACCCTTGAACTTTCAAGAGGTCACCACTTCTGACCTTTCTACAAAGTTTCATGGCTGTAGCCCCTATAGTTTCCGAGAAAAAGTGCTGTGACATACAGACGGACGGACGGACGGACGGACGGACGGACGGACGGACAGACGGACACAGGTCGTGATTGCAATAGGGTTTTGTATTTTAGTACAAAACCCTAAAAATGAAGTGTTTGTTGAGTGCAAAATACTGATGGTATACTGTCCGTAATGAATGGGAGAAATTTGATACATTTTTAAGAATTTCGCCTTTAAGAATAAGAAAGAAAGCCGTTAGGAGTTTATTTTTCAAAACCTGAAGCAGTCTTTCTTATGTTAAGAATCTAAGTTTTCTTTTTGCTTTTTTGTGGCTTTTGTAAAAAATACTTACAACATGCTATTAACATCGATATCTGTCAGTCTATCCGCCTACCCATAAGTGCATCAAAGCATGTTTCCTCGGGAAAATGAGAAACTAGAGTCATCAAACCTTATAAAGAGCTCAGAAGTTGCTGATTAAAGAAAGTTTCACAATCGAAAAAGTATAAAAAAAGATTTCACCTAAGATAGTCGAATAGACGATCCAACATAAGGTATTGATAAGACCTTAAAATATCAGTTACTAGCCAGTAAGAAGACGCGCGGTACCCTTGCCAAAGTTTGACGAAAGCTAATGAATGTTTAGAGACTTTTTCATTGATGTGCAAAACTGTACTTTGTATCACTTTTTTTATAACCAGCCAATGCGAAGTTTTTATTAGTAAAATATCAACTTTGGTACACAAATAGTGCATTTGAAATAGCCAGCGCGTTTTGCTCTCACGCGCCTATCGTGTAACTTTTAAGACGCGCTTTCTGATGGCTTCAAATTGCAAAACCAATAGCGTTGTTGGTAGGCAATGCGAAAAAAATTGTGTCCCCATTTCGATTGGATACATATGGCTCAAAAAGTCTTTAAAAAACCCCCATGTAGGCAGTTCCTTATGTGGCCAAGGACAGCAAGTGCCCCAGAAGTACAAATTTGCGCAACTTTGTTAAGACTGATATGAAGTATGAATTTTACATATTCTACAAAATTAGAAAGGTATTCAATCACCATGATCAATCAATCATCGTGAAAGTTCATAATCATGTGGTACTAATCTGTAAGTTTTATTAGAATATAACCGCATTCAGTGAAATTATAGCCATTTGAATTTTCATATATTACAACCAAAATTGTGGTTTTCCTACTCTATGGGTTTTTGATCAAACTAGATGCTGCATTATTGATCGTATTGAAAAAAAACTTCAGGGTAGATCAATAACTTAAATATCTTTGATATCCTGCATACTGAATGCTATTTTCTGTACTGCAATACAATGGCGGCCGCATAAATTGAAGTGAAAGATTATATGCTTTAAACCTATATGTTAACATTCCTATCATAGATGTGTTTCTTAACTTTGTACATTACTCACATAACATAAATGTCTGCATTAAACTCTTCTGACAAGAGCGTGCACCTGTCTACTCGACTTGCAATATTTTTAACGAATTTCAGTGATACAGTTCATTGGGACCCCTCATAATGTGATGAAAATTCTCAAAACAGAATCGCAATGAGATCATCTCTCAAATTCATCACTAAAATAAAGGAAATTCCAACTACACATTTCATTCCTCAACTTCTTTGAGCATGTCAAATTTATTACCAATACTCTTGTCATCATTAGCAAAATTATCTTATATACAAGTATAAAACCAATCATTCAACAAATCCAACAAATATTTTTCCTTAAACCATTTTACTAACACTACCCATTTTCAATGTTATTCCTATTCATTGGGGACTACTCGATTAAATAAAACCAAATTGATTTCACTTTTTATCAAATCAAAATGGCATAATTACAATCGCATAACTACCAACATGAAGCTACAAATGATACCAGTTCGTTGGTGACACTAGTTTACTGTAGCGATCATATTAATATCGGAAGTTTGTTAACATCAGACCCACATCTAGCTTAGCACATACTTATATGCCATACAGTGGAATGCATGCAAAGGCATAACCCATGTTTCCCAAGCATCTTTGCTGGATCAAACTCAGCAGCATCATAAGAAATGCCTCCAGTTGGCTATCGTGATTAAAAACTTAATGAATTCCATAGCTAAGATGCAAGTGGCTCTAAACCTCTCTAAACACATGCCGACTTTATGGGAAATTCGATGAAAAGCAGAAAATATTTTCATAATTACTGTCAGTTCAAACAAACACGTTAAATGTGATTGGAATGTCACAACATTGCATAGTGACGGTTAGTTGGGATAACGTCTCTCCGGAAAATTTCAACAAATTTATTTTATCAATTTTTGCAGCATAATATCTTTATCGTATGTATTTATCACTTACCTATGAATGTAACAGTGTTAAAACGATTGACTATTTATATTTAGTTTCTACAACGAAGATTAATATTTTAACTCAACGATTGAATGAGTAGTAAATTCAACTTTCCCTTAACTTCATTTTGGTTTTAGAACGGGATATTTATGTATGCTAATCTATTTAATGTCTGTTTCTTCGGACACTTGCAAATCTACGCCTATTAGCAGGTTGTTGAGCAATAACTGAAAGAAGTATTAGGTAATCGAGAAATGTACTTCGAATAATGTGCAAACTGAAAGCCTTCGCATGTTTGAATGTACTAAACTTTTGCTGAAAACGAGAATAGAAAATCAGCTCTCTCTTAATGGTACAAATTATCACATACGAATATGTAGGTAAGTGCAATCGCGATGCTATTATCCCGCTTTATAGTCCGTGGAAATTGAATCATATCGACAGCTAATAAGCCTACTGAGTGCAAAATATAGTCTTAATTAATTGGCTCAAGTTCTTCGGAAACTAGCAGAAGTAAGACATCAACCTATGATCACAGTGACATGCTAATGCCCCTTCGTGTATCATAATGTGCTTGTTGTTATGTCAGATTTGTTGGCTGTGTCTTGTGTATAATTTGCTCACTACGAATCAAAGAGTTTGCTAAAATCACATGTGGTCACGGTTTGTATTAAGATTACATTTGAATAGCACCACGCACATTTACATAATAGGAAATAAAATCAATTAAAACAAAAAACGTAAAATTTAATGATTGTGTCGGCAACATGGAATTTAGTGGTTGCATTGAAATGGAAGAGCTGATTGATGAAATAGTATCGACCATACTGACATGCAGATTTTGAGATTTGATATCTGCTATAGTGAAAAATGGATTTCTTGAGATTGAAGAAAAATAGAAATGGTATGTATTACAGTGGAGATAAAGAAATGATTAGTTAACATTTCGGTTTAAAGTATTTTTGCTAAAGATAATTTGAGTTTTACAGTTACTTGGCTTTTACAGAGTGATTGCGAATGTAATCAAATGTTATGATATATACTTTTCATGCAAACATGGGTTGCATAAAATTATTAAAAGATTAAGCAAAAATAAAAGAAGACCGAAGAAACTTTATCTTTTCAAAACTGCTTATTAAAACAGAATATTATTCTCATATCCATGTATATAAATTGTATTTGTTGTCGATTGTCGATTTTCTTTTAATCTACAGAAGACATTAATGAAAATAACATCCAACTGACTCAATATATTATTAGCTCAGCTGATAAGCACTGTTCTGCGGTATTCATTACAACAATGTTGTTGGATGGCGCTGAAGTTTTTGGTGTTGTATTTCTTACATGCCTCCCATCAATATGGCACTGGATAGCATGTTGAACGTAGATGATAGTAGTCACGTATTATAGATGGAAATGAATACTATAAATGGATAAATCTACAAATCAACTCAAGGTTTGAGTTTTTCACACATATATCATGATTACATAATAGAATACTGATTTATATGGCAATGCTACGTTTCTATATAAAACGGATTGAATTATCCGATGGAGTGTGGGTTCTGGCTAACATATTTAGAACTCTTCCTTCCTAGTCTTTTGATCATATTAGCGCAAATCCTTGTTATAATTGGAAAAGCTCTCAGAGGTGATGAAAAAGTGAAATTTCTTTGAAAACAGGAGTTATAACAGAGAATATATATCAGACAGTCTTCAATAGGATTATAATATTTACACATATGTATAAATAACATAATTGAAATATTGAGTTCATAGGTAAAAGCCCTGAAGATCCGCAATGCAATCAGTGAGCCATATTTGTTTTTTTTTTTGGTTTTTATGTAGAATCACTTACGGAATTTTTTGTGTTGGTTTTCAAATGCAAATATCACAAGTTTAATAATACGATTATAAGACATGATATGATGATTGCCGAAACAATAAGTGTTTCCCTAATCTAAGAAATACCTGTCGATACTACGGTAGCCTTACTTGTAGAGGAGCTGTTACTGAAAGAATTGCATTTAGGAATGAGAGACCAGGTATATGAAGTGAATTATAATAAATTCCCGTTGAGATACCTGACTCTTTTACAGAAACATGATAACTACTTTAACAACCAGCATTTCTTTAATTCAATCATCAGGCCCAGACCTTGACGATAATACTAAGATTAACGGACTTAATTTTGGAGGAATACTGAAATAAGAGTTAGTAGGAGTGTGCTATGCTATGGGTGTGAAACTTGGACCCTCACCCAAGCATCCACAAAGATATCGAACGCCTTCGAAAGACGGGTCCTGAGGCAAATAATTGAAAAAAAGCAAGACGGGGACTAATGGTGAATCCGAAACAGGCATGAGCTGTATGAAATTTTCGATGAGTCGGAGGCTTCAACGATTGTAAGACTGCGGAGGCTGCAATGGACTGGTCACGTGAATCGTATGGAAGAACAAGGGATACCCAAATGGTATTTGTCGGGAGAACTGAAGGCCCGAGATCAGTGGGGAGACCAAGGAAACGCTTGTCTGACTCGGTCGATGAAGACAGTTCATCGATGCTTGGATTTCAAAATTGGAGGACGTAAGTAGTGGACTGAGTTAGTTGGAGGTGCTTATTGCTTGACGCGAAGGCCAGAATGGGGCTATAGGTCTGCGAAGAGCAATAGTGAAAGACTAGTCATCTAGGTAGATTTATCACCCTTCGCTATAGAAACCAGGATGAAGATTTGGGGGAGGGTGACAGGAGGTTAAAATTTCACAATTCTCATTAACATTTAGCTTTTACTCTAAGCAAAGAAGAAATAAAAGCAAAAAGCAGACCAAAAGTACCCTCTCAAGAAAACAAAATTTGGCGAAAACATGGGAAAAATAAATACCAAAGCACCACCTTGAATCACAAAAAAATGTGTACCACATAAACAAAATAAGCATAAAAATGATAGCTCCTGTTAGTACTGGGGATGATGACAAGGACTGCCCATATATTTACATAATAGTCTATTTTAGGGCTTTGTAAAACTAACTTCACAGAGACCTCCAAGTTTCCCCTCTTATCTTTTCATCTGTCTGTTTCTGCATCCGTTCATCTGTCTGTTTTTCCATCCATTCACCTGTCTTTCTGTCTGTCCATGCGTCACAGCAAGTTTTCTCAGAAACTATAGAGTCTACAAAGCTCAAACTTTGTGAAAATATCAGAAGTAGTAGTATATCAACAGATTAGGTCTTATCAAACATTAAAAATAACATGCACAATTGAATATTCTGCATACCTTCTTACAAGATGAATGTTTTCGCAGAAATGTTTACATGTATATGGTCTTTGATGAGGAGGCAATCCAACCAGGAGAAGCAATTCCTTAACGATTCTCAAAAGAACTGATGCTGAGGAGTTCTGACTAAACTTCCAGAATAAACTGGACTATGTTTCTGTGCTATTCAGCCACTAAAATCTTGATGAGACTGTGGGCTTTCTAAATGTAAAATTTAGCCATACTTCTTTAAATCTTTGCAGTTCAGTTAAATTCCGGTTGTTTTATGTGGATTCCGAAGTAACTATTATAAATCATTCAAGGAAGGTCAGCAATTGACTAAGTAACAAACGTATAAAAAAGGCTTCATATAGATCTTTGTGTGCAAAAATTGAGCAAATTATTCAAGTTAGTTGCAGCCAGCTACAGTTTTGAAGGCATTTTGGGGTAGGTTGCATTTGAAGACTTAGAATAGCACAGCTTAAAATCTGGCTAGAAATTTACTTTATGGCAATAAGGAGCCATCTAAAATTGCAAAGAGACGTAAGCTCAGGGCTTATCATATCAGACAGGTAAGCTCTCAGGCCTAGATGAAGTTATTTTGGCAGAAATTAGTCAATATAATGCTCAGACTTACAGAAATTCGCAATACTAACTTTGAGCCTCATAAATTAGTATTGGCTGGTGGAAAACAAAATATTTTTCATTCTCAAGTAGGGAAAATATCAAACGTGGTCGAGTGGGGTATCAAATGAAAGGTCTTGTTTGGCGCTTTAAAAATATGTTCAGCACTTTTAGAATCTGAATAAGGGTCAGACTAGTGGGAGACAAAACATATGAAAAATTCAACTTTTTCAAAGGAAGGTAATGTTCTCTTGCAGCAAGCAGATGAGAGGTCAGCTAGCAAGCTTATCATAATTAATTTTGATTATTTCTTAAAAATATGCGAGAAAAACTCAGCAGCAAAACTTAGTCTGACACAGGAGTATTAAGTTGAGAAGAAGAAAGATAATTGCGCAACTGAAGAAACGGTATTTCTTGATATTTGTCTAGTTTTCCGACACGTGTCGATGGCGCTGGATTGCAGAACGTTTCGTCATAATTGTGCTTTTGACGGGCCGGCTTTGGTAGTGTACTTTCCTTAGTGTCTCTTGGTCATATCAAGCACACATTCGTTGTTTTACCACCATTGTTTTACCACCATTTTGAACCATTTTTTCAAAAATCAAATCAAATCAAGAGAGGGTTAAGACAAAAAATTTAAAAGTGTTTTCCAATTGCTATTATATTAATATATGTTATAAGAATATTAAGTTTCCAAAAGCAGCTATTGTAGGGTTGTTAAAAACAGGGTAACATAATAAATTATACGACTGCAACAATTCTCTTTAGACTATATTATTATGACTATCTTCATATTCATGTGTAATTATTTGATTGTTTTAATTATATGCATGTACATTTTTTCTTGAAAAGCCATCAGGCATTGCTTTTTTGAGTGAGCTGACGCACTTCAACTCCTTTGAGTCATCTTGAATGTTTTAATTGTAGTTAAATTATTCATTTCGTACTCTTTTAATACGAGTATGATTCATCTGTAAAAGTATCCCATATGATTAAGAATGAATTTTATTGGCAAAAGTGTGAATTTCAATTACAAGGCGAATTTCATTTGGAATCAGAATATCTATTTGTAAATTGTTTCTGAATTTTTCCTTTACAAAACTTAAATAATATTTAAAAATATAAATATGATGAAGCTACCAAAAATTTGTTCCTAAAAAGTATTGAACAAGCAAATATTTAAAGCGACTTACAGTATACTGAATACATTTTGAAATAACATCTTTAACATAATGCTCAAGGCATTCCATAAATCACATAGCTTTTAATACATGATGCAATAACTTTAGTTAAATCAAAGCTTCACGCATTGGCTGGTAGACAACTAAATCATTGAACATCACTAAAACGGATATATACAAATTTATATGGAAATAAATAAAATACTAGCTCATGTGTGCCAATTTCATCAGCTTAAGTAACGCATTTTAAAAGAATCAATATAATGCTAGGCGTGCAAATCACTTAGTGGTCGATGCCAAAGGCGTGATGCTTAATGCATATTTTATAGCCTTTAAATGGAAATTATCCAATTCTATTAAATTGCAACTATTTTCTTCTAAATTCAAGTTTTCCAAAGAATCATGCCTATATTCATTGCTTCATCTTTTGTGTTTGAAAACATGACATAAAAAACTGGATAGACAGGAGTATGCTCAAATCTGAAGGATTTTGAACTCCATCATTGAAATGTGTGAAATGTGATTTAGAGTGATTTTTATTTGCAAAAGCGAGAATTTGATTTGCAATAGAATGAATTTTATTTACAAAATTGTGAATTTTATTTGTAAAGATATGAATTTTATTCGTAAAATGGTTAATTTTATTTGCAAAATGGTTAAATGACTGTGAAAAACATTTGGCAATCAAGAAATGGATTAACATAAGCTATCATCATACATCTAGTTTAATCTAGCTACTTTACAACCCCATTCATGCTAGATTCTAAAGCAAAGAAGACAGAACGCTTCCCTTAAAAAATGCCTGTACTAACCTTCCGCTTGATATTTGAGCTACCCAGAAATGAGTGCCTGATTTAAATATAAGCCTAACTAATTACAAGTCTACATCTATGTTCTTAAGAACATTTACAAGAGAGAAAAGATAAACATAATTGAATGCAATGCAGTATACAATATTTCTTGTGAGCAAATGATATTTCAGCCTGCTTCATTAGATATTATATTGTGCAATTTTGACAGACTTATGAATACTGCTTGGTGAAGCATCGAGTGATTTTAAAATCAAAGCTTTGTCTTTAAATATGCTAGAACTCTCTCCATAACCCTTAATCAAACGGAACTCAGGCACTTTCGTCTGAAGCCTTTGGGATTGGCCTGAGATGTCTTCCCTACTTGAGAATGAAAAATATTTTGTTTTCTACCAACCAATACTAACTTATGAAGCTCAAGGTTAGCATTCCTGTAAGCCAGGGCATTATATTGGCTAATGTCTGCCAAAATAACTTCATCTAGGCCTGAGATTTTACGCATCTGATATGATAAGCTCTGAGGTTGTATCTCTGTGCAATTTTAGATGTTACCTTATTGCCGTAAAGTAAATTTCTAGCAAGATCTGTGCTATTCTAAGTCTTCAAATGCAACCTGACACAAAATGTCTTCAAAACTGTAGCTGGCTGCAACTAACTTGAATAATTTTTTCAATGTGTGCACACAAAGATCTATATGAAGCACATTTTGCCTCATAAATATCATTTTTGAGAAGCTTTTTTTATACTTTTGTTACTTAGTCAATTATTAACCTTCTTAAATGATTCAGTTTCTTTGGAATCCACATAAAATAACCGTAATTTAACTGAACTGCAAAGATTTAAAGAAGTATGGCTAAATTTTACATTTAGAAAGCCCACAGTCTCATCAAGATTTTAGTGGCTGAACAGCACAGAAACATAGTCCAGTTTATTTTGGAAGTTTGGTCAGAACTCCTCAGCATCAGTTCTTTTGAGAATCGTTAAGGAATTGCTTCTCCTGGTTGGATTGCCTCCTCATCAAAGACCGTATACATGCAAATATTTCTTGCGAAAACATTCATCTTGTAAGAAGGTATGCAGAATATTCAATTGTGCATGTTATTTTTAGAACTTCTCTTTAATTTAGTTTTTTGAATTGATCACTAAAAACTGATTTTAGAGAATATGAATTCATAGACTCTTTTCATCGCTACCTAAAGTGCACAAATCTAATGATAGATGGAATTGAACTGATAGGTAATAATGATGGAGCACTAGTCCAATTCAAACATGGCGTTGAGATTTAATAGGAATTCTCATTTCATGACAGTAATACTACTTGAAGTAATATAGTCAGTATTATGCTCAACCAAGTGATTATTGCTTGATTTTTTTTAAAAGCACAAACTCATCAATACCAACGAACTTTTAACTTGGGAGCTGCTGCGTAAGCAGTGAGCACTCTAACTACAACACCATATGAACTATCTAACAGTGAGCAATTACACATGTAACATGAAGAATCCCAGATACGCTTAGACAATGTACTTTTTACCGAAGTTTGTCAGGGCATTTATTGTCTTTTTGATTAGAATGCAGGCTCTAAGCTTACCTGAGAATACAAGTGATAGAATTTTTAATCTATCAATATGTAATTCACAGATTGGTTTTGGAAAAGAACTTTATGTCTTTATATCTAGACAAATGAAAGAGAAAAGTAGCAGGTATAGCCTTGGAAGGGTGTATATGCATTTGATTCGTCATCTATTTTAGAGGTCGTGACAGCACTAGTTTTATTCCTCAATAAAAACAGTTCTGTGCAAATCTCAAGGATGTCAAAGACCATTTATACAACTGCTTCTTACGTGTTGACATCAATAGAAGATAGTTCATTAGTTTGAAGATTTTATTGTTGTATACGTCAAACCATATATAATTGGACCCATTATCAATGGCACTGTTACGTGTTTTCAAAATGGGATAGATTCTTAGTTGACTACGATATGAGCTTTGCGATAATCAGCAGAAACGTCACTGAAATTGACAACCTTCTAATCGCATACAAACATCGTATTGCTAAGGCCAATAAGCCTCTCAATATATTTATCCATACAAATGTTGATATTGAAGATACTTGAGTCAGCTTAATTGCTTTTTTTCGTGGATCATATACAGTATAGTCAACATAATGAGATATCGCACCAGGGAAAGATGGAAATCATAGTTTTATTAATTATTATTGAACCTAAAGTCTTTATTAGATTTTCCATCTATTTTCACTTGCAAGAGGAATATTCTTTTTAAATATTGTTAGATGTCAAATTTTTGCCAAACTACCACTATTAACCTTTCCACATAGTTTGTTCATTTCAGCTTTTTTAGTTTCTGAGCTATGCAAGGAAAGGTCTCACAATTAATACAACTACATGAAACCTATTTTTTCAAAGCTTCATAATCGTTAGGATAGAAGTAGAAAATGAAAGAAACAAAATAAATTCATCGAAATGTGATCTAAAAGAGGGTAAAAAGCTACCACACAACTTATTATTGCTTGTGGGAGGTCTTTAAAAATGTAAAAACTACTGTACTTTAGTTTATCATACCATGTTAGTGGGAGAAGTATGTTCTGCTTTTAGAAATCTGCCAAACCCCATTGATCAACGGCCAAATTATTCTTCCTGTCGCTGGAGTTTGGTGCAGGTCTTTGGAAAAATTTATAAAAACACGGCAAATTAACTTTAGGACCAATATTTTGATACAGAACTTCTCAAGCTTAGCAATGGCCTTCAGAATATCAAATGAAGCAATGAGACTA
This sequence comes from Odontomyia ornata, assembly GCA_963969285.1. Classification (NCBI taxonomy): domain Eukaryota; kingdom Metazoa; phylum Arthropoda; class Insecta; order Diptera; family Stratiomyidae; genus Odontomyia; species Odontomyia ornata. The sequence continues at coordinate 461,879,438 of OZ017739.1, forward strand.
ATGTTTTAAAGGATTATTCTATTTTTCGAAATAGAAAAATTAGTTTAAAATAAAAGACCGCTTTGAAATCAAACGAGTAAAATACGACCATGATTGACCTAACAAAAATTCATTCCTAGAAACTATTAAACAAAGCAGACATTTTAACTTATAATGAAAACATTTTGAAATACCATAAATAATATATAGTAGCCTACTGCCCACAGCATTTCAAAAATCTTTCAGTTTTTGAATGTATGATCCAATAAATTTAGTTCAATTAAAATTTCATGAATTCACCAGTAGAGAACTCGGTCATTAACTATAAGTTAAATTAATTCAGTGAAAATACTGATTTGTTTTGAAATAAATAGAAAACTTACTCAAATTAAAAAATCCCATTAGCTTAAGTAACGCAATTCAAAAGAATCAATACAATGCTAGGAGTGCAAACCATTTAGTGGCGAGTGCCCAAGGCGTAATGCTTAGTGCATATTTTATAATCTTTCAAAGGAAATTATCCAAGTCCATTAAAATTCAACGCTTTATCGGGCTTTGAGTCTGGATATTAAAGCATGCAGCAATTTTTTCCAAACTCTAATTTTTAAAAGAGACGTGCCTTAATTATTGATCATCTTTTATTTTTGAAAGCACGAAATAATAAACTGACTAGACAGAAGTTTGCTCAAATCTGAAGGATTTTGAACTCTACCTTTGAAATGTACAAATTAGACATCAATATCAAGAAACGATTTGATAAGATTGCATTGATTTAAAGAAAATTGCTAAATCTTAATCAATTGCCATTTTTTGCGATGTCGCAATCAAAATTCAATGCAGAGATGCTCAAAAATACTGTTGCTATTCATTTTACTTCTAAATTTTAAAAAGATCTTATATGAGTTCAACATCTATTTTGAATGAATGCCAACATTTGAAAATATTGCATTTTGTAGATAACAAAATCAGAGAAAATTTAAATGATTAGAGACTCAATATAGACATTTCTTTGAATATATTATCTAGAAACTTACAAGATAAAACCATCTAATACTGCACTGCTAGGAATTTCAACATTTAAACTATATATTGTTAATGTACTCATAAAGACTTAACTCCTTGTTTTTTTTTCAGATCTTTCGGATCACAAACTTTTCCATACTGGTAATGCAAAAAAAACATTTTTGAAGAGAGATAATCATGGCCTTTGGTTTGATTGTTCACGCTATCATCTTTGGCAAGAAAATTGTTAATGGCTCATCCCTACATGAGGACATCACCTGAAAGCCTAGGCAGGCATGTGGTATAGAAAAATACCCTGACATCATTATACAAACTAACCTGTAAGCCGAAGGTCCCTGGTCCGAGTCTCGTTTGCCACAACGAGATTTAGTTCGAGTGATTCTTCGGACGTGCTGGTGTTTATCGTATCGCAGCTGGGTGGACAGAAGCACGGCCATAGTGTGGTACTGACGATGCCATCTTGTAGAGTGCCAATACATTCAATCAAGATTATGAGATACTCTAACTATCTCTAAGTGAAGGTCCGAAAGAGGCTGGAGTGCTCCGTTTACGAGAGCACACTCAGTGCTCCGTTCACCAGAGCACACAAAAGGAGATTGGCATGCACTGACTAGCGTTATTGCTCTAATTGCTTCAACGTTTAACCCGGAAACAGGGATTTGTGTTAGTAAACCTGATATAAACTGTCATGTGAAGTCAAATTTTAAAGTAAAATGGCAGAAAATGATGAATTTATTTGATTTCTATCCGTATTTTGAATAATCAAACCCCAAAAATTTTATCAAAATAAATCAATATTGTCGAAAACTCAATTAATTTTTTTTTACTTTTTTGTTCATGCCGAATTGATTCGCTGCCATCATTTTGAAAGATATTTTATTTTTACTGGGAATTTTATCATGGTATCAATATCCAGGCTTATACTCGAGTTCCAAACCTGGTGTACCATGTGTTAACTAGTAAGTATACTAGGTTTATGTACCGCATATCTGTCTAGGCATAAATCAAAATTTACACGGTGCGTACGATATTTGAGGACATGCATAAATGAGACCATAACCTCGTGAATTTTTTTCCTTTTCAGATAGGAAATAGCGGATTACAACATCACTCAAGAAATGAAAAGACATGCTGTCATTGTCGCTTTATGTACGAACCAAACAGATTTAGAGATCTTTCATTTTCTTAATTGCGCCCGTTCATTCGTTCATAAGGTTCGCCGTGAATTGGAAGCATCAAGAGGCGATACAGAATCGGTTGAAAAACGCAAAAAGCACGAACAACGTTCTGACACTGTCCGATCTGCAGAGCTTTTAGAGCAAGTGCAAGTGATCATAGACGAGGACCCTTCAAAATCAATGAGGGTCCTTGCGAATGAGCTTCATGTTTCTGAGCGCTTTATTCGTAGAGTTGTCCACAAAGACCATCATTATAAGCCTTACGTGGTGCACAGAGGGCAGTTCATGTCGGAACAAACACGGCAACAGAGAGAGGCGTCCAAAATGTTATGGTGTTTTTCCGACGAAAAAAATGTTGACCAAGATCGAAAGACCAATCGCAGAAATGACAGATAGCTATGTTTAAATCCTACGGAGGTTTCCGTTGCTATGCACACAAAATTTCTGGCCACTGCTATGGTTTTAGGTGTTGTCAGCAACGATGGACATGTTATGCACCACACGTTTTTACTCAAGGACTTCGAGTGAACTCTGCTGCATGCATCGAGGTTTCGGAGACAGTAGTGAAACCCTGGATAGACAATGTAAGCGGAGGCAGACCATATATTTTTCAACAAGACTCTGCTCTTTCACATAAAGCAATGGCGACACAAGATTGGATGGCCGAAAATGTTCATGACCACATAAACCCGAACCTATGGCCACCTAGCTTGCCAGGCCTTAATCCTTTGGACTAGTACATATGGGGCATAGTTGAGCGTGAGACCAATAAGCGTTCTCATAATATCACCTCTTCGCTGAAGACTGCTATTAATGCCGTTATGGTCAATATGAACAAGAAGCATTTGATTCGGGCATGTAATCGTTTCCAGACCCGGATCGAAGAGGTTATTGCTAATAGCCATATATTAATTTAACGTAGTACAAAAAATTCCTGAAATTTCATTAAATTGTCTTAAAAATACAAGCTAATTAATTTTACTCTCAAGTTGTCCTCAAATACCGTACGCACCCTGTAATTAAAGGTGGTGATTAAGGTGGATGTAAGATATATAATCATGATGCAATAAGACAAAATAATTCAAAAATAAAACTTTTATGTGCTGCTGGTAAAAAAAACATTTTAATTTTGTTTCACCACTATAAAAATTTTGTAATTCATGCTTGTATATGCATACAGTATCTTTTGTTTCGACCTCTTTTAGGCTTTGTTTAGGCCTTTTTTGGAAATAAGCCAAAGAATACTAGAGACATTTTGAGCCTTATTGGGTTGCAATTAGGCAAATTTCATCTTAAATTAGGTTATATTTAAGATCTTTTTTTGGTATTATCATAAGCTGGGCTTTTTTGGACTCAATCAAATGGCCGGCTAATATGTCAAGTCTAGGCCGTTTTTAGGTCTTATTTAACATTCGTAATTTATCAAAATTCAGTCCAATTTAGTTAGTGATATTTTTCAAGTTGGAAAAAAGTAAGTCAAGATGCGTCTCCCTTAAAAATTTAAGCAAGGCCCAGTGCTGAATTTCGGAAACAAATACGCATACAATAAGCATCATATACATGTATTAAAATTGATACAAAATAACAGTGTCTAACCCAATTTAACTGTGAATCAAAGGAAAAACGCTATAATACAATACAAAATAAAATAATTTTTCACTATAGGACGTATGATAAGATTGATTTAAAATAAAATAAAAGTTTTTTAATCATTATAATTCTAAGACTATTTGAGCTCAAAAATGAACTGAATACCTTTGTTATTGATGATCGTTTATTTTTTTCTGTACAGAAAGTAAAAGTCAAATTGAACGAATTTCTTCCTCCACCTGAACCACTACACATCCAATCCAATGCAAAAATAGAAGCTGAGTGATTAGCTTACCAATTAGCCGGAGGTCTTAACAATTTTGAGACAGTGGAGACTGCAATGGGCTGGCCACTTGTATCGTATGGATTAACAAGGGATACCCAAAAAGGTATTCTTTGGGAGAGCTTAAAAGGCGAAGACCAGTGTGGAAACCAAGGAAGCGCTGATCTCACTTGGTCCATAAGATAGTTCATCGCTTCTCGGATCTCGAAATTGGAGGACTAATAATAATCAATTATTAGCTTACATCCGTAATAAGCAAACTAGTTTGAAAACAAAAAATTACATTCATCTTCAAGATGCTTTATAGACAAATGGAAACAGCAACGGCATAGGACAATTAGTCATTCTACCTTTATCGTTCACTGGTGGACCTCGATATCCACGTGAAAAATTGCAGGACGCAATGACTTATATCAAACAACTCGGTAAACTTGATCTATTCACAACTGCAACATGTAACCTAAACTTGACAGAAATTAAAGTACATATCAACACTTATTCAACTCCACAAGATAGATACGATAAAGTGAATAAAGTCATTTAAAAGTACAAAAACTTCTGTACCTCATAAACAAGCCTCACATATTTGGTCTGCCGCACTGTCACATATACCCTATAGAATAGCAGAATCGTGTTTTGCCACATATGCACCTGCTAGTGTGGTTAGTGATCAAAAAGACCAGATCAAATTGACAGCTTTATTTCAGTTGAATTGCCGATTAAAAAAGAAGATCCCGCCTCCTATGAAACCGTAAAAACATTTGGTCTGCGGACCTTGTGGGGCTTTAAGCCCTAATTCTGCATGTATATGAGATACCAAAATGCGCTAAAAAATTTCTGAAGTCATTCCAAAGTCAAACATTTACTAGCGATGGAATATCGACAAAAATCCCCACAGCAGGGTAGACAAACTGACATCGTACGGAATTATGATACAAGTATTGACAACCGATGAATCGTTCCCAATAATTCACTTCTTTTAAATATGTTTGGCACACATCAACGTATAGTTGAGCAATTCAATGAAATGAATCCAATATGTTACTAAATATATGAATAGAGGGAGCGATCAAGCCATTTTCAGCATGCAATCAAAAAATGAAGTAGAAGAATATCACTCTGGACGTTACATATGCCGCTCTGAAGCAGTATGAAGGATTTTTTCATTCAGTGTGCATGATCGGGCTCCTACGAATATTTATCTTGTAGTTCATTTAGAATATCGACAAAGGTTGTATTTCACTGAGAACAATATACAACAAGTTGTTAATAATCCGCAGAATACAACATTAACAGCATTTTCAAAGTTATGTGTTCAAGATGATTTCGCGAAATACTGACATATGGCAAAGGTCCAAGCTACTATACAAGGAATCAGACTTTCAAAACTTGTCAACGACGAAAGCAAGGTACTGCAATCGATAACACCCTCGGAGACAAACAACGGATGCTCTAAGGAGGGTCTATGTGATTCACCCCAACAATAGTGAATGCTTTTATTTGAGAAAATTTCTACATGTTGTAAAAATTCCAACATATTTTGCAGACTTCAGAACTGAACAAGGTATTATTTACAATACTTATCAAGCAGCATGCAAAGCTATGGGTCGCTTAGAAGATTATGGAAAAATACATTATTAGAAGCTGATTTTTGGACGTTTATCATCTGGTCAACTCTTCAATTCATCTTCAAAATGAGTGGATCAATTGAGCAGCCAGCTTTGAATATACATGTAAACGCTAAAGTTGGATCTATTATCATAGAAAATAATAAATTATTAAGATTTTTTTTCAATGGAATTATCTTTATCTGAAAATTTATTCAGGATATCTTTTTTAAAAAAATATATCTGCCAGCATAAAATTGCTAACTCTTCGGGATTTCACATTCCTATAATTCTATTGAATTAAATTTTCAAATACAATATACGTGAATAATTTTTCAACCGGTCATTCAAGTTTGCTTACTCTACTATTATCCACTTTAAAATTAACTAAGCAGAAGACAACACTCAACACTTAATTTGTTAATTCGTGCAAAATTGTTGAGTGGTTCTTGTTACATTTCCTGCGTGTGCATGAAATCTTAATGAGTTTTCATATATAATAAAGATAAAAAACTAACAAAAGCTCCAGATTCAACAAACTCTTTTAACTCAAACTTGCTGCCGGCTAGACAATTAGTCCCGGAACGAATACAATCAAAGCATTCAAGTGTAATTTTCTTAGTCCACGGAAACTATCAGCTTATGGTTATAATTTAACAAATTCAAATTCAAGGCCTCATTAAAAAAAATATCTTTTGAAGAAATGTAAAACAAACAAGACATTAATGCAACATTAATGAAAATTAGCCATAAAAAGAGCATAAGCCTATTCGATTCATTACAATGCTTTTCATAGCCAAAGAAATTCGATTAATTGTTTCTTTGATGTGTGGAGATTTACGACTTGTTTTGATATGTACGTAGGTACACAATAATGCTTGATCATTGACCATGGAAAGTAAATTAGATTTGATCAGTTGAAAAACGATAAAGTGCCAGAAGGGCTTTACCTTAAAAGTACTTCCTACGACGATGATAATTGGTTTCATAAGACTTACTATATGTTCAATGATTCTTTGTTTGGTGATGCGTAACTTATGAATTAAGAAACATCGATTGAGTTAGCTCAAAATCTCTATTGCAAAAATTGTTCGAAATAGAATAGATATATTTTCCCCATGTAATTAAAATCTTTCCTCACTTTCGGCGATTAAAAACAAACATATATGTTAATTAGCCGACTGAAAAGGTCATTACACACATGATAATCCGAATGAAAAACTTTACGACCAAACGCCTCAGGGGCTTTTACAAATAGCTCAAGGGCGAGTCCATCTCAATTGTTACTCGTGCAGATAATACCTGAAGAATTGAAATTACCACGAGGAAGAAACAGCACTGCCGACTTCTTGCAATCCGGAAAAATTACTCGTATTTGAAGTTTCACGCCGTGCAATGAAAACTACTTTTCAAAATTGACAAAATACTTAATAATAATTGATTCTCGTGTTCGTAATTGCTGTAGATTATCCTAATCAGTTGACTTGGTGGTCACTTACATGAAAGATTGGTCAACATAACATATGCGTGGCGACATGCAGCACAAAGGAATCTGTATACATGGTTAGCAATTCAGAAATTATGCATATTTATAGTGAAATTGTCTTCAACATATATGACACCTATCGACCCACTTAGCTGGATTCGTTATACATATATTACGGCATAGCTGCCTTTGCGATAAGTTTTTCCGCGAGGCACTATTAAGCCGTTGATGTAGAAAATGGTGTTTGAAAATCTATTAGCATATGTCAAAGAGTATTACTATGCAATGTTACTTTACTGGATAAGTAAGTGGGTGACAATGATTTCGGAAATTTCGAAAAACTTTTAAATGTGGAATTGTTCTCAATTTTCAATCAACTTACGTGGGCTGAGCGCGCGAATTTATTTGATTAGACGGCAGCAAGGATAAATTCATGAATCCGAATACATTAAAAGTTTAATGAGAAAAAGCTTGTTTTGCATGATTCATTTGCAATATTTGGATATCTTTTTCGAACCGACAGGTTTTTTTTCAATATTTTAACGCTGTTAGCTGTGCTGGTTATATTCACTAATTTTTCCGGAAAGATTTTTTGCTGAGTTTTTTTTTTTGTTATTTTTGGGTCGGAATGGGTAGTTTATAGGGAACAGTGCCGAAAAAATACTGGAACATTTATTATCTTGTCGAAATCATAATAAAGTTGTTTAATAGATAAGATCAGAAGAACCATTTTGCTTCCAAATTAATTTTGGATGCTAGCATAGCTGTTGTTGGCCATAATATGATGATTGCTATCAGGGATTCGCTGGGTTTTTACTTTGTTTTCAATCAGAGACAATAAAAACCAAGCTTGGGTAGTTTTAATAGGTATTTCTTGTACGTAGGATGATTGGGCCATACCGGATATAGTCATTATCTAAATCTTGATACTCATGAGTTATACAGGGCTTATTTCACCATAAAATCAATTTAGTTTTACCATAAAACTATAAATATTTTCTTAAATTTTAACTCTTGTTCAACCTCTGTTTATTTTTATCCGTATTTTCATCACCTTCAAACACCAGAAACTAATTGAATAAATTTTGAATTTTGATCTTTATTTGTTTTTAGTATTTTGCAAAGTAATAGGTAACTATCGAATGTCCAATGCCGTTATTCACAGTGGATAAGAGTCCTTTCAGGTAATACTATACTGTTGGTTTCTATACACTGGTTTTTATAATGAAAGTGAGCGAGTTCTTTCAAAATATTTAAGTTCCCAAGTTGGAAGCAACGGGGTGCAAAGAAGGGCTACTCTGAAAGATATTCTAGTTTAAATGTGAGAGGTACATCCTTTCAAAAGCTTAATAACTATGGAAAGGTTCTTTGATTGCAAAAAGGAATTCATTAAAAATTGTATCACAGACTACTAAATAGCGCGAATTAAATGATACATGATAAAAATATAAAAATCTCTTTAGTCAATTATTTTGCTTATTTGATATCCGCAGGCCAATTCTCTTTTTTCTTGAAAAGCCGTCGGGTCTTGCTTTTCTGTGTGAGTAGACGCGTTTCGACTGCTTTAAATCATCTTCAGTGCTTTAATTATTGTTGTTTTTTATTTCGAACTCTTATAATACGAGTATGATTTATCACTGAAGACGATTCAAAGAAGTCAAAACGCGTCTGCTCACAAAGTAAACAAGGCCCAATGGCTTTTCAAAAAAAATCTATTTTATTCAGTTTTTCAAAACTTTTACGAAATTTTAGAGGCAGAAAATAGTGTGCTATGCCAATACTGATCATATTAAAAAAGAGTCCACCAAAGTACTTTATACTTTTTTGATAAATCATTGGAAGGCAAATTGATGCAACTTACATATTTCTGTAAAAAGATTTACATTCTAAATAATAAATGAACGAATTGTACCCCATTTGCTGAATTTCATTTATTTTGTTGGCTTTTATTCATCGATATGCTTGATTTGTAACTATTTTTCAAGAAATTAAATTAAGTTAAAATTTTAATTCGTTGTAAAAATTTGTTTTAATCCTGTGAAAAGCTCGTTAAGATTAAATTTGATTCAGGTCAAATGATTTAACTCAATAAAATTAGCGCAAACGAGCTTTTCTATTTGTCATGCATCCAGAATACTTTTGGTAAATACTTTCAATTATTTCATCGATTTTCAAAGCATTTATCATTGTTTTTTACCTTTTAAAATATTTTTCTGAATTTTACCAATTGTTATGTGTATACATTAATTTTTTTGTAGTAATTTAATTTGTATCTTTTTCGGTTCCTTTCTTTTTCATTCTTTTTGTTTTTTATATGAAAAATTCGCTCATTTTTAATTGCAATGTGAAATTTTAATACAAAGTATATATTTGTAATTGCAAAGTACTCGTAGTCAGCATCTTCGAGTTAGCACGGTTCGGTAAGCAATTCTTCATGAATATTTTCTCTATTGTGAAGTTTTTGACAAACAATATCTAGCTTCAATTCTCGAAAGAAGTTTATTACTTTGATTTTCTGTAAATGGCTACTCCTCTCTACAAAAAATTGTTGGCCCTTAACAATTTTTCGAGGCTTTTGGAAAGAATATTAGCAGTGGAAGGAAGTTAGATCTAGTCAGAACCTTCCCGGCATACACTTTGGTTAATGCTCATTTGAGCAGAGAGGGAGAGAGCCAACCGATTTACCGAATATAATTTCTTTAGGTTTGCAATGAAATAGGAACTAAGATTCTAGGTCAGTCTTTTTACTTGTTGCAAAATGATATCAGTTGATGAAGTAGCAAAAGAAGTGCTTTGTAGAACTAGTGCCCAAATGCTATTTGTTTAATAGATACACTTAGCAAGCGCTGGAATGCATCATTTATATAACACTGCAAATTGTAGAAAATAACAAGTCGAGTAAGCAGGAGAATACTCCTACCAGAACCATCCTAGTGTTGGAAACAAAATGTCTGATGGTATGGGCCGATGCCTTGAACTATTCATCCAATATAGTACTTGTATAACGCATCGTCCAAATTTATTCAAAAGATGTAGAAATTCTTTCATAAGCAGGTAACAGCCACCATTTTGTTCCAGCTTAAATCACTGTTCTGAATGCTCGGCCAATTGAACATATTCAAATCAAACATTATTCCTCAAATTTTCATGAAAATCCGAAGAAAATAAAAGTGCCTAGGTCAATTTGAAATGTGTATCAACCATCAACACGTGTTATATTTGTTATAACTGCATACAATTGAAATGGTTCAAACTCATTTGATTATTATCTGATTTCTATAAAATTTTGTAAGCATGAGGAATTTATATTAATCTACATACCTGTGTTTTAAAAAGTTTAAGAGTATCGTTTTGACTTTGTGGGAGAAAACGCAAAATTGATAGATCCTACGATTATTAAAAAAGTTGAATAGACTTTGATTTCTGAGGTTTTTGTTACCCTTGTACTTATAAATACCTACCTCAGCGATTTTTTTCTAGTCTTTCGGCACTATTGGCTTCCCCTGGACTACGTTATGCATAAAATTACTTTTTTCTTTCAGAGTTTAAAATTTCTAATTAAGACCTTTCATTTGGTGCCCCATTCAACCATATTTGATAAAAATAATCTTAAATGGTCACTCCACAATTAGGGGGACCCCCATAACAAATACTAAAATGTTTGATAAGACCTTAACTTTTGAAAGGCTACCAAGCTTGAGCTTTCTAGCTTGAAAAGTTGCTGTAGTGCATGGATGGACGGACGGACAGGCAGGTATACTTGATCTCAAGAAAGGTTCCTTGCTCGCAAATCATAATAATAAGCTATTCACCTTATTATATTATTTTAGGTTACCTCACGATGATACGACGTGACAACTTCAGAAAGAGACTATTTTGGCCTAACTCAAAAGAGAGATTGAAACAGGAAAATTTTCCAGCGTTATAAGGACGACTTTCAGGTCAAAATATAAAACGACGTGCTTTTGTAGCTACCAAAAGTAGTCGAATTCATTAGATGCACATACTTTTTCTTTTTCAAATCATACAGCCCATCTCGGCCCTTCAATTCCTGCAAAAAATACCTCCAACTGCCTTGATTCATCGACTACGTTCTCAAATTTTGAAATCTGGTAGCGATGAGGTGTTTTTCATCAACCGAATTTGACCAGTGTTTCCTCAGTTTCCACATTGGTCTACGCCCTTTGTCTTCTCAACGAAAAGCCTTTTGCGCATCCGTTGTTCGTCCATATGATTCACGTGGTCAGCTCATTACAGCTTCCGTGGTCATACAATTATTAAGGCTTCCAATTCGTCAAAAATTTCATGCGGCTCATGGCTGTTTTTCGGATTTGATATTGGTCACATTCTAGCTTCGCTTCAGTTATTTACCACAGGACCCATCCTGAGGGATGCTTTGAGAAGCATTCCACTATTTTTGCATATGCTTGAATTAGGTACACAGAGGAGTGTTAGTATAAACTGATCATCTAGAATTAGTATTCACTGATCATCTGGTTAAGACTTAACAACTTAAAGAAGAAATAGCGTATATAATAAATAAGTAGCTAGAGAACAATGCATTGAAGTTATCAGAGCAACAGACCAAAACAGTTTCGATGAGCAGCTGTTCGAAATACTAGTCATTTGAAGTCGGCGTTGGCAGCCGAAAAATTAGAAGCGACCGCATAATCAATCTCTTAGGAAACCTTTTTGACTCTAAGCTAAATTTTAAAGCTCATACTAAGCATGTATTCAACGAAGTCTTAAATTTCAGCGCAGTATGAGCGAGGTAAAAATAATGCCAACACAAGCAAGAGCTTACTTCCAGAATGAGCAAATCACCTAGCAGTGAAGATGGTGAACATGTGTGCAGTATATCAATCTATTTGACTTATAGTGGCCCTTGGCTTGAAATCAATCCCAGGAGAGCAGGATGTATGATGGCGGGTTCAAAACCGATTAAAATTTTGGTGGAAAAGGTACAGACGCTCTTCAAAAACAACAAATTGGCGAAAACGGGAGGAGGAGTTTTTCGGAAGAAGATCGCAAATTAAATAGGAGATATACTCTATTGGTAAATGGACATACAAATTTATTCCTGAAGTAATATGCAATCTGATCCAGTTTCTGAAAAGGCAATTCTTATTTTGATTGATTTAGATGACTATCTTAACTGATAAAGTTGCGGAATCAAATACCACATCGGCATCCAAAAATCGGACTTTACTTTCCCCCGAGTCAAGATTGAAAAAAAACCATTACATTACTTTTTGATTAACTTCTGATTTCTTCATATACAGGAATTTCATCTGGCCCAAATCCGTTGCACTATGGCAGTGTGAATCAAAGCAATATGAGGTCACACGGACACGGAACTTTTGCAGCTAAAAAGAGTGCCGAGTAAACCACTCTTATATTTCTACGTGGGAAGCAGTTTCTTTAACATCAAATTTCAATAAAATTAAATTAAATTGAATGTACGCATAGTGACAGAAATGGCCAAGTTAAGCGTACGGATAATTTCATTATTAATTTGATATACTTGGAAAATTATATATCATCTTTCTTTAACTTTTAATCACACACTCATTTGATGATGCCATCAAACAAATTAAGTTTATGGACAATGGACAATGACAATGGCTGAGTAGAACAATGGAACAAAAATAATTGTATATTTATGTGCTGAATCTATAAAGAAAACATATATATTAAAAATGTCAAAATATGACAAATATTTCTACTTGCAATTATAATTCTCGATGAACTATATAAGAAAACAAAGCTACAATCAAAAACTGTTAATGCCTGTGCTCTATTATAATTCTGAGAAAGAGTCTCCCAGTCAAATGACAGCTATTCACTAGGTCATCCAGCACATTTGGCAACAAACACATATACCAAAAGAGTGGAGCAAATCAATTATATTCCCTATCCACAAAATACGTGACAAGCTACAGTGCCAAAATTATAGAGGCATATCACTACTTTGTACGACGTACAAAATATCTTCAAAAATCTTAGAAAATAAAATCGGATAATATGCCAAGAGTATAATCTGGGAGTATCGAGGTAGCTTTAGAGTAGGTAGATTGACGATAGACTAGTTGTTCACAGTCAAGCAGGTACTTGAAAAATGCTGGAAGTTCAACATAGACGTGCACCGAATATTCGGTAACTTTAAGCAAGCATGCAACAGTATTAATCGTAACGTACTATACGAAACAATGCTTTGCCTTAGTATCCCACCCAAATTAGTCTATTTTTCCAAACTGACAATCACATCGATAAGCTCCTAAGATCGCAACAATAATCAGCACACTGATGCCTTTGTCACAAATATCGGACTAAAACAGGGAGATGGGCTGGCCCCATTGCTATTCAATTTGACTCTGGACTACGTCATATGGAACACGAGGTACATTACTATACAAGTCGAGCCAAGTAGAAGCCTATGCAAACGACATCAACAATTTGTCACGGTCATTAACAACTGCCAAAGAACTCATCCTGAAACTCAACAGCAAAGTGAAACTAGTAGGGCTACAAATCAATGAAAATATAACAAAACTACACAAAATATTACATATGGCATATATAATATCGAAAGTGTGAGCAAATTTTTGTATCTAGGTGCCAAAATTACAGAAATGGGTAATGAAAGAGACGAAGTACGCCAAAGAATACAGCTTGCAAATAAAATATTTTATTCAGTTTTGACGATCTTGAAGACCAGCTGCGTTCGGAGGAAAACAAAGCTCCAAGTATACAAATCTGTGATAAGACCTTTGTTATGCCGTGGATGTGAAACATGGATCCTAACCAAAGCATCCGCAAATATATTGAACGCCTTTGAGCGACGGGTCCTGAGGCGAATAATCGGAGCGAAGCTAGACGGGGACTAATGACGAATACAATACGACCATGGATTGTATGAAATTTTGACGAGCCGGATGTCTCAACGATTGTAAGACAGTGGAAGCTGCAAAGGCCTGGACACATGAAACGTATGGATGAACAACGGATACCCAAAAAGGTATTCACTAGGGGAACTGAAAGCCAGAGACCAGTCGGGAAACCGAAGAAAAGCTAGTCTGAATCGGTCGACGAATACAGTTCATCGCTGCTCGGATTTTGAAATTTGAGGACATGGTCAATGGACCGAGACAGTTAGAGGCACTTTTTGCAGGAAGCAAAGGCCCGAGAGGGATTATAGTGCTACGGAGAAGAAGAAGGAGTCGGATAACAGTAAATATCGCAAATGCTATTGATGAGGCAAATAGATACTTCATAAGTACGAAGCAATTAACAAGCCAGAAATCTGAAAAGCTTCGTCTTAATAAATACGATGATACTGAAAAGCAGATAAACTAAGACCAGTATAAGAAAGACTGGTGTAACAAGTATAAAATTAACAAGTAAATGCTATACGACTTCAAATATTGCTTGAAAAAATACTTGTATAAATATATTTTACAACAGATAAACAGGAGAGTATTCTTAGCAGTAAAGCTTACATGAACCGATGATTTGAGTTATGCATCTAAAAGGTCGAGAGCCTCTTTTATAAGCACATGAAAGCTGTCATTTTGTGCAAGCTTAAATAATTTTTTGTGAAGGTCCAGCCAACTGAACATATTCAACTTAAACACATTCTTGAAATAGAGTTTTGTTATCGTTCCTCTCGTTCAATGCCACTTGCAGAGAACTCCGTTCATTGGATGGCAATCTGCACACCACTTATGAGGAAACGAGGGTTGACTCTGCATGAAAGCGTCATGTGGGCTGAAAAAGGCAACATAGCCAAAAGATGGCAACATTCTATTCTAAAAGGACTATCCGTGAAATTTGCATAAAAACCTGGAGAAAACTATAGTGTCAGGTTCGTTTTGAAATATGTATCAACCATCAATATGTGCTATTGTTGTTGAAATTATACGCATTTGAAATGGCTTTAGGTCACTCGATTATGATTTGAGTACAAGGATCATATGCAAATCTATAAAATTATGAGTTTTTAAGTAGTTCAACGATATCATTTTGAATTCATGGGGAGAAGCGTAAAATTCACAAATCATATTATTTTTAACAAAGCTGAGTGAATTTTTATTTCAGAGGTATTTGTTGTCCTAGTTCTTATATTGACCTATCTCTGGAAGTTTTTTCAAAATTGTCAGCTCAAGGGTGTCAAATCGGGAGGGAGGGAAAACATAACTTCTTCATACTTTTTGTTTTCCTCTGGGCCCCCTGATATCCGAACTGACATTTTATTTCACATTCTTGGAGTCATCATCAAGAACATTCATTTGAATCGACTGAATTTTACAAAAAAAAGGAAACATTGCAAGTGTCATTTCAGTATAAGGAATGACCCACTTAAGAACTTTTGAAATTTTTGAATAGACCTAAGCTTTCGAGAAACCACTACTTCTAATTTTTTCGCAAAGTTGAATCATGCAGCTTCTTTATTTTGAACAAATGATATACAGGAGACAAAACTATTAGATCTCTACAAAGTATATTTTGCAAAGCCTAAATAAAATTAATCTTAAACTACAACTGACTCAAATTAATTGGATAAATGATATAAAGAAAATCCTGACGATCAATTTTGACTTCTTTCGCATAGCATTAAAAACAAATTTTTTGCTTGATAGTCCATATAATGAGCACTTCTTTATTTTAGGTCATGGGTTCTATTTGAAAAAAATACACCACATTATGTTAGTTAGCCTGCATTCAGTTTTCTGTTGAACATTAGAAGGAATTATCTAATTTTAATTATATCATTCACTCGCTCTTCAGGCATGTTAAAGGTAATCATTCCATAAAAAAATGTATGTATCACCATTATCGACTAGTATTCTTTAATTTTTCAAACTTAACAAGAACCAGCGTCCTCACAAAATGGGCAGGATGTCTTTAAGCGTTATCTAATTCAAGTGTACTGCACTTTCTTTTTCATTACTTTTTTAAAGCACAAGCCTTCTAAAATGCTGAAAAATATTGTGCCAAATCGAAAAGAAATGACATTTTGAATTATCTTGTCAAATTAACTGGTAATACCAAGTATTGAAACCATAAAAATATTTCCATTCTTTAGCAGAAGTGACGGACTTGGCAAATATTGTTAAGGAGTTTTGTTTTTCAGATAAGAGTAAGGAGTACAATAAAATTGGAAAAAATATCACAAAAAAAAAAACAAAAACTCACACTAGAATTATTCTCTTTTATAATTAACGACAGCTTGAAGTGTATGCAGCCATAAGATAATAATTAAGGATGCTATATGTAACGACAATACGTTTTAGCATCTCAACTGAATTCAGCATCAAGCTACACTTTTCGAGAAGTAAATGAATCAGATTAGCAGGAGAGTGCTCCTGCTAGAAGGGTTTTGTAAAATAAACAACGTATTCAAAACTTGATTCATATTCCATGAATTGAGCTCAGAAAACGAATAGTTGTTTGTTATGTATTTTAGTTTGCCACCATATTTTCAGTGTTTTGAAAAAATATTCCTTAAATTTTCATCAAAGTCATTACGCATCTGTAGTGTCTAGGTCCTTTGCATACGTGTATCTACACAGTATCACGCGTAATATTTGCAATTTATTGTATAAATTTTAAATCGGCTGTAACTTGACTCTTGATAACTCCATTTAAATAAAATATTTTTTTCAGAAAACATGCGTTTAATATAAAAAAAAAATCGATGTAGGAGTTTTTAGAAAATAAAGTCTTTTTTATGTGGGTGAAAACGTTAAAATTCGTAAAATGTATTATTACTAAAAACTCAACTGAATTTCGGCTTCTGATGTATTTGTTCGCGTTGTACTGATAAAGGCCTACTTTCATGATTTTGGCCGACTTTCTCACCCGAATATTTCCAATCACGAGGGGGATACACCAAATTTTTTGTACATTTCTCTTCACTCTACACTCTTCCATGCAAATTCTACTAGTTTAAGACCTATTTTGAAATATTTGGCATTTGATATCCACATTGACTACCTTTAGTATAAAAAATTGTCACCTCTACATGGGAAACCTCCCTTAAATACCTCGTGATTTTTTTTTTTTTTTGTAGATACTGGAACTTTAAGAGAGTGCCATCTTTGACCTACGTTCGAAATGGACAGTTAGATACGTCGCGATTTTAGTGGGCTATTATAAAATTATTTTACAATACCCAAAAAATGACAGTCATAAGGGCAGAATCAAGCAAAATGCTTCAAAAACCCATATTTGCCAAAGATGAAACAAAACTCTGCTCTATTTTGGACTACTTCTAAAAATTCAACAAATTTAGACTAGTTCGAATGTGGGTAACAGTTGAATGACCAAAGGCAGCGCTTCTGAAGTGATACAGTGTTGGTTGTTATTAAATTGTGCGTTAAAATTTTTAATTGGCCAAAATTTTGATTTATTTTGAATTGTTTGGGCCAAAAAATTCCTTCTACAAATATTCTAATCTAGTATTTCACCAGTGGTTTGAGGCAATTGTTATTGAGGTCACATTAGTGTTTCCTAATGATTTTTAGCAGTTTTCTTGTTTCATGTTAACAATGTATTTTGTACCTCCAGCAGTCCTATAACTTTAAAACCCCTTCAATCGTCATAAAAAAATATTCTTCGCCTAATTTTGATTGGGAAACTTCAGGAGGCTAGAATAGAAGGAAAATTTTGTATGGAATAACTCGATTTAAGAATTTGTAGAGAGTCGCATTGCAGTTTCTAGGAAACTTCAAAAGGCTAAAATAGAAGGAAAATTTTCTATCAAATAACTCGATTTAAACCTTCTGTTTTTAGCGATTTGCAAATTTTGTAAATTAGCGTTAATACTTCCCCTTTCAAAGTAGATATATTTGAACTTTGTTCTAATATTCCCAAGAGGATTAATACGGAACAACCAAATATTTTTGAATTAATTATTTGATTTTAACGACTTTTTTTAATTGAAAGGTTGAATACACTGTGAAAGATTGAGGGAAAGAAACTTATTATATCCAAATTTCGGAAACTTCTTAAATATGATTAGCATTTATACCAAGTGAAGAAGTTTATTTGGATAACTGCGTTATTCTTGGTTAGATATTAGGTTCTCGGAAGACAGACCGTGTGAAATATTTTTAATTCCTTACAAGTAGTCTTGTATAATATATTTTTAGCAGTTATCATGAATTTCTGGAGAAATTATTAGAAGTTACAATAAAGTACTGAACTTTATTATTGTAACAGGAACTTTTGTGACTCAGTGATATCTTCGCAAAGACATGTAAAAATACTATTATTTGCGAAAGAGTATAAGGTTAAAAAGACTGCACCATTACATGTATATCTTAAATACATTGTGTTACAGTGTTGTCATAGCATTAGCTCACAAATTTAATTCAGGCCATTCAAAACTGAAACAATATGTCAAATGAGCTTACAATTTCTTAAGTATTGAGGGACTTTGGAGATCAAGAGTGGACCCATAGAACTTTTGGACAATCCGCAATTCCAGTTAAATATGCGTCTGGTCAATTTTTTACATCGATATAGTTTGAATTATGTAGAATTAGTTTGTTCTAACAAATGTGAGATTTATTCAAATGAAAATTCTATTTTCTCAGAAATTTTTGAGCTTTATAAGTCGGTTTCTAATAAACATTATAGAATTGAAAGCTATTTCATATTTCTTAATTGATTAAAAGTTTTGATTATAATTTACGATTAACCAAAAATCTAACATTTCAAAAAATATGAGAAATTTATAACATTTTGTAGTAAAGGCAATGTAAAATTACAGTTAAAAACTTTTTTGCTTTAAAAGAGCAAGGATATGGGATGCCTGGACATGTAGCTACAATCAAGTCAGTTGTTCTGATGATATATCATTTCCGCAAATATATCAGCCCTCAATTTAAATTGGTTGTAACCATTAAAAATCTAAATATCACCTTCACTCAAATTTACTTACGATGGTTTCCATGAGTATAAAAAATGCTATTGTAAAATGAAAAAATTTAACCAAGTTATAATTCAGACTTCCCGTCACCTAGAAACACCGACTATGCCAATTAAAATTTTCAATGAAAATTATCCAAATGAACGATCGTTAACCACATTGAAGATGCATACACTTCACTTTACAAGAAAATAAGTTTTTCTAATCCAAATCTCTCACAGCATAAGTAAATTTATAGATGCAAACATAATTTGCAATTACCACAATCAAAATTATGATAATGTGATTAATTTATTCATTGATTCAGTTCAAAGATTTTACGCTCAGTGACCATGAGAATAAATTTGCCATTTGAAATGCAATCACAACATGTTATTTTATTATGTATGCTCGCATCCCAAGATTATTCAATATTTAAATCAAACGTATTACACATTTCCGATGAAGCTGTCTGATCTAAAATAGGCCATCTTTGATATTGGTCAATAGGCTGCGATGTAAATGTATTCTATCTGAATGGTTGAAATGGAAATTGGACACTTATAGGCGGTTGTCAGTATTGAAAATTTTATGCTCATCCTAATGCGATTTCTCGACTTTTCAAAAAGAAAGCCGGAAAATGCATTGCTAAATAATCCGATTGATTGGTTTTTAGTAAAAGATAAATTATGGATAGGAGTTGCGCTTATTGGAAATTAGGAGTTATGTTAAGAGAATATTTCAGAAGAAAATGTAATTTTTTTAGAAATAAACAAAGGAAACTGAAGCAAGCACAAATAAAAATTGATAGAATCAGATCTCCAGCTTAATAATCAAAGTAGAACGAACATTTTCTATTCATCAAAATCACCGTAAGAAGGTGAGAAACTATATTTCACGAAATTCAATAGTTCCGTTGCGTAATTTTACTCATTGTAAATTATGAAAAAGATACTCATGCTATTCTATATGCTAGCTTGTTAGACTTTCCCACAGTCTAACAAGCTAGCATAAACCACTAAAATCATCCAACTGACAAATCAGCTCACCACATATGTCACCGCATCTTTAATATTCTCATCCACATCATCTTTGAATGCCTTTTCACTTACCATTCCTCCATCTGGGCACGGTCACAAATAATTTTTCACCCCAATGTTCTATGCCCACTGGTAAAGCATTGCGCGGAATGTAATCACCATTCTGCAGCGCCTGATCCTTCAATCGCTTCGTGGGGAACGCGAAATCTAATTGGGTCCAAGCGTAACGCTCCTGCAGTCTGTAAGCTCCTTCAACCACACAGCATGCTGCCAACAGTAGGAGGCAAGAACTTCCAAGAAAATTTCTCATTTTAAAATTCTATCTAATCTAATATTCAAGCACACGACAAAAGCACGAACTCTAATAAAATTTAATAAATGAAACTTTTAAATTCAAATTCACAACCGTTAAATTAATATGTTGACAAAATGCATGTGCTTATAATTATGCGGAGCTTCCAGCAGGACTCTATTTAATGCGTCGATTAACTGTGCATTGAGACCATTTTGCCGCTGGTTTTATTAACTCCCCACCGGGGCACGTGAGTCGCTCAAACGGTTAAGCCGCGCAGCATGGGTAGCTCTTCCGCCGTCGATGGGATTGTTTACCTTCTGGCCAAAATGAAAAACGCTGCAGCAGCCGAAGAAAAGAAATGGTATTAGTTTTCACATTCACCTGTTCGATCGACAATTCGCGATGACTGTTTTACGAAGATTGTCTTGACTGATCATTGATTCGCTCTGTTGAGATTGGTGGCTGCAATCAATTAGCTGGGAAGATGGCGTTTCAGGTGCATTATGATATTAGCCCTGACCAACGCAAGATGCATCTTAGATTTAGCAAATTTTGATGAAAACAAGATTTAGTTTGGACTCAGGTGCTAGTGCTTTCCTTCCTACTAAGTGTTATTAGGAAACTTTATTTCAGACAGGAAATAATTTGCTAAAAAAATGTCCACTGTACATCGAATTACGTTTAATTGAAAACCAGTTAAAGGAATCTACGGAATCTTTCTATGCAATATTACTTTCCTCCATTGCATTACGTCGAGCAGCACCATATACTTATCACAATGCTTACTTACAAAAACAATTTCGTGCAGATGGAAGACACAGCACTTAGCGTAAAGTATGTTGTTGCGGTTAGTGTTTAGATTCTTGTTTGCATGTCATTAGCAAAGAGGTAGATATGTATCCCATTTGCAAAACTGCACTTAGGATGCATTTCACATCGGAAGTGCAGATTTAAAAGTTTAAGTGTGATAACAAACCTACGGATATTTTGGAGATGTTGATTAGCCAGTTCTTTCTGTTAAGTAATATGCCTTATCGACAAAAGGAAAAATTTTAGGAGATATGGCTAGCGAGTCAGGTAGCTACTTGTATCCGTCTTTTGTTCTGTCGGAAAGCAAAAGTGAAGTGGCGGAAGAAAATTTATACTGGGTACCAGATGCCTTATATGATACGTTGCCAGTATTATTTGAAAACTTAACAGAGGATTATATTAGGAACTTTTGATTAGATTTCTATTAACCGGAAGTAATCCCTTTACGCTATTTCAATATTCATTTTTTCCTAAAGCATATACCAACTGCTTCTTCGGTTAAGTTGACTATTTACCAGATAATCGGAGGGGTATTGAAGTTATGTTAACAATCAAGAGAGACTGCACTACTTAATTCAGTTAGGAAATATGGGTATTTTCATGGATATTTCTTAATTTACTAAGTTTTCGAGAAGTTTAAATAAAAAATCATACAAGATAAAGATGAAGTAGGCTCCCAAAAAACTTTTAGAAATTTTTTTTTGCCTTTGAACGATTGTAGGCTGTAAAGAAACTGGATCAAACCAATAAAAGTTGAAACATTGACAAGTATTTCTGGGAAAATAACGTAAATTTCTGGAGGGATTACTTTTGCGAAGAGTGTTTCGTTTTATGATTGTATATATTAATGTACATCGAATATAAAAAAATTTGTGGCTGCGTAGAAGGTCTATTTCCTCCGAGTTCTCAGGAAAACATATCGAGTAAATACTTCTACAACGAAACGTCGAAAGTCAACTGGCTCACATTCTGGAAAGCATATTAACAAGAATAAGTGACAAACAGTTGATGGAAGTGAAAGCGGCAATGAGCAAGTTGAAGTAGTAGGAGAGTGCTCCAGCCAGAAAATTATTTTTAAATATATTATATTTTCGCTGTATTGACCTCATTGTTTGAGTAATCATAGGAACATATGAAGGTCACGAACATTTCTAAATTTTCATGAGAACCCCACCATATCTGCAGAGTCTGAGTCCTTTCCAAATGTGTTTCTCCGCAAAATCACGTGTGCTTGTTGTTGTAATTGATATATTTTCAATCGACTTTAATTTGTTTGTCCCGCGTGACTTAGTGATAAGAGCACTAAGCCCGTAAGCCGAAGGTCTCTGGTTCAAGTTTCGCTGGCATCAAATGGATTTATTTCGAGTGGTTCTTCGGACGGACTATAAGACTGTTCAGTTATGATACGTGCTGGTTTAAAATCAGAACGTATCGCAGCTGGGTGGGCGGACATACGGCTAAAGCGTGATAATAATCATATCACCTTGTGTAGTGCCGATACATTAGATCATGACAATGAGGTACTCTAACTATCTCTAAGCGAAGGCCCGAAAGGGGCTGTAGGGCTATGAAGAAGAAGAAGATAATTTATTTGTTTTACTGTTCCACTTTATGAAATTTTTAGGAAATATGCGTTTAGCATCTAGTAATGTACGTACGAGCTTTTGTCAAATTTAAGGGCCACCTTTTGATTTTATCTCAAAATGTACTATCATTAACAAAATTGATCAAAGTTTTACTTTCGATGTAATTGTTGGCCTACTCTCTTGATTTTTTTTTCAGAGCTTTTGAATCAAAGGTGTCCAATCGCGAAGTGTACACATACACACACAAATTGTTCGTGCATTTATCCTTCCCTCCCCCACATTTTGAAGTGAAAATCGTCAGTTTAAGACCAGTCATGAAAAGTTCCCATCAAGCCATACCCATATTGACTACCTTTTGTAAAAAAATGTTTTAAAGGGTCACCCCGCTATATGGAGAGATTCCCCTTAAAAGCCTTATAACATTTTTTTTACACTGAAAATACTCACTAAATTTTATGTTTCTGGCTTATGTGGACAGATAGGCCGTGATTTTAGAACGGTATCATAAAACTATTTTAGAATACCCTAAAAACGGTAGCAGAATAGATGATTGGCTATATAGCCCGGTGCAAAAGAAATGATTAGTTCGACAAGGAATATCAAAATAAATTGAATGAGAAGAATGAAGCATACGAAATACTCGTAAACAGGAATACAAGGGCGAAAAGAGAGAAATATGAAAATTTCTGACGACTAACAAATAAGTTTAGTGGAAATAAGAAAAGAAAACACTATAACAAAAAAATTGAAAAATATAGATAATAATTTAACAAGCAACAAGACCAGGCTATGCCTTACGAAATTGGTAATATTGTTGTAGATGAAAATAGTGTTGAGGAAAGACGGCTATCATACTTTAAATATTTTCAAAATCCTTCGCACAGCTCTAGAACAGCAGAGACACAGCTCATCTATAAAGCAATGCAACTGGCCCCTCCAATTCAAAAGAAAGTTTTTGCCATCATCAAAGGACAAAAAATAATAAAGCGTCGGGAATAGATGACGTATGTACTATGAGAGCTCTTCAAATATGGTAGTAAAAGGTCAATGGCAGACCAATCACTTACGGTGAAGCAGGTGCTTGGCAAATATTAGGAATTCAAAATCGATGTCTACCAAATCTTCGTGGATTTTATGCAAGCAATCATATGACAGTATTGATCGGAATGTATTGTATCAAATTATGCTTGGTTTCAGTATCGCAGCCAAGCTAATGCGCTTTCCATTAAGGATATACCAATTTTACTTATTAATAAAACACAGAAATATTTGAGATGTTGAGTTCAAATTTGTTGTCAGTGTAGTGCGAGTATTACATTTTATGATTTTCGGTCAGAAGACCACCACAAGCCCGCGTACAACGGCGATTCTTTGCACCCAATTTCCCACCTCTCTGGTACACATTTCGACCGGAACGTTGACAACTTCGCATTAGATGTTGTTTTTGAGCTCGTTTAAAGTTGCTGGCTTGTTGATATAGACCTGTGACTTGATATATCCCAACAAACAGAAATCCAATGGCGTTAGATCGCATTAACGAGGCGGTCATTCAACCGGAGCACGTTTACCAAATTTGCCTTACATTAAATCGATTGAGAGGCGTGTTGTGTGGCTAGTGGTCGCTTTCATCCACGAGAAAATACGGCCCAATCACACCTCCGGCATGAAAACCGCACCAAACAATAATTTTTTGCGGATGCAACGGCATCTGAAGAAGCACATGTGAGCTTTTTGCTGACCAATAATGTATATTATGCTTATTATTGAAGCCATTGAGCCATAAATGAGCTTCGTCACTGTAGATGATTTTTCGATGAACTTCTTTATTTGCTTCAAGCTTTCTAGAGCCCAATTGGAGAAGTTTTGACGTTTCGAATGATCAAGTGGATCTTGACTCAATTTGGCCTTTTCACCATGTAGGCCAAATTTTTTCACAAAATACGCCACAATATCGCTTGAGCGATGCCCTATTCTTGATAACAACGTGGAATTGACTAATTTGGCTCATTTTGAATCGATGTGCTTACAACTGCGATATTTCCTTCGTTTCGAGCGGTAAGACGTCTTTTTGGCACCGGAACGTCCAATGGTGAAAATTCGGACTTAAACTTATCCACTATAGGACGCACAGCCTGTCGGGTGGGACGGTTATTGCGGACGAAAATTGGAGTAAGCGCTCTGAAAGTTGCGACCACCGACTCAGTTTTGTTAGTAATTTTTAATAATTTTCAAACATCGGTGGTCCGTGAACTTCACCATGATGAAAATGTTGACTTCAACTAATATTCTGACATTGACAATTTGTTTAAAAAAATTTAAGGGTGCGTCGATATAAAGACACGAAATCGTTATGTTCCTTATGGAAAACACTGTACTTCATCTACCAGAATGACAATAACATTAACCACAGCGCAAGTACGGATTATAAATGACTAACAGGTCCTTTCGAAATCAATGTAGGACTAAAGCAAGGAGATGGGCTGGCCTTGTTGCTATTTAACCTTGCTCTAAAATATGTCTTCAGAAAGCTATCGTTGATGTAAAACGTGTGTTACTATATAAATTGCCCCAAACTGTAGCCTACACAGACGGCAGACAGACAACCACCAAGGGCATTTTGCTTCAAATGAACGAGGAAACGAAAACGAAATACTATATATGGTGCTGTCGAGGATAAGTTCTCATTGCACACAAAACTTAACGATCGATCAAGTTTGCAAATCGATGATAGGACGATGTGGAGCAAATGATCGGAAGCATATTAAAGTTCTTTAAATTGCGGTTCCTAAAGCGAATCATGGGAGCAAAAATCAAGAGACTAAAGGGAAACAAGATACAACCATGAGCTTAATGACGCATATGATGAGCCGAAAGTCTCTATAGAAGTAAAATTGAGAGCACCACTTGATATGCATAAATGAGCAATGGACACATAAAAAAGATTGTAAAAATGGTGGCCCAGAGACCAGTGAGAAAACTTGGGAAAGGCTGGTCCGACTATATCGACAAAGGCAGTGAACTGCTGCTTTGTTTTGAAAATTAGAGGACGCGGTTGATGGATCGAGACAATTAGAGACGTTGTCTCTGGAAAGTCAACAACTGTGAGGGGCTATAGTTCTACAACTACAACGACAATGACTTTAGGTAGACTTAATAATAAGCCAACCCAACCAAGCTTTGAATTAAATGAAATATTAAAGAAGGGTTATTATGTTATGAAGTTCCAACTGAAAACCCGAATATAATAAGAGCAGATTAAAAATTTCAATCGATCAAAAGCCAAAAAAAAAACAAAAATTTCAGAATTCCCCAAGAGGAACTTACTTTTCAAGCTGACGGTACTATAGGAATTTTCTTAAAAAGGAATTTACTTTTTCTAAGCATTTTTACTTTAAATTTAACGAATATGAGCTTCTAGGTTTTATTTGCTTTTATTATTATTTTTATAATTTCTAAAACCAAAATTAACTATACTATTTTGTATTTAAATTTTCCTAGAAAGTAGTGCGTTTTATATTGTATCGTTCCCAATAAGTTATTGTGAAATGGTTTTCGCAGGGTTTCATCATAATTGTGAAATTTTTATTGTTCCTACAGTTAGGGTTTCTCGCAAGTATGAGCGATTTCTTTTGATAATATTTCAGTTTAAAATCAGAAATAGTTCTTGTAAAGTTATTGATATTTTCATTTTCTTCGCAACATTTGCACTTTTCCTCAATTTACTTCAAATCATTCGACGCCCATGAATTTATTTATTTATTTCGAATACATTTTAACAGGAAAAGTGCCCAATTACAAAAATAGAAAAGACAATATAGATAACATAGACAAAAATATTTAAGATAATTAAGCAATTAATCATAAATTATAACAATTAATGTAGTTTGATAGATTATAACAATTAATGTAGTTTGTTTCTAAGTAAATGCTTAAATGCTATTAAAGATTGAGGGGAAGTGCCAAGTTCTAATTGATTGTGCACGCGAGGCAAACGAATCATGGCAGAATGAAAATGGGTTTCAGTACGCACAAATTGGATGTGAAGATTGGAGGAGTGCAGAGGCCTGCCGGGGCTCCTCCAACTTATTTGATTTACCAAGTTAGGGCAATCAATCAGGCGGTGGTGGGGTTTGAATAAAAGACATTCATCCAGGAAAGTCCTACGTGCTTTTAATGAAGCAAGATGTAAATAAGTGAGTCGGTCTTCATAGGGAACATAGGGAATCTTGTACTTATAAAAAAGACAGCGGGTGAAGTTTTTTTGGACATATTCTATGTCAGCAATAAGGTATTCAAAGTGTGGGGACCAAACTTGAGAGCTATACTCTAAAATACTGCTAACTAGAGTATTATAAAGCTGGACAGCGGAGAATATATTTTGGAAAATAAAAGTATGCCGCAGTACAAAACCTGAGACTCAAGAAGCTCTGGTTTTAATGCTTGAAATGGGCATATCAAATTTGAGTTTGGGATCAAAAATTATACCGAGATCCTTAATTTTTAGAACCGTTGAAAGAGATTCGCTTCCAATTAAATAGACAAATTTGATTTGCACTGGTTTAAGGGAAAACGACATAACATGACATTTAGATATATTCAGTTCAAGATTGTTAATGCTACACCAATTTTCCAGGATATACAAATCATTCTGCAATTGAGAACAATCCTCTACTTGACCGATAGCCCTAAATAGTTTCAAATCATCTGCGAATAGAAGGGATTTTGAGTTTAAAGCAGCAGGTAAATCATTGATAAAAAGTATAAATAGGAGAGGGCCAAGGATTGAGCCTTGTGGGACACCGGACGTAGGGTAAAAGGTTGAAGATAATGAACTGATTACACGAACACATCAAGAACGATATGTTAGATAAGAATTTATCCAAGCCAACATCGGAGCAGGAAATCCATAGTGCTGAAACTTTAGTGGTAAAATAGAATGATCAACTCGATCAAATGCTTTGCGAAAATCAGTATAAATGACATCCATTTGCATATGATTATCTAGAGCACAAGAAATCGAATGAGATATTTCGAGTAAATTAGTAGTAGTAGAGCGATTAGGAAGAAATCCATGTTGCTCGGCAGCAAAAGTTTGTGATAGAGATGATGCTAATTTATTATGAACGTGGCGCTCCAACAATTTAGAGAAGCAGGAGAGGATAGATATTGGACGGTAGTTGGAAATATGACAAGGGTCACCATTCTTCAGAATTGGAACAATATGTGCAAGTTTCCATATTTGAGGGAAAGTTCCATTGGCTAAACTTATATTAAACAGAATTGAAAGAGGAGTAGATATAGAAGTAATGAGTGACTTAACAAATATAGCGGGCATGCCATCGGGACCCGGTCCAATGCTTCCACCCAACTTGCTGATGAGTAGCTCAATGTCATAGGGAGTGGTTTCGAAATCAATAGCTAATGTCGAATAAGAGAATGGAGGGCAATAGTTTGTAGGTGAGGACGAGGCACTAAAAGATTCAGAGAAAAATTTAGCCAAGAAGATCTGAAATAGCAGAAGGCCCATTAGCCTCCAAGCTGTTCCAATGTGCTGAATCTGGAATACGAGAGGAAGTGTTCAAATAACGAATGAAAGACCAAAAAGGTTTTGTTTGGTTAGACAACAGAGATTGTTCTATGGAGAGATAATAATCACGCATGGCTGCGTTAATGCGACATTTAGCAAGTGTACGAAGTCTTTGATAATCTGCACAAGCTGCAGGACACCCAGTACATTTGAAGTCTCGATGAGCTCGATCCTTACTTTTTAGAAGCATCAAAATATCGTCGTTCAACCATGGTGTGCCATTACTTTTTAATGTGTGAACTATTGGTGTTTGTTGGCTGATCAGCGTATTCAAATACATGTAGAATTTAGAAACAGCATCATTGCAAGATATACTAGTGAAGAAGGAGTTCCAATCAGTCGATTGGAGATTGTTCGCAATAATTGCAAAGTTTGATCTACGGAAATTATACCTTGAAGGCTGTTCAGTCTTCTTACGCCTCATGTTACACAGTTTAACATCAATAATTAATGGTGGATGGTTGAGATCGGATGCAACATAAGCAAATTCAGGATGTTTTATGTCCAAAATAGTAGACTGATTGTTTGAACAGTTTAATAAAACCAGATCAAGAATGCGGTCATTAACGTTTGTGATGTTATTTACTTGATTTAGTGAGCAAAGTGACAAGAAAGAAGAAAAAACTTCAGAGAGACGGTTGGTTGACTCGATATATGGGCAAGAAGATAGATTCCAAGATAAAGAAGGAGCATTAAAATCACCACATAGAAGAATAATATCTGAAAGGTACTTAGCGTTTATGTAGATAGAAAGTTCGTTGAGAAATTTAACGTAAGTGGAAAGAGGAGACTGGCAAGGCACATAAATTGATGACACCAAAAGATGAATATTGGATGAAATGGTTACCCTAACAAGTACACATTCAACAGGAGAAGTTGGAATGAAATCCGTACTAGAAAAACAACCAAGGGACTTTGTGACACCCACAAACACACCACCACCGATTGATTTCCCAGATGAATCAATTGTTCGATCATATCGAAAAATATTATGAAAGGTAGATAAGGCCTTGTTAAGAATAGTATCATTCAGCCATGTTTCACTTATACATATAATGTCATCATTAGCTAATGTGGTGGAAATTAGGAAATTCTGCAACTTGGTTCTAAGCCCGTTTACATTTTGGTAATAAATTTTTAGAGAAGAATCACTAGAGTTGGTTTGGTTGCGAGCGACGGAGATTTGATTTCGGGCGTTGCTTCGGAAAAAACTTTTTGACTAATGTTCCTTTGGGCCAGAAGTCTGGATCAAGTATCAAACGAAGATCAGCAGGAACAGAAATTTTAAAAGATGCAATGATTTTGTTCGGTAACTTTTCTTTGGTTAGCTTTGTAACACCAAATATAGGAGGAGTCAATCCTAATTTTCTGAGAATGTAGTTACTTACATCTTCTTTTGATGTTCTGTAGGAAATCCTGGAGATAAAAAGCGAAACAACTTCTAATTCTGAAATTCTCATAGATGGTAGGCTAGCAGAATTTATCATAGTTGGTAAGCTAGCAGGATTATTATTACCGATGAAGTAAACTATAGAGCTTTTTATAGCTTTTAGCACTGTCATTTTTGTTGCTTTGGAAACCATTAAAAGTTTTTTGATATGAATGATTTGTTTGCTATTGATTGCATTTGTTTACTTTTGAAGCAGTTGTTGATTAGCTTTTTATTTGAATTTTTCAAAAAAATTTTGACTTTTAAGTAATCTTTCCATAATTTTTGAGTATTTTTTATGGCGACACTTTTTCAGGAAGTTGAAATATTTTTCTTCTTTGTAGGACTGTAGCATTTCTTGGGCCTTCACTTACTCAGGCTGTCTCGACGCATTAACCACATCCACCGATCTCAGAGTCCGAGCATCGTTAAACCGTTTTCGTTTCCCACCGTTTTCCCCCTGGTCCCCACATTATAGTTCTCCAACACATACCTTTTTGGGCACCCACCTCCCGTCTGTATGATTCATGTAGTAAGTCTATTGTAGCTTCCACACATCTTTTTCTTGTTCTTCAAAGCACTACAGCCCTTCTTGGGCCTTCGCTTTCTGTAAATAGCGCCTCCAACTATCTCGGTCCATTGACTGCATTCTCTAATTTCAAAACCCGAGCAGCGATGGGCTGTCTTCGTCAACTGAGTGAGACCAGCATTTCATCAGTTTCCCCTCTGGTCTCCGGCCTTCAGTTCTCCCACAGAATACCTGTTTCGGTATCCGTTGTTCGTCCATACGACTCATGTGTCCAGTTCATTGCAGTCTTACAATCGTTGAGACCTCAGGCTCGTCGAAAGTTTCATATAGCTCATGGTTGTATTGGATTCGTCATTGGTCTCCATCTAGCTTCGCTCCGATTAGCTTGTCAAAAAAATCATACAGGTCATGACGGACCATGTTTCATACCCACAGCATAGCCCAAGTTTTATCACAGATCTTTATACTTGGTGTTTCGTTTTCTTGTATATGTAACTGGTCTTCCAAATTTGCAGAACTAAATAAAATATTTTATTTGCAAGCTGGCATATTTTGTCTCTTGCATTACCAGTATTTGTTTTAAATTCAAAATTTGCCCACATATTTCATGTTGTATTCACCAAAGTGTGATATTTTGGATATTTGATGAACAATTCTTCAATGCAATTCTTCTTTAGCCTCATGGATTTGTTGCCTCCCTTGTTTTGCTTCTCTATTAAGTTTAAGGAAAATTTCTAATGCTGTTGCTAATAACTGTGATAAGATGTTGATGTTGTCGGTATATGCTACCACCTTGCTTGACTTAGACTATAGTGAATCTCTTGTATCGATCAGTAGTCTTCTTATATCGTATTCTAGAGCCAATTAAACAGCAATAGGGCCAGAACATCCACCTGCTTTAGTCCAATTTTGTGTCAAAAGGGTCAGTCACTTTGTTATTGATCCATAGTTGGATGGTTGCTGACATCATTGTCATTTTGGTTAGATGGATTGTCGCCAATTTACCTCCTCTTTTGCTGGCATATGATCGAAGCTTATTTACCATCATTTTTGACAAAATTTTGTATGCCGCATAAAGCTGCGATCTGCCTCTAAAGTTTTCGCACTACAGCTTATCACCTTTTTTGTAAATAGGGAATATAATTGATTGTCACCATTCACTTGGCATTCTTTCTTGTTCCTAAATGTGCTGGATGACTTCGTGGGTGACTTTTCAAATGCCACTTCCATAATTTTCGTGGGACCAACCCCATTAACGGGCAAATCTTGTCTGCAATGTTTTTCTGTTATTGCCTTTTTTGAAGTAATGAAAAAAATGCTTCTTTTCGATAAATATATTGAATGGTGTTTTATTTCCTTGAAAAGAAAAAAAATGTTTGAACTCTTCTAACTCATCTTACTATCAAATTAAACGGTTTAGAAAATTTTTAAAAGAGATTTTTCTATCAACGTAACATTTTCTGAAAAAGCTCTGGAATAACTGAGACAGATATTATAAGTAGCTAACAGATGAGCCTGCATTTTTACAAACAAATAGTCTACTAGATCATGCAGAGTATGGTGTGGAAGAAACTTATAGTACAATTTAGTAATTTGAATGCCTTTTCATCGAGCTCAGACTGAGGTATTGTATCTATTTTGGGGGTCTAGGTGGAAAATATATATTTCACTTATTATCCAATAGCGGAAGTAAATAAAATATTAATTGTTTTTATCTTTCAGTCTTTTATTGTCTTGTGCAATCACATGGGACTTGGGCAAGACCAAAAACAATTGTATCAGTGCAAAGAACTGAAACAATGAATATTGGCATAGAGGCAATAATTACAAACCAGAATCGTGGAATTATTACGAATGTGGCACTACCTAAAGGGAACCCAAATAGGAAACTTAAGCAAGTTAATAAATTCATTTTGGCCTTATGTGAGAAACGAGAGGAATGCCCAACTTAATATTTATCAAGTAAGGCAGAACATAAGAATTCTTACTTTTCTTAAGCTAGGCATGTCTAGTGCGGGCCTAATTGATGATCCAACGGAGCATGCTTAATTTGGACATAATTATGTCCTAATTAGTCATGTCTATTTTAGAAAGCTTCAAGTATAAAAACTGGACAGGATTTCTAGTAGCATTATTTTCTTGCATTTATTTATTGAAATATTCGAGAAAATAAAATTTCGCGAAAAAACATGGAAAAATTGTAGAAGTGAACAAAAAATGAGTACCTGACTAGGAACTCAATTTAAAAAGTGATTAAGGCTTAGTTAGAAAAACGTGACTGGCACTGCTGCATCATTCATAAAGCGAAAAAATTTAGGCATTCATGGGGTTTTTTGCATTAAGGCCTAATGAGGCTTTTCTAAACTATTCTTCATTTGGGAACTGATGGAGATTTTCTAAAAAGTTTCATGTTTAGGAAATTTTAGGATTTTTCCAAACAGAAAAGGTGTTTCGGATGAAGAAAACTAAATTTTATAGCAAGAACTTAAAATTATGTGGAGGAATAGAGAATCCCGGGCTTTAAATATTTTCCAAGAGAGCTTGTGATCAGGAATTTCCCACTATTTTCTAAGTAAGACATGCCTAATGATGGCCTAAGAGAGATCTAATGCAAAATACCCAATTTGGGAAAATTCAATCAAAAATATTTCACTGCGTATAATTTGCGCCAGAGCCATGTTGTTGCGTTCATACATGACAATATATTGAGAATGTGAATTTTCCCGGAAAATATGCAAAAAAACCTCACCAAGCAATTTTAAATTGCCTCGGTTTTGTACAACAGAATTTTTTATGTTTAGAAGCTGATTGTGATGGTCATTAGTCCTTTAATCAGGAATTATTCAGGAAAATGCCATCACTACACCACGTGGACTGCTTGAATTGAGACTCAAAGCGGTTCTAATTTAAAATTATATTTTATAAGGGATTCGGTTGATATTGGTGAGATATGATGTTACAGTTATCATTGAAAAATAATAAAGTGAACTAACAACCAGCAAAATATAAGCTTTAATGGAGCTATAACTTTTCAAATTAAGTTTTTGAAACACTAAAATTTAACAAAATTTTTCAAAACTATAGTAAAATGACTTCAAATTAATTATTAATTGAACCAAATGCAAGTGCAAATAGATTTTTCCAAAAAAATATAAGCAATCCCACATATCAAGTTTTAATTTATGTGCTACAAATCAAGCCACTTCAGAGCACAAAAATTTAGTGCGGAAATGAAATTGTATTAAATATTCATAGTTATAGATTGTGTTCAAATATAGAACATGGCAAAGTAATAGTGCTAGTTTCTTGGTTAGAAAATTAAAACAGCTTGATTGATAAATCTAGTGAAGTAAATTACATGCATGCTCGTACTTCATTTAGACCAAATCCGTTTTGTAATCCATATTTCCGGGTGTAAAATTATATTATCTCATTGGCTAGGTTTTTTGGATTAATATTTACGGCAGAATTTAAAAAAGTTTTCAATGATTACGTACCACGAAATTCCTCAAACGATAAATTGGGTTAATCAATAAAATTATTTTATGATTGTCAACTTTAATCTTTTGATTTAAGATAATTTAGAGCATATCATTTATATATGGTAAAATAATACTTATCTAGAATTTGGAAATGGATAAGCAAGCCACAAAGTTGAATAAAATATATTCAAGCAATTTATTTAAAAGAATACCTGAATGTAAAAATTAATATGTCGCTAAACGTTCTAATTTCAAAAAAACCATATGTAAGTCTAGTTTTTTTATGTAAAGTTTTTAGCAGAAATATTTCCTAAAATTTTTACTAGGCTAAATATATTGAATATATAGGTTTCCCATTAAGGACATAACAATAAATAAACAAATTTCAATAAATCGATTGTGAGGCATGCTGTGCTGTGCTAGCGCCACCGTCTTGTTGAAACCACATATCGTTGATGTCAAGTTTATCCAATCCTGGCCACAAATAATCTTCCAACGTAACAAGATAGCCATAGACGGTAACATGACGGCCGTTTTTATCCACGAAAAAATACAGCCCAATCACACCTCCGGCATGAAAACCGCACCAAACAGTATTTTTTGCGAAAAGCAACGGCGTCTCTCGAAGTTCATGTAGGTTAAAGATCAATTTTCAACAATAGTAATTAATAGTAATTTTTAATAATTTTCAAACGTTGCTGGTTCGTGAACTTTACTATGATTAAAATGTTGGCCTTAACTAACGTTTCAACACCGACAGTTTATTGAAAAAGTTTGAGGGTACGTTCATATAAAGATACAAAAATGTTATGTCCCCCAATGAAAACCCCATATAAGCTCAAACTTAGCCTAAGTAAGAACGCTTTAACGAGATGGTTGTTGTAGCTAAACTTGAGCTAAAAATAATTTTTCTGATGGTATGTACAAATACCGTCAATCATATAAATGAAATCAATTAAACAAATCATGAGGATCGAGAGGCTGTGTCATCAATAAAGACTTGCGCAATTTTGATGTTTGAAAGATCATCATGTTTAAATTGAAGACTTTTTCTGAAATTTTTAGAAAATTATTCTTGGTTGAAAAGTGTGCAATCACGAGGGAGGATGAAACATTTCCTAAACTTTTAAACAAAGGTAAAGGGTGTTCTTTTGAGGCGGAGAGCTAAAAACTGGCTACGCTGTTTTCGGTAACAACCGATGTCAAGGCTCTCGGTTGTTTTGAGGTAAGTTTTCTTTGGCGACTCATCATGAATAGACTCACGTTGCAACTTTTGCAAATGGTCCAAATTTATTTGAAATGTGATCCACAATTTTATTTGAAAATTTTGTTCTGTGATAATGCAAACTTTGGTTTAATAGCTACGCCAACAATTGGGATTTCCACATTCGGAGCAACGATAATCTACAAGTAGTTGTCAAAAGACCGCTATTCGTACATCCAGAAAAAGTTTGCTGATGATGCGCTTTATAGGCCGGTGGGATAATTGGTTGATATGTCTTCAAAAACAATGATGGGCCCAACATTACAGTCAACGAACAGAGATATGATTATTAACTTTTCGGTGCTTTAATGGGAATGCATTACTGTTGCTGAAATTGAGTTTAGCAAGACGGTGCCAAGTGCCACACAGCGCGTGGTACAATTAATTTCTTAAAAGATACTTTTGATGAACGATTAAGTTCACGAAACTTTGTTGCGAATTCCGGCGTACCAACTTCCTCCCATTCGCAACTTCAAATTGCTGCCTTAATATTTCCACCTTCCTTTGGGCATTCCTACCTTTTCCTCCATACATTTATTTTTTTTTTTACATGTTTCCATTTTCCCTTTAATTTTTACTCCCCCATCATCACAATACTACCCTTTTTCCTTATTAACAACTACAAAAGAATAATACCTACTAATAATTTCAATTTTCCCACTAACAACACTCCCTACATTAATTCCCACTAACAAAATTTCATTCTATTCATTCTTCCTAACAAAACCTAATTCCTTCCTTCATACTAACAAATTCTATTCTCTAGTTCCCATTAACAAATTTTATTTTCTTACTAACGAAAATTAATTCACGTTTCCCTACTAACAAAATTCAATCTCATGCCCAGATAATCGTTGAAGTTGCTTATCTGATGAATGGGAGATCGATAAGGCATAGCTCCATTGGATACGTCGCGAGTTTCGACCGGGCGACTGTTGGAACCCTGAGTTCAAGTTCCCCCGGGCGCACGGAAGCACTCTTTTTGGGGTATCGGCAAAATCAAAAGTTTTCGTAATGTACTCGTATGTATGACACTTTACATTCAATCAAGCGATTCTTGGGGATGTAAATTGCCATATATGCAAGTCAATGGAAACTTTTGTGATTGTCGATACGGACTAAAAGATGTGTGGGTAGCGGAATCGAAGTGTAATGAACTTCGATTACGTTACCCAGATGCGGCAGCGGTAATTTAAAAATGAAAGGGATTGCGGAATATGATTTGGGAAAGGTGAAAGGAAAAAAAAGAAAGTGGTTGGGATTGGGCAGTCAGTTTTTGACTTGTGAGGGAGTGAAATTCTTTTGCGGGTTCGAGGAAAGTTTTTCTTTGTAAATTGAGAGAGTGAAGGGTGGTTGAAGTCAGGGTGTGAAGTTTAATGTATTGATTGAATACGTTGAAATAAAGTGGAATTTTGGAGAGTGAAACAAGAAAACAGTTGAGTGAAGAAAAGATTTTTCATAGCAGAACGGTTTCTTCCTAGTGTTTGTGATACGGATGAAAAAAATAATTAGTGAATACAAGAAGTGGAAAGAAAAACCCAAAACAACAAAAGAAGAAAATGAGAATCAGATAGTGAGAATTGTGCCAAGTGATAGAATTGATAACTTTCTGATCCTAAACTGAAGTTAGGAATTGTAATTATCTTGTGGGCAATCCAAAATTTATATAAAAAAGAACGGTTTTATAATGCATTAAGTCTGAATTACTTGTGGGGGTTGAGTTTCCCAACAATCGGAAATATTGACTAGCTGCTACGAATTATTAAATGAAGTGAAGATCAATTGGGACGGTATTGGCGGGAAGTCGCGAGCGAGTGGAAAATTATGTTGAAGTGGCCGCTTATCAGCATTTAATATATTTGAAAATAACGTCCATTAAATTTAAATTTTGCAGTGACCCCACCTCTTTATTTTTGCGTCCTTCGCCGAGCGCTCGGGGATCCACGGAAAAAGAAGAGGGTAAGTAATAGTTAATATTTGTTTTTCCTTGTTTCTTATTTTCTTATTTAAATCTTTTTTATTCATTACATCTTTTTCCCCAGCTTATTGGAATTGTTTATTTTTCTTTTGGATTAAAATCTTAAATAGTCTGTTTTGCATTTTAAAGAAAAAAACAATTATTGAGGGGTCTGTTTGTTTTTGTTTTTATTGATACATTTCTTTTGTTGATCTTGTAAATTTCCTTTTTTTTGAATTCAATAAAACGGCCATGTCTCGTTAAAACAGCCAATTTTCATTTCTCAATATGACCTTCCCTTTCCCGTCCTTTTCCCACTGTGTTAGTTTCTTGATGTAAGGTGGCTCAGCACGAGCAGGGGGTGTCCCGGAAGACCCACGACACGACTGAGCGCTAGCCGGCCTCAGTATGCCACCCCGGGCTACACACCCCTCTGCTAATTTTTAATGTCTGCAACTGCGGTGACTTCCGTGGTTGCTACATATGGCGCCCAAACATATTTTAGCTTGTTGGTTTTCTAATGGTTTCATTAAATTTTAATTATAATTTAAATTTTTCAATTTTTGATTTGTTGGGATGAGTACCTGGAGTGCCTGACTTGAATAGTGGTCTGTGCATTTCAGGGAAATAATTTTTTTTTTTTTTTTTGTTTTCCTTTGCTTTTTTAAGAATTTTGATAAATTGATAAACAGATATAGTTTCGGTTTTATTGGATAGTTAATGGTAGAATTTTGATCACGGGGTTCGCCGCAGTTGCAGTGGCGCCTACCGTGCTGAATTTATGTTTTATAGTTCACACCGGCTATGATAGTGGATAAGCTGTGGCAATGTAGATGTTGGTTGGGATCAACCGAATTTTGAGCCGTTGGCTATATCTCCCTGCACGGGATAGTTGGACTTGGATCCAACACTTAGAATTACCCAACGCTTTCGGCCCTTCCATCATCTATCTGGTGGTAACTTTGGGATTTGTGCGGCTCTTGTCCGAGCCATTATGAAGTCCATCGAGTTTCATAATGGTCTTGTAGTCGGCCCTTTGTGGCGACAATTTGAGCGGAGTCCGCCTTCAAGCCATCGTTATGCCAGGCAATGTTGCAGTTTGTTTGCTTTGTGTCTCGTAAAATTTTAATCACTATCCCGTTCAATTACCTTTTCTTTTCCCTTTCCATCAATGGGGAGATTCATTTTGAGAAATGAAAGTGCAAGTCAATTATTATATATAGTTCAATTTACCACTTGCGCTTATTCCACTTGCTTGTAGTTATAGATTATTGGGGTTAATTAGGGTCTTGGGTTAGATTAGTTTTAAATAATAGGTTTTACAGTTGTTGGTTTTGAGTAATTTTAAGTTCAGTTTGGTTGATTGAGTTTAGTTTTGGTAGTGTTGATTTGCAGATTTTGATTTAGGTTTATGATTTAGATTAGTTTTAGATAATTGGGTTTACGGTATTTGTTAGTTTGGAGTAATTTTTATTAGTTTTAGTTTTGATGATTGGAGATTGCGTTTAGTTTAATTATTTTTTTTTTTTGGCTTTGAATAATTGTAAGGCTCAGTTTGGTTGATTGATTTTAGTTTAGGTAGTGAGTTAGGTTTTGGTTTAGTTTGGGTTAGTAGAGTTGAGTAAATTTGCTTTGTACGATAGTTTTATTGGTATTTAAATCAGGAATTTCAAATCAATTTTTATTTTAGCTTAGGTTAGGTGCTAAGATTTTATATATTTAATTACTTGTCTGTTTGTCGGTCTGGTATTCGATTCTAATTAATTTTTATTAAATCGTTTGTTTGTCCGTCTGTTATTTATTAAATTATTTATTTTATTGTCGGTATAGTCCGTTTGCTATTTATTAATTTCTCTGATTTCGTCGGTGTGTCCGTCCGTTAATTGTTAATTAATTTATTGATTTTACAATTTGTTTATCCAGTACTTATAACATTAATTCTCAATTATGGCATCGCATAACGCTTCTTACTCCAACTATTCTAGCTCTGACGACGAATGTTATTCCTTCCCACCAATGCATAAGTGGAGGGTCAGTTTTGATGGGTTTTCTGATGGTCTAGATGTTGAGCAGTTCCTGTTTCGAGCCACCACCTTGGCAAGGAACTACAACATTCCCTTGGAGGAACTGGCATCTAGCCTCCACATTCTTCTGAAAGGACCAGCAGAAGAATGGTACTGGTTATTCCGGCAGCTCAACCCCAATTTTACGTGGCCTGATTTGGAAGCTGCGTTGAAGGAGCGTTATGGATCTCATTGGACCGACGTAGATGTGCGGCGAGCAATCGATGCGCGTTTCCAGAAGCCAGAAGAATCTTTCCGTGAGTTTCATGGCTCCATAATAGAGATGGCCTTACGTCTTAAAAATCGGTTATCTGATTTTGACATGCAAGCCATTCTATTGCGGAACATGGACGAACGAATGAGGAATCATTTGGCAGGCTTGGAATTCGCATCGACAACAGAGTTAGTTCGTCATTGCACTAGAGTGGAAGCTGTGTGGTATCCTTCCGGAAGACCTGTGGTTGACCATCGCAGTAGGCATTCTCCCAACATTGACGCTGTTGATATGTTGGAGAATGCCTGGTGTGATCCTCAAGAGAGATCTGCTGCAGGATATCATGCACACTTCCAGAGTCGGTCTCCAAGTGGGATCCCTTCGTCCTTCCATAACACGATGAATGACCAGATACCAGACCAGTGCCCATCCACAAATTTCTTCAATTTGCCTCATAAGTCCGATTCACCACCATTTTCTAGCAATCTGATTGCTCCAAGTGGATTACCAGAATATGTCGAATGTAATGAAAAAGCGGGCGATGATCGTGAATCACCCGCTAGTTTTAGAGCACGACCTTTTCGGGATCGCTTTCGGAGATCCTGGAGATATTTCTTCGCCAGGCGTCTCTTGAAGCGTGCCTGCGTGGAGTCAATTGTTGCAACTCCTGGTGACAATAGGCCCTACGCAGAGATTTCCGTCAAGGGTCGCAAATTGACGGGCTTGCTTGATAGCGGAGCCAGTGTCAGTATCCTCGGAGCCGGCGCCTTGGACCTGCTGTCGGATTTGGGCTTGCATATGCATACCATGCACGCTCATGTTCAGACTGCATCAGGGCACAAGGATCCAGTTCTGGGATACGTCACCACATTGGTGCAATTTAATAAAACCACCAAGTTGATGAGATTCCTAGTTGTTCCTTCCTTGACGCACGCAGTGTATCTTGGAATTGACTTCTGGGATCTCTTCAAAATAGCACCAATCCAGGTCAACGCTATCGAAGCAGCGTCGGAGCTTCAGAGCCCTGAATTCCATCTTTTGTCTCCAAAAGATCAGCAACGACTGGACTTCGTCAAACAACAGTTTCCGTCGTATAATGAGAAAGGCTTGGGTAGGACCAGTCTCGTGTCTCATCACATCGACACTGGTTCTGCCCGACCCATCAAGCAGCGGCATTATGCTGTCTCGCCTGTTATACAGAAACTGTTGTATGACGAACTCGATCGTATGTTGTCTTTGGGGGTAATAGAGGAAAGTCAGAGTTCGTGGAGTTCGCCTGTGACCCTTGTCAGAAAACCCGGCAAGGTGCGTTTATGTCTTGACGCTCGACGCCTCAACGAGGTGACTGTTAAGGACGCCTATCCGTTGCCACTGATTGAAGGTCTTTTGGCACGGTTGCAGAGTACCAGGTTCATTACCAGCTTGGACCTGAAGGATGCCTTTTGGCAAATACCTTTGGATGAGGCAAGTAAGGAGAAAACGGCCTTTACTGTCCCTGGCAGGCCCTTGTACCATTTCAAGGTCATGCCGTTCGGTTTGTGTAATGCTCCCCAAACGATGTGTCGGTTGATGCATAAAGTAATACCGCATGAGCTGCAGGACAAGGTATTTGTTTACCTAGATGACCTGCTTGTTACAAGTTCAACATTTGATGAGCACTTGGAGCTCCTGAGTACTGTTGCAAAACTGCTCAGGGACGCCAACTTGACCATCAATGTTGAAAAAAGCAAGTTCGTCAAGAAGGAGATCAAATATCTTGGCTTCGTAGTGAGTGATGGTATCCTGCGCACCGACCCAGAGAAGGTTTCAGGTATAGTCTCCTATCCTGAACCCCGAACGGCCAAAGACGTGAGACGGTTTATGGGCATGGCAGGATGGTACAGGCGTTTCATTCCAAACTTCGCCTCGGTTACGGCCCCTCTAACGGATTTGCTAAAGGGTAAACGTACCTTCAAGTGGTCTGCTTCCGCCAATAGTGCCTTCAATAAGGTGAAGCAATTGCTGATTTCTGCTCCAGTGCTGGCCAACCCGGACTTTACGAAGCACTTCTATATCCAGTGTGACGCAAGTACAGTGGGTATTGGAAGTGTTTTGTTCCAGAAGGACGATGAGGGTGGAGAGCATCCAATCGCATATATGTCTATGAAGCTCAACGCTGCGCAACGTAACTATAGCATTACAGAATTAGAATGCTTAGCTGCGGTGCAGAGTGTAAAGAGATTCAGGGCATATATCGAAGGGTTGCCTTTCACCATCATAACCGACCATGCCAGTCTTAAATGGCTGATGCAGCAGTCGGACCTTTCTGGTCGATTGGCTCGCTGGAGTCTGAAATTACAAGGGTTCAATTTCCAAATTGAACACCGGAAAGGTGCCCTTAACGTTGTCCCCGATGCGTTGTCAAGAACATGCTCGAGGGACGAGAGGGTGAACTCGATCATTCCCTGTCTCCCGGAGCACGGACACATTGGTGGTTCAATCCCGGAGTCTGCGTTTCAGGAGCCCGAGTATGAGCATCTCAAGGAGCAAATCTTGAAACAACCCGATCAGTTTCAGAATTTGCACCTTGCAGATGGTCGAATCTATATTAGTACTGGTTCTCCTGTAACGTCGACTTCTGATATTCCCAGAACAAAACTATGGGTTCCTGAGGGTCACCAACGAGCTCTCATAGTACGAGCTCATGATGATCCCCGGGGCTCTCATTGTGGAATTCGCAAAACAACTGAAGTTTTGCAAAGATATTATTATTGGCCTCGTTTGCGTCAAGATGTGATTCAGCACATCAAGAATTGCTTGATATGCAAACAGGTCAAACCGGCAAATTCCACAATGAGACCCCCTATGGGAGCATCACGAGACTCCGAACGACCTATGCAGCGCCTGTTTGTGGACTTCATGGGCCCATACCCTCGTTCAAAATCAGGGAATACCCAATTGTTCGTGGTCCTGGATCATTACACCAAGTTCGTATGGCTCAAGCCCATGACGAAAGCCACCGCAGAGTCAGTCGTGCGATATTTGGAGCGCGAAATCTTTCTGACTTTCGGAGTGCCTGAATGGCTTCACTCTGACAATGGGGTACAGTTCACCTCCAAGGTATTCAGCAAGCTTATGAATGACTATGGAGTGCAGCATTGCTTCACCCCATATCATTCACCGCAGGCGAATGCCTCAGAGAGGTCAAACCAGTCGACACTGAACGCCATTAGAGCCTATATAGGGTCTGATCATGGCAAGTGGGACGAGAATCTTCCAGCCTCATGTTTTGCCTTCCGCAAGGTGATTCATGAGTCCACGGGATATTCGCCCTACTTTCTCATGTTCGGGTACCACCCTATCCAACATGGCTCTGAGTACGCCCTCCTCAGAAGCCTTAATGCTTTCGAGGATGGTGAGGTACAGTTAAGTGCTAACAGTGATCGACTGCGAGCTGTACAGGACCAAGTCAGATGCAAACTGCAAGAAGCCTACCAAAAGGGTGCTCAACGCTACAACCTTCGTGTTCGTCCTCGTGAGCTACTCCAAGGTCAGAAGGTTTTCGTGCGTAATTTCTCTGTGAGCAACGCCGCAGATCACTTTGCAGCCAAATTCGCTCCACGATTCACTCCTGCAGTGGTCCGACGTCGTATTGGGCAAGTGGCATACGAGCTTGAGGATGAATTCGGTAAGCTGCTTGGAACCTTTCACGCCAAAGACATCCGATCCGATTCATGATTACCCCTGCCGACCTTCTTTGTTTGCCCGGCTGAATGAGACACTCAGGGTCTGGGTCGTCCCCACGATTGTTGCGAATTCCGGCGTACCAACTTCCTCCCATTCGCAACTTCAAATTGCTGCCTTAATATTTCCACCTTCCTTTGGGCATTCCTACCTTTTCCTCCATACATTTATTTTTTTTTTTACATGTTTCCATTTTCCCTTTAATTTTTACTCCCCCATCATCACAATACTACCCTTTTTCCTTATTAACAACTACAAAAGAATAATACCTACTAATAATTTCAATTTTCCCACTAACAACACTCCCTACATTAATTCCCACTAACAAAATTTCATTCTATTCATTCTTCCTAACAAAACCTAATTCCTTCCTTCATACTAACAAATTCTATTCTCTAGTTCCCATTAACAAATTTTATTTTCTTACTAACGAAAATTAATTCACGTTTCCCTACTAACAAAATTCAATCTCATGCCCAGATAATCGTTGAAGTTGCTTATCTGATGAATGGGAGATCGATAAGGCATAGCTCCATTGGATACGTCGCGAGTTTCGACCGGGCGACTGTTGGAACCCTGAGTTCAAGTTCCCCCGGGCGCACGGAAGCACTCTTTTTGGGGTATCGGCAAAATCAAAAGTTTTCGTAATGTACTCGTATGTATGACACTTTACATTCAATCAAGCGATTCTTGGGGATGTAAATTGCCATATATGCAAGTCAATGGAAACTTTTGTGATTGTCGATACGGACTAAAAGATGTGTGGGTAGCGGAATCGAAGTGTAATGAACTTCGATTACGTTACCCAGATGCGGCAGCGGTAATTTAAAAATGAAAGGGATTGCGGAATATGATTTGGGAAAGGTGAAAGGAAAAAAAAGAAAGTGGTTGGGATTGGGCAGTCAGTTTTTGACTTGTGAGGGAGTGAAATTCTTTTGCGGGTTCGAGGAAAGTTTTTCTTTGTAAATTGAGAGAGTGAAGGGTGGTTGAAGTCAGGGTGTGAAGTTTAATGTATTGATTGAATACGTTGAAATAAAGTGGAATTTTGGAGAGTGAAACAAGAAAACAGTTGAGTGAAGAAAAGATTTTTCATAGCAGAACGGTTTCTTCCTAGTGTTTGTGATACGGATGAAAAAGTGATTGGTGAATACAAGAGGTGGAAAGAAAAACCCAAAACAACAAAAGAAGAAAACGAGAATTGGATAGTGAAAATTGTGCCAAGTGATAGAATTGATCACTTTCTGATCCTAAACTGAAGTTAGGAATTGTAATTTTCTTGTGGGCAATCCAAAATTTGTATGAAGGAAAGAACGGTTTTATAATGCATTAAGTCTGAATTACTTGTGGGGGTTGAGTTTCCCAACAATCGGAAATATTGACTAGCTGCTACGA
The DNA here is from genome assembly GCA_963969285.1 of Odontomyia ornata. Taxonomy (NCBI): domain Eukaryota; kingdom Metazoa; phylum Arthropoda; class Insecta; order Diptera; family Stratiomyidae; genus Odontomyia; species Odontomyia ornata. The sequence continues at coordinate 461,923,869 of OZ017739.1, forward strand.
ATTATTAACTGAAGTGAAGATCAATTGGGACGGTATCGGCGGGAAGTCGCGAGCGAGTGGAAAATTATGTTGAAGTGGCCGCTTATCAGCATTTAATATATTTGAAAATAACGTCCATTAAATTTAAATTTTGCAGTGACCCCACCTCTTTATTTTTGCGTCCTTCGCCGAGCGCTCGGGGATCCACGGAAAAAGAAGAGGGTAAGTAATAGTTAATATTTGTTTTTCCTTGTTTCTTATTTTCTTATTTAAATCTTTTTTATTCATTACATCTTTTTCCCCAGCTTATTGGAATTGTAAATTTCCTTTTTTTTGAATTCAATAAAACGGCCATGTCTCGTTAAAACAGCCAATTTTCATTTCTCAATATGACCTTCCCTTTCCCGTCCTTTTCCCACTGTGTTAGTTTCTTGATGTAAGGTGGCTCAGCACGAGCAGGGGGTGTCCCGGAAGACCCACGACACGACTGAGCGCTAGCCGGCCTCAGTATGCCACCCCGGGCTACACACCCCTCTGCCAATATTTAATGTCTGCAACTGCGGTGACTTCCGTGGTTGCTACAACTTTCCTGTTAACTGATTACCGTGTTCGTGTGATCTGACATAGTTAGACTATTTTCCTTGGAGATATGTAAAGTAGAAGGTCCACGCGAACAAATCAGAAACAAATAAGAGCTTGGAAGCCAACGATCGACGCGTTAATGCTGAAATACAGCCTGATTTGCTGCCCAGAGTGTGTGAAAATTTCATCTCCAGGTTAATGACAAAAATTATCGATTTTTTGGATATCATAGATTTTTCTTTATTTTATTTCAAATCAAAGTTCTCCGCCTCTAAAAAAAAACAACCTATACAATCGAATTTTCATATTCTAAAAGTTTTTATTAAGACTATTTATTCGATAATCTTTTTTAAGGTCACTTTAATGCATTTACTGAGACCAAAGTATTTATAACATCAACATTTCTGATATCTCAATAAGGTTGATTATAGCTTCAATTTATTCTGAGAATATATGCTGATATGTGAAAAAATGGACACACAAACGAACGAACAAACAGACGGGAATCAGACGCTATTATAGCAGATCTTTGTGCAATTTGTTTCACCATGCCCTTTTGTCCAGCGAAAAAACGACTTTATCGCATGTAATTAAGAGAAACATACTTATAACTAGCTAAAATCTATGAGGCTAGGTTACGGCCAAAAGATAGGTGGTAGCAACTGCTGATTTTCAATTCGCCAGGGCATGTATTAGCGGATTGGGCGAGTCTTTTGCTTTCGCGATTAATTTGTCACGGCGCAATGCAGCGAGCTTACGAATTGGACTAACGCCAGCCAGTCTGTGTAGCTTTTCAGAAGAGAAGTAAAATGATTTGTTAAGGACCATTTTCAGGTATCTATTTTGGGTGATCTGAAGCTTTGTTACTAGATATTTAGCACATTGGATCCAGGTAGGCGAGCCGTATAGGATGATCGGTTGGATTACCATTTTGACGATGAGGACTTTGTTTCTGGTGTTGAGACGTGAATTACGATTAAGAAGGGGATAAAGCGAAAGCACGGCCTTAAACGCTTTGGAGCTAATATGCTCAATATGTTTTCTGAAAGTTAGTTTTGTATCGAATATAAGTCCAAGATATTTAAGATCCTCGCTCCAAGGAATAGTTTGCCCTAAAAAATTTATTTATTTATTTATTGGTTTTTGCCTAAATTTTCCTCTAGCTAATTGTAATAATCTCATAGAAATACGATAATATGCATAGTTTTAAGTAATGTTCAAACGATGGTGAGATGACTTTGTCAGAACACCTACTATATTATAAGGCCTCTGTACCGCATACATTCCAATAAAGAAATTATATATAAGAGAAACATGAATCTTTCAAAAGTGGTCCACTTTTATTGAGATAATCCACTGTAATAAAGATAATTTCTCCAAAAGTTTCCGTCTCTCCATTGGCGGCTTATTAAAGTTCGAAAATCGAATGTTTGAGAGTAAATTGCTTACAATTTCTTAAATACTCATCATAGCGAATAAGTTTCGTTTTATCTTCATCTTCGATATTAATTAAAAATATATTTTCCATAATTTTTTTGTTGAAGCTAATTTTATAAGACTTATTAAAAAATCGACATGAAAATAATGGTTTTTCAAGGAATGCTAATTGACTATATTTTCCAAAGTATTTTAAATAATAGCGAAGCTCCGTATAAGGGATTTATTTATATTATAGGTATATGAAACGATCTAAACTGCGAAACTTTTATTGACAATCTGCGGGACGGTATTAAATTTAGAATATAATTTTAACGGCTTTTACGGTTTCCTTCGAAGACCTTTATTTAAATGGTTGGTGAAGTTCAGCTGAACAAATCAGCTGGCATGTTTGCCCATCGATCCAATAATAGGTGATTCGATGTGTAATCGTAGTGGCAGTTTTCGGCTCCATGGTGATATTCTGACTGGTACATTGATAACTCGTTGTTCATAGAGCTTTCCCCAAACGCTTACAAACTGGAGAGGGGTTCACGATCATGAAAATATCTAGCTAGAATGAAGCCCCAATATATTGTTGGGCCAGGTCCGGATGGAAAGGAAGACAGCGATCGGAAACTACTCGAAATAATGCAGCCAAATCCAAGTTTGATACGAAGAGCGTAGAGAAAATCTATCCAGTAAAGATTTACTCCCTTTGTTCCTCTGAATAAATTGTTAGATATTCGCCAACAGTTTGCTTCTGCTTTTAGCCGCAATCAGCAATATTAAAGTCATATGTGTGGGAAATGAAATAACTTTTTTATCTTGAAATGCAATTAGAAGTTATATTTTTTGGCAAGTTATTACATTTTCAACAATATTAAAACTTAAGTGTCTATTATATGTCTCAATTTAAAGCATAGTGAAGTGTAAGTTTATGGTTTTCCATTAGAGATATAACAATCTTGTATCTTTATTTGAACGCATCATTAAACTTTTTTTCAATACCAAAACGTTAGTTAAAGTCAACATTTTCATCATGGTAAACTTCACGAACCAGCAACATTTGGAAATAATTGAAAATTACTACCGAGATTCTGAGTCCTTGATCGCAACTTTAAGAGCGCTTACCCCAATTTGCGGCCGTAATAATCGTCCCACCCGACAGGCTGTGCATGCTATAGTGGATAAGTTCCAGTCAAAATTTTTACTTTTGGACATTTAAGTGCCAAAAAGATGTCGTACCGCTGGAAGTGAAGGAAATATTGCAGCCGTAAACGCATCGATTCAAAATTAGCCTAATCAGTCGATTCCATGTCGTTCTCGAGAATAGGGCATCGCTCAAACGACACTGTGGCGTATATTGCCAGAAAATCTTGACGTACATGGTGACAAGATCAAATTGACTCAAAAATTAATGCCACTTTGTCATCCCGAATGCCGAAACTTCTCCAATTGTGCTCTGGCAAAGCTTGAAAACATGAAGAATTTCATCGAAAAATCATCTTCACCGTTGAAGCTCATTTTTGACTCAATGGCTTTGTTAATAAGTAAAATATACATTACTGGTCACCAACAAACCCACGTGTGCCTCTTGAGATGCCATTGCATCTGCGAAAAATTACTGTTTAGTGCGGTTTTCATGCCGGAAGTGGGATTGGGCATATTTTTTTGTGGATGAAAACGACCGTCATGTTACTGTCAATGGAGCTATCGTGTTGTGTTGGAAGATTTTATGTAGCGAGAATTAGCTAAACTTGACATCAACGATATGTGGCTTCAACAAGATGGTGCCACTAGCCACAAAGCATGCCCCATAATCGATTTATTGAAAGGCAAATTTGGTGAACGTGTTATCTCGCAAAATGCTACGGTCGAATGGCCGCCTCATTCAAGTGATTTAATGCCATTGGATTTCTTTTTATGGAGCTATATCAAGTCATTGGTCTATGCCAACAAGATAAAAAAACTTTAGATGAGCTAAAAGACATTATCCGACGCGAAATCGCCAACGTTCCGGGCGAAATAAATGTGTGCCAGAGTGGTGGAAAATTGTGTCCAAAGAATCGACCGCTGTCAAAGGGCTCGTGATGGCCATATGACCAATATTGAATCATAAAATGTAATGCTTGAACTACATCCACAATAAATTTGAGCTCAATATCTCAAATATTTCTCTGCTTTATTAATAGATAAAATTATTATGCTCTTAATGGAAAACCCTTTATTCGAAAAGTGCATGTTGTGAGTTGCTGTATAGCGATTAGATGTGTGGAGCAACCCCACAATATTATGGACTTCATATGATGTACTTTTTTGCTGGCTTACTGTAATTGCTTGCATTTGGCATATTAATCAAGATAGCACTTCCATGCCAATCAATCACTCTACGATATAATAAGAAGAATAATCAACATTCAACATTTTTAGTGAAATTATTCTTAAATTCAATTGTTTTGCATTTTAAAACTTCCTTTACAGCTGAATCAAATATTTGAAGCAATCATTATTGATTTTTATATTTTTGGGAAAAACTTTCCAGAAAAATTATCTTTATACAAAGGCTATGACCTTTATACAAAGGCTATTTGCTATTCGCTATTCGCCTAACCAGCTCAATTCTGAAATAAATATATATATTCCATCTCCAAAAGCAAACCAAAGCTGGCATTAAAAAAGCTGAAATTGGGTGTCCACTTATTCAAGGTGCTCTTCTTTAGGATACTGTGAGATATTTTTTGTACAATACCCTGCTAAAATCGTGACATGTCTCTCATTCTATCCGTCGATCCATCCGTTCGTGTGTCACAGTAAATTTTTTTGCTAACCACATAAGCTAAAAATATAAAATTACGTAACGTTTTAAAGGGAATCTCCTCATATAGCCAGGTGACCCTTAAAAAAAATGTTTGCCAAAGGTAGTCGACATGGGTATCAAATCAAAGGTATTGATCAGACATTTTCAAAAAGGTCTTAGACTTACACTTCGAGGGATGCAGGAGGTGGAGAAATGCATGAAAAATGTGTGCTCCACCCTCGCGATTGGACATTCTTAGATTGAAAATTCTGAAAAATTCACAAAAGTAGGTAAGTACAAGGCCAAAAAATACCTCAAAAGCCAAAACTCTAACAAATTTCTTAATAACAGTACAATTTACGAATTTTCATCTATAAAATCAAAAAGTGACCTTTAAATATGCCGAAAGCTCATTACTAAATTTTCTAATGCAAAACGCATGTTTCCTTAAAGTTTCATAAAAATTGAGCCACAAACAGTTAAGTTACAGACCATTGAAAATTTATCAGTTGCAACAACAACTATATGTGGTACTGTTTAAATGCACGTTCAGGAAAGAAAACTACGGATGTGTATGGATTTTGATGAAAATTTAGAATTAATTCCTAACATTGATATGTTATCATGACAACTCAAACATAGAGGTCGGCACCCTTAAAACAAAGATGGCAAATCAAAATACGTAATAACTATTTATGTTAATTTTCCGAGCTCAATTCATGGAATTTATGTATGAGTCAAGTTTTGATATTCAGAATTTTGATATGTTAATAATTTTACAATATCCTTCTGGCAGGAGCACTCTCCTGCTACTTTTAGTTGTTTATAGAAAAAATGTAAATAAATATAGTAATACGAAAACCAACGTAAAGTATAAAAGATGAGAACAACTTTAAGATAGGATCTTGAACACGTATCAAACTAAATCAATTTATCTGTCTTTTAATAACATACGGTCGCATTGCTTAAAATATTTGTTTCAACTACAAAGGAAATTTCAAAACACAAAACAATTAGAAGAGATCATTCATTAAACAATTTAAGCGTCAATTATCATTCATATTATGGAGTGATTAGTTGACACGGTAGCGTTATCTTTGTACGCGTCTAAAATGCAACTGATCACTGTAAGCCAGCAATAAAGGACATAATATTAAAGTCTACAATATAAACTAAATGTTTTATCGAATGTTTTTGTAATTATTTTAGATACTTTGGAAAATATAATCAAAAAGTGAATATAATGTCTTGAGAAACCGTTGTTTTTGTGTTTGTTCCTTAAAAGCTCCCATAAAATTAACTTTAGCGGAATAAAATATTTTTCATGGAAATTGAGGAACATGCTGTAACTAAGCCTGCATGTTGGGAGGCACAAAAACATTACTAGTACATTAGAGACTTCATGATGAATTTAATTTACCAAATTTGAAATCAAATTTCTTTTGTACATGCACTCCGTTACCTGAACGAAATGAAAGCTGGCAATTCTTTTTCAGCCACTTCGGTGGCTTTGGCAAAATTGATCATTCCATCTAACATTGGCTTCTTGAGACGTACCGGAATTCCATTTGCACCCTTCAGCCATGTCGAAAATGCAACTTCGAAAGACTGCATGACGGAACGGTTCCACTTATTGACAAGGTGGGTTTGACAAGTCAAGTTGCGTCGCGTATAACCGTGTCATGCTGAAAGACTTGTGATTAAATATGCAATTGTAATATGTAGTCTTGACGTTTGATATGCGGGCACAAAGAGTGGGAGCACAGAATTTAATCAAATAGTTCTATGCAAAATTGACGCTTAACTTTCAGTGTTCTGTAAGAGGAACACTTTCACAGGTGGGTTTTTACGATCGGGAGCAAGAAATTATACAAATGTGTGCCTCAATTAAATTATGCGGTAGTAGTTTTTCTGCTCTGACTATTGACTTGATGGTGTCTACCATATATTTTTTGTATGTGGAGATAGTCACAACTATTCTACGCAGCAGTTTGATTCTTTAAGTCACAGAATAAAAATATAGACAGAAGGAAACCTACGAACGAATTTGCGAAAAAGGCTTCGACACCTTGAAATCGTTGAGATTGTGCGCTCACATATAAAAGATTGTTTTAAAACTGAATAAGCAAATTGAGTTGGCTATTATAACTTAAGTTACGTGGTTGATTTGAGTGAAATGCAAAACCTACTTGTTTCTATTAGTTTCCTGTTGCACATTTCTTAGTGCATCATGAAGAGCATAATTTTAAAACATTGTAATTAGGTCTTTCTGGGCTGCCATAAAATAAAGCCCATGAAACAAATTTCAAATTTTTTCTGCCCAGCATTAATTAGGTGGAAGTGCAAAACGTTGCGTATATGCGAAAACAGACTTTCAGAATGAACCGAAAAACGTGTCCCTGAGCCGGACGTGGAGGTTTGATAGTTTGCAGGGGCAACAAGAACCTTAAACGATGGAACAATGAAAGCTTCAATCGGGCTTGCTTCTTTCTTCTTTTGATTTTCGCTTCGTGCTTATTTGAGGTCACCTTACAAATCGTGCATACGATAGAGGGGAAAAAACCCGAAACGCTAACCTGCAAGCACATACATGCGTCACTGAACCAAGCCACTCTCATTGAAAACGAACACATATGCTACTGAGGCAGCCCAACATCGCTGCAAGTCCTTCAAGGACAATTACTCGTAACTACACAAACGCTACAATATATAAGATTAGTTTACAATTTGATACATGTTGTATAAAATTTCGGGTTTCCAATGTTTTTAATTTTAAAGTGCTTGTAAGAATTTATTGAGTCAGTAGGCATTCCCAAATAATTTTTCAATCAAATTTCAATATGTTTAGAGCGGGTGTTCGCATTGTGTGGTTATTTGTGAGGGGATAAAACTTGGTAATTTGATTTTTTTTTCATTTGTAATTTAGAGTAGTCAGCTCAGGCTATTAAAATAACAATTTATGAAGTGAAAATTGATAAGAATGCCAAACCAACCAACCATTCAATATGTTTCCTACAACTCTGTAAAGTCAGGAAACTACCAGCAGATAATATACAATATTAGCGCCATAAAGAACTTGTTTCGCTCCACTCAAGTCGCGGATTTAAATCCATAGTCACCTACCGCCGATAATCAGTTTACTTAATGTGCATATGATTTAAAAACGGTATTTACCGTGTGGCAGATATGACTTCATTACACATTAAAATAATTATACACACCTCTAATATGATAGACAAATTGTTGAAAAAATTTCATGTATTCAATTAATTTAACAAGGTGTGAATTAAGACTTTCAAGTATTTTTATAGTGGCGCCGACGTCTTATGCCTCACTCATAAAGATCAGACCGACTTTGCGCTCCACAAACGCGAATGGATCTTCGGGTGCAGCCTTATGAGTGCTACCAGCCGGTTTGGCAAGTGTTAAGTGTTGACTTGCCGCACATATGCTAACTGGGAACTACTATTTTGTTCATCATGTTCAAAACTATGCATTGCAAGGTGCAGTATGCGCTGTCTAAGATTCAGAAACATTCCGAGCAACTTTGATTGACATTCTGGCACTCATCACACTATTTAATTATAACCTGAAGTTTCCCTGCTTAGAAATCTGGAGGTTGGCTATTATTTAATGCCAATTGCATTATTCATAAATAGGCGAAAGTGTTATCCCCAACACTCCTAATTCGAATTGCTGATATGTGTACAATGATTTTGAAAACTTATTTGCATTTGGGATTGTATTTGAAAGTATTAAGTGTTGATATTGGGATTGGGCAACCAATTACTCTAAAAGCGTTGCGACAAATACATTTAATTCGTTTCGGCTTCCTATCACATCTGATTGCATGGAATTAATGCATTTTACACATATTTCAAAGAAATTGTCACATTCAATTTAATTAAAACGAGATCGAAGGCGGAATGGAAGGAACTATCCCATTAGAGTCGATAAATGCGTTATTGCTGCCGCTAAAATTTTCCGTCGATCTTTGCATCTCGCTGATAAGATACACATCCACCTCTGCACGACGATTAAAACGGGTTGAAGCATTCGCAATTTCTCAAACCTCGCAATCTATTTGGCGTTAAGATTCAAGTTTTCCTGCTTTGGGTTGCATCACACGTTTCTAGGTCGATTTATGTCTCACAGCATATGTATAAACTTGATTCTAAACTATTGCTCAACCAGCGGGAACTTAAAACTCACACAAATATATGTTTTGTGGTGAGCATGTTCAGTATCATGGCTCTTCTCCAAGAACGTGATATTCGAAAATAATACTAAAAGATACGCTTAGGATAAGTTTCCTCCTAACAATGCCGCGATATACGAGTGCCACGAAGCCCGTTCAGTGTAAACTTATGCTTTCCATCAAATAATTATGTAGATATCAAGATTTATGCATGTATTTCGGAATTCAGAAAAAACCTTCGGCTGATAAACCACGATCGCAACAAACTAGGAAAAAACTCAAGGTCATTGTAGCTTTAGGCTAGTTCTTAGCCATCCACTCATCCATCCGTCCGTTTATCATCTACCATTAGAAGAAGTATGCGTGAAACCGCACTTCTTGTGTTGTATTTCTTGTCAATTCGAGTTTGATCCAAACCTAGACAGCTTATGGGTCACGCATACTTTATATGTAGTTGCGCATGGCGTTGGATATGCAATCAAACGTTAACCATGAATATTAATTGGAAAACAACAATCTGTAGCATAGAGGGACAACATCTGCATGGTTTTGCTTTTAGTTGGAGCAGATTTTCGCGTGCCCAACAAATTCCGCAAACTATTGACTACGCGAGTGTGACTGAAAACTCTTTTTACGAAATTAACAAGTGGAAAGTCTAGTTGTGATAATCAGGTCGAAGACTAATACAAGATTTATGTTATTTTAACGACCACCAATGTCGTCATGTTCTTATATTTAAAATCGCAGAGGTGGAAAATTCCCAATCGCGTTTTTCCTAGCAATGAGACTTAAACCATTATTATTAATGATTCAATATTTCAAACTAACAATTCCATTAAGTAGATTTAGGTTTCTGCTGTAAACCCAGCTATTATTTGAGAACCATTGCTACCTGCGGAAAATATTTTCCAAGGTTTGCAAAAGTCTATTAATATTAACCACTTAATACCTGGCCTAGTAATTTAGTCAACATATCAACCATCCATATGGAAAAATGAAAGGTGCATGTAAATTCGTAATTTATATAGTCATACACATGTGGAGCGATCATTAAATTTTGAACGATAATCTGAAATTGGATGAGCATATTAAGAGGTGTTCCTTCCAAAGGTCAAAGTTTATGATACATCGCAAATAATTGGACTGCGATTAGATCCACATTTTCCATCTAACATTACATTGCGTCGTATATTCATTAGTTAATGTTTTGCTTTTTTGCGGATATATGAGTGTGATATAAAAACTAAAACAGTTCATAGTACCAATCACCTGCGAAACCCAGAGGTATACCTGCGAATCGTTTTAAGTGAATTTCTTGAGAAAAATTTTACTTTATTTCTGTCCTGACCAAAGTACGAGTATATACTTATGTAGTTATAATTTGAAAGAAATTTGGCTTAAAAGTTTATCGGACAATATACTGAAACTATGAATGATACATGCATAGAGGTAGATACAGGAGACGGCGAAAGATCAAATTCATGAAACCACGAGCTTTTGCCTGTGCTATTGTGATAACTCGCATAGGCTCGAAGTTAATTTCGAAATTGGGGTCAAAATTTTGTTCATCATTTGATGAGGCTTATCATATTCTTGGTGATAAGCTTTATGAGAATGCAGCGTTTGCAAATTAATTGTTTACTGCAGAAAGATAGCCAAAAAATTGTCATACGAGGTGTGTTCAAAAAATATCACGAATTTTTTTTTTCAAAAATTATTTATTTATTCATGAATATCTATTTTGTCCCCTTCAAAGTAATCCCCATGAGATATTATACACTTGTGCCAACGGTTTTTCCAATCTTCGAAGCACTTCAAAAAATCATTTTTTTTAATCTTGTTCAGCTCCTCCTTCGATGCCGTCTTTATCTCGTCAAGCGTAGCGTAACGTCGTCCTTTCATGGGCCTCTTCAGTTTAGGAAACAAGAAAAAGTCACAGGGGGCCAGATCTGGGGAAAACGGTGGCTGCGGCATCATTAGTGTGTAGTTTTTGGCCAAAAAGTCGCGCACAAGCAACGATGTGTGAGCAGGGGCGTTATCGTGGTGCAAGAGCCAATTTTTGTTCTCCCACAAATCCGGGCGTTTCTGGCGGATTGCTTCGCGCAAATTGCGCATAACTTGCAGGTAATATTCCTTATTGACCGTTCTTCCCTGTGGCAAGAACTCGTGATGCACCACGCCCCTGCAATCGAAGAAAACTGTCAGCAAAACTTTCACATTCGACCGAACTTGGCGCGCTTTTTTCTGTCTTGGTTCATGCGGCAGCTTCCATTGAGATGATTGATCTTTGGTTTCCACGTCATAACCATAAACCAACGATTCGTCACCAGTTATGACCCTCTGGAGCAAATTTGGTTCGTCGCGGACAGAGTTTAACATCTCATTAGCAATGTTCATGCGTTGCTGTTTTTGGTCGCAATTGAGCAATTTTGGTACGAATTTCGCGGCGACCCGTCTCATGCCCAAATCGTTGATAAAAATCGAATGGCACGAGCCAATCGATATGTTTAGGTCCTCAGCAACTTCTCTAACGGTGATTCGACGATTGGCCAATACCATTTTCTCCATTTCATTAATTTTTTCGTCTGTTGTTGAAGTGCTCGGGCGTCCGGCACGCTCTTCGTCGTTCACATCTTCTCGGCCTTCTAAAAACATTTTGTACCACCGATAAACGTTGCTTCGGTCCAAGGAAGCTTCTCCGTATGCCACAGTCAACATTCGGAATGCATCCGCGCACTTAATTTCGTTTTTCACACAAAATTTGATACACGTCCTTTGATCCATTTTTTTGAATAAGTAAAAATCGAAGACGATTGAAAACACGTGCAAGTAAAGCAGCTATCACCAATTAAGTGAACATTCAAAATGGCCGAGCTTGTTGGCATAAGCGACAGACATGAGTATCAACATAACGCCACAAAAAAATCGAAATTCGAATATACGTAACCCGCGAAAATTCAAAATTCACGATACTTTTTGAACACACCTCGTATGTGCTGATATTATTATTCTGGTGGAATTTTTTTGAAGACGTTTGAGAGGGCACAACTCTTGATCTACGTGGAAAATTTCATAACTCTAGCTTGTGTGGTTTGCGATTAAACTTGCTGTGACGCACGGACGGACGGAGAGAAAGACGAAAAGACAGATCATGATTTTAATAGGATAGTGTAAAAATATTTTATAATCCCCTAAAATGGTCTTTTGGATAAATACTTACAAGTTAAGCCATTAAAAACGTTTGCATGAAAAATATTTATTACTTCAGTTGCTACTAAGATAGCGAATTGCACTTACTTTCTGATTTTTGGGGGCCATCATTTTGAATGCATGCATTTTTTAGGTTTTTTAAAATATTTCTATCTTAGAGTCTCATCAGTCAATCTGCCAAATCTCATTCAAATCGTAGTTACCCTCTAGATAGGGCAATAGCATAAATTTTTTAGGAAAATGGCAACTGAAAATATTAGGTTGTAAATTTTCGACTTCTTTATTTTTCATCCGCTTTTTGTAATTTTTTGTTTAGTACAAGATGCATTTTAAATTTCAAGCTTCAGCAAGCCGCCATTTTGTTTTTGGAGACCTGATCTCTAGTTTTTTTATATAGTTCTTTAGACACTTATAGTTTTTATGAAAATACCGAATTTCATTAATATCGATTGAAAACTTTGGTCACAACTACAACATCCAATGCTTACACGTTTTTCGACGTAAGAGTGGCCGCCATCTTGTTTCAAACTGTTCGAATTTGGATTTTTTATTGTGAAATTCATCGCACACCTCAATGAACCTCTGTACCAAATTTCATACAAATAGGAGCAATAGTTTCTTCAGAGCAGGAATCACAACTTTTCGTCTAAAATGGCCGCCACTTTGTTTTCCCCCGACCGATTGAGCTGGTTAAACCACTTGACTGACATATTCATCCAATACGCCTTTCCTAAAAGTTTTGTGAAAATTGGAGCGAGATTGTAATCTCTAGCATAGTCCCGATTTTCATGATATCCTATATATTATATATATATATAGATATATATATATATATATATATATATATATATATATATATATACATACTAGGTAAGGTGCTTACGAAAAAAGATGAGACTTTTGTCATAATTTTTTTGTGGGGCCATCTATTAATGGGATAGTGCGTTCGAAAGTCACATCCCTCCCTGACTTTCAGTGAAAGTTTCGTGACATTCGGTTCAGCGGAAGCGAAGTTATTGCGTCTAAATTGACAGTATGTTCGTGAGTTTCGTACAAAGAGCTAATATCAAATTTGGTTTTAAAATCGGTAAAACGTTATATTTATACATGTATATACACTTATATATATATACATATATATATATATATATATATATATATATATATATATATATTTATATATATATATATATATATATATATATATATATATACATATATATATATATATATATATATATATATATATATATATATATATATATATATATATTTATATATATATATATATATATACATATATATATATATATATATATATATATATATATATATATATATATATATATATATATATATATATATATATATATAGATATATATATATATTTATATACTCATACGTATGTATATATATATATATATATATATATATATATATATATATATATATATATATACACATATATTTGTACGCATGTAATATGTATAAATGTATATATATATATATATATATATATATATATATATATATATATATATATATATATATATATATTTATATATGTATATATATATATATATATATATATATATATATATAAATATATATATATATATATATATATATATATATATATATATATATATATATATATATATATTTATATATGTATATATATAAATATATATATATATATATATATATATATATATATATATATATATATATATATATATATATATAAAGAACTCTACGTAATAGGTAAATTTCTCTTAAGAAATTCACCCAAAATTTAAAAAAAACCGACTCCAAAGTAAAAGAAGAATTAAATTTTATAAAAGCGGTGCTACATTAGTGATTTTACTTGGTAATTTAGTACCACTTCCATAAAATTCATTTCATTCTTTGTAGCACACTTTGAAGTCGACTTTCTTCGTTTTCCGGTAAATAAACAAATTTTTTTCAAATTAAACCGCCATGTTTCGCAAATAAGTTTTAGTGGCCCCAGATCACGTCGCACTGTGTTGAGATAAAAACACTTCGTACTGCAGTATTTTCCAATTTTCTAAATGAAATTTTATCGTGTACACTTATTTGACTCTTTCTTTGACTTCAAAACAACCCGATATTCAATATTCATGAACGTTTTTTAACGTTTTCGTTGGACTCGACACGTAATATTCAAAAAATTCCGCAATGACTCTCGCTGCAAACGTTTCAAATCAAAATGTTTACAAAAATAAACACACTCTGGACAAGAAGCAAACACGAAACCATAAAACGAATTGATTTAAAGTTAATTTGATTGAAACATCCACGAATTAAGTCCTCGATCAAAATATTTTCACCAATTTATTCGACATATATCAATGTTCAAGGAGCAGACATGAAACGTATTTCACTGGCGTAAATCATCAAACCTATCGGAAAAACCAACTTTTTTTACAAGGCACAAGTCCAAAATACAGTCAAGTTTCACTTTTCTGTAATAAAATATCGCGTGGTTGACTAATGTAAAAAATCCACTTAAATTGATGGCGCTTCTCATGATTTTATGTTTGGTTACATATTACTCACCTGAGCCAGGAAAAATACAGCACGTCAGTTCCTTTTTCCAGCAAATAATGAAAAACTACAACCTTCACTTTGTAATTCACTCGCGTTTACTTTCGTATATTAAGTTTTTCATTGAAACATTTTAAATTTTACGATGCGAAATTAATATTTTACGAAGGATATGGAAACTGACAGATCCACGCCAGCTGATACTTCCGCTTCGAAAACAGGGGTGTCCACGCAGTTCTTATGGATCAAATACTTTTGAAAATATGGCGCGAAGTATGATTTCGTTGACATTTGTCGGAAAGGGTGGAGGTTTGCGAATAGATAACGAGACCTTGTGTATGAAATAAGAAGTAATAACTTATGATGACCTTTGAACGTGCTAATAAATGACTTGAATTTGCATTTCGAAATTAATTTCGACAATTGAAAAATTTTACGCATCCCTTAAAATAGCGTCAGCTGAAAATTGCAAAAGCTTTCGAAAATGAACGTGTACGTACATGGAAGGTTTGATTGTCTTAAGCGACTTCAACGCTTTCCATAGGAATTGAAAGCTCACCGTCTCCTGTATGTACCTCTATGGATACATGTAAAATTATAAGCGCAGATTTAAAATGTGAAGTAAACTCCCAATCAGAAGAGCTTTGCTCTCAACGTATATAATGCATCAAATACTCCAAATTGGGCGGAATGGGAAAATCGTTAGCTTTTTTTAGCCACTTTGTTGCATTTGACTTTACTATGTAATAAAGCGCCAAATAATTTTGTTTAATTTCGGTCGTGCAGTACATGGCTTCTACTTAAGTTGATTTCGGTCCATAAATTGGTACTAGTTTGCTTACCGTGAGATGAAAAGAGGTGGTTCACCTCAAAATTTGAATGTTTCCTGGCACTTTGATTCACAGAAACAAGGGAGTTTTTGTTGTGCTTCTATTTCACGTATGTATGTATCTCTATTAGATTCTTTTCAATAGGGAAAAATTTTTGCGATCGCGATCAGCTGCGAGTCTATACAATATTTACGAACTGCAGTAGATACGTTATCATTTTGTGTATTGAATATATAACTAGTACGTGCAAGGTTTCGATACCTTCCATGGCGGAACGAAATGAGACCAGTTTTTTTGAGTAGATCTTGCATTCATTGTGGAAGTCAACACTCAGCAAACATTGGGTGATGTCATACGCTTCAGCTTGTTGCTGTCCTTAAGGGACTACTACCGGTTACAAAGGCAAAAAATGACCCATAATTAATTTTTTTTCTCGTTTTCTTTATTACAGAGCCTCATATAACATTTTACATTTTATTAGTAAAGGGTTTTCCAATAAGAGGTGTTATTTTGAATGGCCCGCTATTTCGGTAGATGTCACATTTGAAGCTGTCATTTTTTGACATTTGACAAGTAAAAACTACGGCATTAATAAAAACGGAACGAATCACGCTTCAACAATGCATTGAAATTATTAAAATTCACTATAAAAATGGTGAAAATTTGGCAGCGACGGTTCGTAAAGCTCGAACATTTTTGGGTCGTCGTGAAGCCTTGTCAGACAGCAATACAGAAATTGGTGGAGAAATTCGAGCTGTTGGGACAATTAAGTGATGTAAAGAATAAAACCTGTGCACGTCACTCAAGAACAGCCGGGAATATTGCTGTTGTAGCCGAATGTGTTGAACAAACCCCAGGTTTGTCCATTCCTTGTCGTTCTTTGGAATTAGGCATTGGTGATTGGGTCCTTGAACTGCATGAAAATGATCCTGAGTTCCATCGAAAAATCATCTTGAGTGATGAGGCCCATTTCCATTTCGGTGGCTTCATCAACAAGCAAAATTGTCGCATCTGGGGCTCAGAAAACCCAAGAGTTATTGTTGAAAAGCCTCTTTATCCTCAACGTGTGACTATTTGGTGTGGTTTATGGTCCAGCAGAGTCACTGGACCTTATTTTTTTCGAAAATGCGGCTGGAGCAACAGTAACGGTGGATGGATTGCGCTATCGAGAGATGATTAATGATTTTTTATGGCCGGAATCGGATGATATTGATCTGGACAACGTTTACTTTCATCAAGACGGTGCTACGTCCCACACAAGCAAGGAAATCATTCATCTTTCACGGGAAAAGTTTCCGGACGGTGTTCTCTCGAGGAGATGATCACAATTGGTCCCCGAGATCTTGTGATCTAACACCTTGAGACTTCTTACTTTGAAGCCACGTGAAAGAAAAGGTCTACGCCAATAGTCTAGCGTCGATTCAAGGTCTCAGAGATGGACTTGGTGAGGCTATCGAGGACATAGAGCAGCCACTTTGCGATTTGGTTATGGAAAATTTCATGAAAAGGATATGGTCCTGTAAGCGTATCGTGGTGGTCATTTGCCTGATGTTAATTTTCACTATTAACAACATACCTTTTTCTTTATACTAAAATAAACATTTGATCATTTATATGAAAAAATAGAATTTTTCTTTTAATATCAAAATAACACCTTTTATTGGAAACCCCTGTGTATATATAACGTACTTTTTGCAATAGACCAGAACTGAAGGTGGTTATTTGTATGTAACGAAATTTGTGATCAGGTTTTACTCAAATTCTCACGAAATTTTCAGAACCAGCTTTAGTCCAGGCGAAAACAAAATTGCGGCCATTTCATATGATTTCGTGATTTCTTTTCTGACCAAAGTTTAGCTCTGATTTTGATGAAATTCGGTACAGAGGTTCAGTGAGCTATGTGATTAATCTAACAATAAAGAAATCCATAGTTGAACTGTCTGAAAGAAAAAGGCGGCTGCTTAAGCGTTGAAAAACGAACAAAAACTTATTGTTGTAGTTGCTAACAAACCTTCCAACCGATGTTAATGAAATTCGAGAGTTGGTAAAAACTATAAGTATCTAAAAAATTTTGTAAAAAACTAGAGGTCAGATTTCAAAAACCAAAACGGCAGCTAGTTGCGTTTCTTCAAGAAGTCAGTTTTGGTCCTATGAGTGTAGTTTTAAGATGGTAAATAATCAAATCTAAAGATTTTGTTATTTCGGTGATCATTCATAAGCAAGTTTGAAAATGGTGGTGGTTCAATCATGCGATTTATCTAGACATTTTTCGACGAATTTAGATGAAACTTGGGAATTATCAAAATCAGATGAAAAATAAACAAGTTGATGATTTAAAACCTAATATTTTTAGCTGCAATTTTTACTAAAAAATTGAATACTTCTGTCCTGTCTACAGCAAAATTCCGATATAAACGAATTAATAAGACTCTAAGACAAAATATTTTAAAAAATCCAAAATCAAATGAATGCATTCAAAATGGCGGGTCACCAAGGCCAGAAGTTAAATTCAATTTGCTATTTTAGTAGCAACTGCAATAATTAATACATACCATGGAAAGCTTTGAATGGTTTAACTTGGAAGTATTTATAGAACAGGCCATTTTCAAGGGTATTGTAAAATATTTTTACAATGCTCGACCAAAATCGCGACCTGTCTGTCTGTCTGCATATCTGTAAGTTTTTTTCGCAAGCCACATGAGTTAGAGTGATAAAATTTTCTACGTAAGTCAAAAGTGGTGCCCTGGCAAAAGTTGTAGTGCAAAAAAATATTGAAGGGTGTGGGGGTGACTCTTAAAAAATGTTTAACGAAGGTCCCAGACAAGACGGAATTGTAACGAGGGGTGCAAGAACAGGGGAAATGTACGAAAAATTCGTGACTCCCTTCGCGAGTGGACATATTAGGATAGAAAAATTTGAAAAAAATCACAAAAGTAGGTCTTTATCAGTACCAGTCCAAAAATTACCTCAGGAGTTAAAGTTTGATCAATTTTGTCAATAATAGTACATTTTACAAATTTTATGTTTTCATCTATAAAATGGGTGGAAGACGCTCAAATTTGCCAAAAATTTATATTTAAATTTCTTGATTTAAGGCGCATGTTTTCTGAAAGTTTTATAAAAATCAAGCCATTAGCAGATAAATTATAGACGATTGAAATTTATCAATTGCAACATTAATTACAATTGATACTGTGTAAATATCCGTTTACAAAGAACTACACTACAGATGCTTAAGGGTTTTGATAAAAGTTTTAAAAACATTGATATATTGAGGTCAATAGACTGAAAATAAAATAGAGGCAAATTAAAATAAAGAATAACCATATATTATTTTTCATGGAATATATGTGCGATCAAGTTTTGATATTCAGAAGACATTATTTGATTTCAAATTATTTTACAATACCCTTCTAGTAAAACGGCTCTTCTGCTACTTTTACTAGTCCTTTAAAAGCGTTTGATTTTCAAATTAGGGGATTATTATTGATTATTTGGTTTTAAAAATAAGTGTTCCTATGAGAAATTTGCCTTTCCGGCTGGTGGTACCAAGAGACTTTTTCTTTTTGTTCTCTTTTTCTAATAGATACAGCATACCTTCAAATCCGTGTATGTAGAAAAAATTTGAGTTGGGCTTGGTACTTGCCAGAGCATATACGTATATCAAAACTATTCTTGACTTGCTGAAGCAGCATGACACCGCTCAGTCCTTTCGGGACAACTTCATGAATTTTGAAACAATTGCAGCTTTTTCCTGTCAATCAGGGAAATAAAATTCCAAATTTTTTATTAATAAGTGTGAAAATTAGAACAATTTTTGGTTCTCCAAAAAATTTTGAAATTTTGAATTGAAAATTACCATACTAAATTTACATCGGCAACTAATTGTCTAGATGTGAGAAAAAAAAACATCCAAAATAAAATTTTTTTTTCGAGAAACGGAATCAATAAATTATTTTCAATCGAATTAATACTAATGCAGGCATTTCAAAATTTAAATCAATTTAAATCTTTTTTTTGATTTTCATCAAATTCTCTGATTCACAGAATGAATCGAAGCTGGGTGGACGAGCACACGATTAAAGCGTGGTACTGACTATATTACCTTCTTGAGTGCCGATCCATTTTTTGTATTAGGCGTCCAGGGGGTGGGGCAAAATGCGCGAACAATATTTGTGTCCCCTTCCTACACAATTGTACACCTTTGAGCCGAAAAAATATCACGAAAGTAGGTCTTTATGAGTCCAAGGGCAACACATGCTTCAGAAATCAAAATTCACTCAACTCTGTTAATAATGGTATGATTTGGAAATTTTACATTTTTCCCTAACAATCGAAACGGTTCCCTTGAACTTCTTAAGGTTATATATATATGCAGGTTGATATAAGACCCTTATGCCAACAAAATTTCATGGAAATCAAATCATAACTAAGTGAGTTTCAATTATTTGGAACCACAAAAACAATAACATACTCGTATATTAACGATCAACATAGTTAATATACGAGTATGTTTCAAATTGACCAAGGCACTCCTAATTTCTACGGATTTTCTTGAAAATTTAAGGAATAAAGTTTACTTGAATATGTTCAATGAGCCCAGCATTCAGAAAAATTATTTAACATGGAGCAAATACGCAGCTGTTGTGTGCTTATGAACAAAACTCTGCATATTTTGGATGAATTGGAATGATTTTTTAAAACAAGTATTGGGTAAATAATTCAAATCATCGATTCATGGCATCAGAAAATTTTTTTCGAGCCCTAAAATGGCTGAAACGCCCTTCTGTTAGGAGCTCTCTCCTGCCTCCTCGAGTTATTTCACCTGCGAATATTAATTGCAGGTACTAATTTTCAGTCATTCATTAAGTTGAATCAAGTGTTCAAAGCATGCACCTTAAATGTTGAAGGTGGGGAAAAATAGCTCAAAATTATTCAATCTTCTCATTTGAAACAGCCACCATTTTGTTTTACGATTACTGATACCGCTAGCTGAACCAATTCTCAAAGATATTCATGATGCATATCATTCCTGAAATTTTCATGCAAATCCTAGCAAAGCTGTAGTGTCTGATTCGGTAAAAAGCGCATATTGTTCCATGGCAATCAGCGCATGTTGTTTCATAGTAATACAAGAAAATTCAAAACGCTATAACTTCCTTAGATACCATTTTACCAAGCCAATTTTATAAATAGCTATTTTTGTACAGAGTTTTATTGAATTTAAGGGTAACGTTAAGATTTGATTCAAGAAAATGTAAAACTAATAAATCATACTATTACTAACAAAGTTGAGTGAATTTCGACTTCTCATGTATTTTTTGTTGTTGTACTCATAAAGC
The DNA here is from genome assembly GCA_963969285.1 of Odontomyia ornata. Classification (NCBI taxonomy): domain Eukaryota; kingdom Metazoa; phylum Arthropoda; class Insecta; order Diptera; family Stratiomyidae; genus Odontomyia; species Odontomyia ornata. The sequence goes on from OZ017739.1 coordinate 461,944,795, forward strand.
CCCACATTTTCAGATTTTTCGGATGAAAGGTGTCCAATCGCGAGGGTAGGGCAATGCGCGAAAAGTTCGTACATTTCTCCTTCCCCTTCCCCCCACGGTACAGATAAGGCAATTTTTAGACTTGTTTTGAAAAGATCTCATTAAGACCTTTCCAAAGACACCCTACTTGGCTACCAAAGGTGAAGAAAATTTTTTAAAAGGTCACCTCCCTGTATGAAGAGACCCCCTTGAAACCGTTTGAAAAAATGTTTCACCCCAAGAAGTCACCACTTCTGACAAAAAGTTTCATGGTTATAGCTTCTATAGTTTTGGAGTGTGACATACAGACTGACAGACGGGCAGGCGACAGACGGACACAGTTCGTGATTGCAATAGGGTTTTGTATTTTTGTACAAAAGCCTAAAAAGATGAAAGTGTTCGTGAGTATTTCCTCCACATGAAAGAACTTGCCAGTCGCGGTAAAATTGAAGACGTTGCGTTCGTTAAATATATTGTTGACGGGATTCTATGTGGCGTGAAAGCTTTGAAGGAATTCAATGAGAAACTCGAAGTATGAATGAAATTAAGGCGATGGGGAAATCCAATCAATGAAATAAATTAATAGTCGCATAATTTATATTCGGCAGCGAACTACAAACAGTGATTTTGGCAACGTAGTTAGAGGATCGCAAATAAGTTCAAGCCCCAGCCGATGTTTCAATTGCTGCCAGACCGGTCACCGATCCAAAGAGTGTGTATCGAAGAGTCTTGGCCCCAAATGTTTCAAGTGCAACAATTTTGGCCATCGATTATTCGACTGCCGTCTGAATCCAGGCAACAACTGAAGACGAAGTCACATTCGAGGTTCGGAAATAGACACAGGTAACACGAGAGTAAACGAGATAGCTGCAAGCGCTGTGAATAAGATGAAAAAGATGGTTGACATAGACGAGTTAAGAGATGAGGCGTGGATTGATACCGGAAGTCAGATTAACCTTATTAACGCCACTACCCATCAAAAAGTGGGACAATCATTGTTCCAGACTGCAAAGATAACGCTTAATAGATTTGGGAGTTTTAATGTCAAGGTGATTGGTTGTTTCGATACCAAAACAATAATAGTTGAAACTGAGTTTACGACAAAAGTGTATACGAGTATAGTCAAAAATCATCATTCAACGTATGATGTGATAGTAGGTGCCAAGCTGCTTAACGACACTGAAGTATTTATTAGCAAAAACCGTATCTGAATCGCGAAACTAACTTTCGAGATTCTTTCTCTGGTGCAGATTAATTCGAATAGAAGCGATGATGCTGACCTAGATGTATGTCCTAACATTTATTCTTGAATTTGGCAGAAGGTTTCGATTATGCTTAAGGAGTATACATCCCAGAAGATCAAGACAACTAATATTCACCTGAAAATTGTAATGGATGATGATATTCCGATTCATAGCAGTTACAACAGACTCACTATGCATGACCGTGATATAGTCTCAAAACAAGTAGAGAAATGGATTCAGAACGATATAATTGAACCAAGTTCGTTCAATTTTGCTAGTCCAGTTACAATTACCAAAAAGAAAGATAGATCTTACCAAGTTTGGATAGATTATGGGAAGATATACTGATTCATCGTAAAAGATAGATATCCGACGCCATTAGTTGACGATATTTTAGACAAGTTACAGAAGGCTAAGTCGTTCACAACATTGGATCTACGAATTGGATTCTTTCACGTTGGGTTGAAGGGGAGAGGACGAAGTTCACCTCTTTTCTGGTTCAAGTACCAGTTTCAGCGTGTTTCTTTTGGACTATGGAATCTCCAACTGCCTTTCATAAATTTATTAATGCAGTATTTCGAGAGCTAAATAGGCAGGGCATAGTTTTGCCATATATGGATGACCTGATTATCCCCTGTGAAGACGCAGAAGATGGTTAAGGAAAAACTTAAAATGGTTTTGTAAACGTTTAAGGACTACGGGTTAAAATAAATAGAAAGAAAAAATTTGTCGAACATGTTATTGAAGAGGGGGGAGTTTTTCCATCGACATTAAAAACAAAAGCAGTGATGAAGTCTCCAAAACTGACAACTGTTAAAAGGCTACAAAGTTTTTTAGGACTGACAAATTATTTCCGGAAGTTCTTTCCTCAGTTCTCCAGAATCGCTCGTCTGCTAACCAACCTTTTGAAAAAGAATGTAAAATATGAATTCCATAAAGAGGCTAAACATGCATACAATGAGTTAAAGAAAGCTCTTAGTAAACGGCCAGTGCTATACATATACAAGCAAGGTGCTCCTCTTGAATTGCACATGGACGCTTCCAAAGACGGTCTCGGCGCTGTACTGCTGCAACGACCAATGGAAGACAAAATGCTACATCCGATATTCTACGCAAGACTACGACCGATGCGCAGAAGAAATATAGTTCATACGAAATAGCAGTGCTAGCTTTTATCATGGCACTCAAAAAGTTTCATTTCTACTCGAAGGGTCGTGCATACAAGATTAATTATTTTTATTATTATTAAAATATTTCACTAAATTCATGTTATTTTAGTACAAAGAATCCGTATTTCTGGAACTACTTGCTAACTTCTTCAGTGTTTTTACTTAAGTAACCTTCTATTGCGCTCTTACGATATAAATATATATTATATATATATATATATATATATATATATATATATATATATATATATATATATATATATATATATATACATACAAGGTTAGGTGCTTACGAAAATAAACGAGACTTTTGTCATAATTTTTTTGTGGGGCCATCTATTAATGGTGCGTTCGAAAGTCACATCCCTCCCTGACTTTCAGTGAAAGTTTCGGTTCAGTGGAAGCGAAGTGATTGCGTCTAAAGTGACAGTATGTTCGTGAGTTTCGTACAAAGAGCTGATATCAAATTTTGTTTTAAAATCGGTAAAACGTTTACCGAATTGATGAAAAAAGTTTGTGGCGTTGATTGTCTATCTCGTTCCAGAGTTCATGAGTGGGTTACACGTTTCAGAGATGGTCGTGAGGATATAAATAACGATGAACATACGGGCCACCCAAAATCAGTAATCACCGAAAACTCCATCAAAATTTTGCGTGAATTTATCAAAAATGAAGCGAAATCATCGTTAAAATTTATGCTTTTGGAGCTGAATATCTCCAAAACATCGATTTATCGCATTTCAACTGATAATTTGGGCTTAAAAAAGGTCTGTGCACGTTTTTTCTCAAATAAACGAGACTTTTGTCATAAAAATCCACTCTTGTGGCTGATTTTTGACTAGAAAATGCATTTTAACCATCAATCACTTACCGTGTTTGCCTGATATGGCTCCCTGTGACTTCCACCTATTCGGAAAATTGCATTTGGCCATGAAAGGAAAACGCTTTGCGTCCGTAGAGGGCATCCAAAAGGCTTGTACCGACATTCTGAAGGACATTCCGGTCAATGACTTGAAACACTCTTTCGAAAAGCTTTTGGATCGCGCAAAACAGTGTATCAAGGCCGAAGGAGACTATTTGGAATAAATAAACTCAAATGTATCAGAACAAAGCTCCTGTCGTTTCTATTTTAGCTTAGTCTCGTTTATTTTGGAGAGCACCTATTATATACCGGGAACTTTTTTGTTCTGACCTTTAAAGGGAAGATTTCAGGTAATAAACCTAATTAGTTTCAAGTAATGAAACTAATTAGTTTGGAAGGAATATTTCCGAAATCGGTATTTATTCTATATTGTTCAGGTAGTTTGGAAATATTGATGCTATCGTATGCGTCTAATTTAAATTAAATTATTATGAAAAGAGCTATGAAAAAAGATAATATTAGTGACAGAATTAGGCGTTGGGCAATGTGTGTATTGGCTTCAAGATGATGCAGAGCTTCTTGTAGTTCCAAAAGGAATGGACTATGAATTGGGCAGACAAATTCATGGAAACGGATACTTACCCGCAAAGAAAGTTGAAGATGTCATTTAAAAAGACTACCTAATTCCAACACTGAAGAAGAAAGTCGACAGAATAATAACAAGCTGCATTACCTGTACTCTCGCAAACCGTAAACGGGGAAAATAGGTGTGCAACTTAATAACCGGAATTCGACGCTAGATGTCCGTACGAACAAATATCGTGAAAGCTCAAATTTTATATGTATATATATATATATACATATATATATATATATATATATATATATATATATATATATATATATATATATATATATATATATATATATATATATATATATATATATATGTCATTTTGAAGGTACATTTGATAGTTATTAAAATCAGTCAACAAAACAATTTTATCTTGTGTGCATCGTTATTATTTTTCACGATGAATAACTTCGAAAATTGGAGAAAAAGACAGCATTTGTGGGAGGTTCTGTTAGGTCATTTTTTTGCAAAGAAAACTGCTGCCGAAAGTCATCATTTGCTTGTAGAAGTTTATGACGACGATGCTTTAGCGAAAACATCGGATCGGATTGTGACTGGGGATGCTATTTTTCATCCCCAGTCACAATCCGATCCGATGTTTTCGCTCCAAGCGCAATAAGTCTTACGTGAAGCCCGGCCAACCAGCTAAATCAACGGCGAAGCCAAATATCCATGGCGCGAAGGTTATGCTGTGTATTTGGTGGGATCAAAAGGGGCCGTTATATTATGAGTTGTTGAAATCGGGCCGGAAAATAACAGGTGACCTGTACCCAACCGGGCCGTTATATTATGAGTTGTTGAAATTGGGCCAGACAATAACAGGTGACCTGTACCAAACCCAGTCAATACGGTTGAAGCATGCCATCATCGAAAAACGCCCAGAATGTGCGACCAGACACGAGGCTATAATTTTTCATCATGACAACGCTCGGCCGCATGTTGCAAGATCCGTGAAAAACTATTTGGAAAATAGAGGATGAGAAGTTTTGGCCCACCCGCCTTATCGTCCGGACCTTGCTTCGTCTGACTTTCATTTATTTCGCTCGATGCAACACGCCCTCAACGGAATACGCTTCACTTCAGAGCAAGGCATCCAAAATTGGATAGATTCGTTTTTCACCCCCAAGCCGGCGCAATTTTTTCGGGATGGAATTCATAAATTGGCTGAAAGATGGGGAAATGTTGTAGCTTCCGATGGACAATACTTTAAGTAAAATATATCGTAAGATTTTCCACAATAAAGCATCGGATTTCGCTAAAAAATATTTATTTATTTCAACTTACTTACAGACTTAAGTCCAATTACAAGATTGGTTCAGACAATATAAATGAAAAGTACAACATAACATATATACTAGGCTAGGTATTTAAAATTAAATTCTTAAGTCTATGCTTAAAAATAACTAAAGACGGAGGGTACAGGACAATCCCCATAGCATTGTGGTTTCTTAGCAGACGCAGCAGTGGTGAATTGTAAAATGTTTCCGCTCTTCCAAATGGAATTTGGTAAGATCCTTCATTTCTAGAGGGATAATCAGATGTCCAAATTGTCAGTAACTCTCTTACATTTGTATGCAACTGATGATGTTGAAGCTTATATATGAGACATTCACCAAAAAGTGTCTACGTGATGATAACGATGGGGGGTGCAGAAAAGAAAGTCTTTCTTCATAAGATTGGTATGGGACTTTAAATTTAAAGAATAATATTCGGGCAAACTTTCGTTGAACAGATTTCAGCAGTGAGACTAAGTACTTATAATGCGGTGTCCAAATTTGGGAACAATACTTGAGGATAGGCCGAACAGTTCTTATATAAAGATGTACTAGAGACAGGATATTTCCAAAGATACAAGAGTGACGAAGAACAAACCTAGAAACCCAAGAAGCACGTGACGTGATGTCGAGGATTTGCTCTTCGAACTAGAGTCGCGGGTCTAAGATCACCCGTAATCTTTGATCTTGGTCACTACTGATAGTGGCTCATTGTGTAGGCTATATGGAAATGAGATTGGGTTCAGTTTTCAAGAGAAAGTCATTTTATGACGTTTCTGCGCATTAAGGGAAATAAAATTTGATTCACTCCAATTGCATAGGGCGCTCAGGTTATGTTGGAGCGAATTGCAATCATCAATACATCTAACCGCTTTAAAAACTTTAAGATCGTCAGCATAGAGAAGACATGGAGCATCTATTAAAGAGGGCAAGTCTTTAATGTATATTAGGAATAAAAATGGCCCCAGGATGGATCCTTGAGGGATATTGGCCCGCTGTAAAGTACTAGCAAAAACTATCAGTACGTGTTTGTAATTATAGATTCATTTACACAATACGTGTGGATATACACTATAAAGACGACTGGAGGCAAAGAAGTATTAGAGAAGTTGGAACAACAGAGGAAATTTTTTGGAAACCCAAGTATCATTATAAGCGACAAAGGCTTAGCTTTTACCTCTCATGATTTTGAGGAGATTTGAACTGAGCAGAAAATCAAGTATTTAAAAATCACAACAGGACTACCACGAGCTAACAGTTAGGTGGAATGCATAAATGCGATAATTGGAGCTGTGTTACCCAATATGGCGATTGATGAGCCCGACAAATGGTATAAGTATGTAGATCGACTGCAACGAATTATGAATTCCTCGTATCAAAGAAGTATCAACATGACGCCATTTTAACTAATGTTTGGAATAAAACTACGAGACGAAGCTGATGTTGAACTGAAGAAATTGCTAGAGCGTGATATCAGGAACAGTCTTGTGGACAAGCGAAAGGTGCTGCGAAAGACGGCTGAGCAAAATATTTTGAAAATTCAGAACGAGAATTGCAAAACATACAATTTACAACGAGGACCAGCTAAAAGTTATCAAATGCGACAACTCGTTGCAATTAGAAGAACACAAGGAGGACCGGGTCTTTAACTAAGACGAACGTTTCTGGGACCCTATACTTTTACCAAAGTAAAACCAGGCGATACGCAGGTTGTAGAGAAGCAAGGATTTTTTGAAGGTCAATTGCACACCAGCACTTGTACCGAGTATATAAAGCCATGGGTCAACGAGAACGATGCAGCAGCAGTTATTCTGTAGATCATCACGAAAGGTCGTCCGAGGCGGATGACACGCAGGACGGCCGGGGTGTGGGACTAGCAACCCTAAATATACCGATGGTACACTGAACGAAAAACACAGTTGAACAACGAAGCCCGAAGATGAATGACATGAAGTTAAACAACGACGCCAAAAGACTTAAATTTGAATAACGACTGCTGAAAGTTAAAGATGCGAGAAATGAGTCGAATCAAATGATTATTTTATTAACTATTGAATAGAGTTATTGTTTCATTTTTAACTATTAATAATGATATTGTGTTTTAATATCGTAAAACGTGGTAAAGTGAAAGTAAATGTCCTATTATTTACTTTGTTTTGTAATTGGACATAATCTGTTAAAAAGAACAAGATTAATTAATTAGTTTAAAATTGAGGACGTTGACATAAAAAATTGAGCGTGCTTCTGACTAGGCCAGAGAAGATAACAGAAGTAAGCAGTGTTGGAATCATAAATTTATTCAAAGTTGGTATAAATTCATCCATTTTATTTTAAGCTCAAAGATTTATTTACATAGCGTGTGAAATGAACAAATCAAACTTAAAGGTTTCTTCCAAGATGTTATGCTACTCAAAAGCAGGCTAAAGATCGAGTTTTTTCTTGGAAATCCGTCGGAATGCCTTTTTAAGTGAGCAGATGCGTTTCGACTTCTTTGAGTCATCTTCAGGGTCATGGTTTTATAATTATTTTCTCCAAAACTTAGCATCATTCATCGGTAACAACTTATTTTAAGAAAAATATTACGGTGACAAATATATGCAGTAGTTAAAATTTTTTTTGTAGCCTGTTTATTTGAGGGTGTGGCTTTGAAGGAATGTAATTTGTGAAATATGGTTAAAATCAGTATCAATTATTCTTCTTGAGGATTACTTAAATATGTTCATGTGAAACGCAAAACTGCTGGTTCATCGGTAGAAGATTAATTCGCTTAATAGCGTTCTTATCGTGTTTCCATTATCAACATAAAAGCACGGCATTTAACATGCTTCAAAAAGTATCAAGCGCTTAGAATAATGAGAAAACTTCCATTTCATCGTATTCTAATTTTAGGATTCCCATCGTTTTTTCTAAGCAATACGAAATTATCTAGCATCTTACTCAACAGCTTTATTTGCATATTTAAACCCTTATCGGATTCCTATCAAGAACATTTAAATAAAGAGCGCCAAGGAACTAAAAATTATCTGATTTCGAGGTATTTACCAATGATCAGCTTGATAAAATCTTCGAATTCTGAAGGAACTGAAATAGAAACAATTAATGTAAGGTGCTGAAAATAACTAATAGATTGTAATTATTGTATTTACCTTTAAATTTAGAAAAAATCATTAAGCTAATCCACCGATAATTTCCATCAAATTCAAAATGATTCGCTTGTGCTCAAAGAATATTGACCATAAATCAATTAGTTTGTATTCACTGACGCATATTATTCGATTTTAAATGATAACCACTGTTGCTGATTTACCAACGAATTGCATAAATATAAAATGGATTCTTTATTGAATTTCAGAAAACGTTACCATAAACTGTCTGTTGGGAGATTTATGCAGTTTATTCAATTATTTAAATTTAAGATTTCTTCTATCACAATCTAATAAATAAAATAGTTTTATAATTTTTTGGCACTTTTCTAAATTATTTAAATTTTGTAATTGGCACAAATTTTTACTGGGAACTTGCCGACATTTGTTGAATTTAATTGATTAGATTCATGGGGAGCTCAGAGGACATTCGCTAAATTATGCAGACAATCTTGCATCTTTCCAGTGCTTGGCCAAGATTGCATGCGAGTTGGCTATGAATGTTGCAGATGTGAATAATGAATGGTGTCTCTATTCGAATGCAGATGAAAGAAATTTAGATTAGGCTTATGTTACTCGTATAATTGTGGCGACGACCCCGCCTAATTTGTCTTCCCGAAAGTCATTAACAGAAAAGGTGGTGACCAAAGAGAATGGTCTTCTTTTGCAATGATAATGTCATCGTGGGTTCGTCATTGAACAAATGTTTTGATTTGCAAATCTATTTTCAAAAATGTTAACACCGACATACCTATTTTAACCAGCTGATTTGCCCGGTCCGATCGTGCAATTAATTTTTTGAATGAAGCATAATATTTTGTAACTCAAAATTAAAAGAATTATTTGTTATTACAAGACGGAAAATTTATTCTATATGTCCCTACAGTGGGTTGTGGTTGGAATGTTTCGAAATGCAGAAATTATAGCAATAAGTCAAATTGGTCAATGGTTTGGACTAAGGCGCTAGCACATGCATTGAGTATGTAATATATTTTCAACTTGTTCCACACCTCCTCCGCCTAAGCAAAATTCTAATCGAAGACGGCGTGGAGCCTCTTGGCCAATCTGCATGTTAACCCAAACGCATAGTGGTTTGCCTCGAATGCGTGTATTTGTATCCACAAGTACGTTCGTTGAACTAATCTGATTCCATAGCTTTCAAAGCATAAGTGGAAAATTTAAGTTTATTTTCATGTTAAAGTTGTAAATATTTCATTGGCTTACATGTTTGAGTACTCCTTTTCGCTAGTTTTATTTAATCAATGTTTTGCCTTTTATTAGCCTTTTCTGGATAAAATTTCGAAAGAGCTCAATCATGGTGGGTTTAAGACACAAACATTCTCGTAAACTTAAGTGTGTTTTCTATTGAAAACGATTGAAATTCATGAAGATTTACGACCATACCCATTGAAGCCTTGGAAAATTAAACTTTTTTCATAAATTATTGTAGCATTTTGAATCAGACTGCATGTTGCACTGTTTTGATGTAGAAAAAAAAACGTTGCTAATATTTTGACGTAGCATTTTCAAAGGCCAGCGAAGATGCATTTGGTGGATCGTGGGGATTTAAAGAGAAATTTATCAGTTTTAAATAATCAATGCATTATTTTTTAACAAGCAGACAGGAAGTTAAGGCGCGTGTTTCAGTTAATATATTCAATAAATGATATTTCATTATTGATGAAGATTATTTTTTCCAAAAATCTAATCAAATATTTCCTAGATCCAATGAAACGGGAAACCAAAATCAAAAAGCCAAATTAAGTGCGCCTTTAGCAAAAACAATTTGGCTCTATGAAAAGTGATGTTTAAAATGTATTCACTAATGACTCAATCTTCTTAGCCAATATTTTAATTCAAATTCAGGTGAATCCGTTTTTTAATATGTGATAGTTGAACAAACTTTCAACACTCTTAACAGCCAAATAGGAAAAACATATGAAAATATTTCAGTGAAGCCGTGATATTTACAGCTTTTATTATTTTTTGTATAAACATTTGCTTTTAATTTTGAGTGTTGCTTATTATTGAAAATTTTTTTGAAATATTGCTTTGAAGAAATTAAAAGCTTTTGTGATATTTTTTGTTTTTGGCTTAGGCAATTTAGCAAATTAACTCCCTGCTATCTGCGCACGACCTTTTTCCCGTATAGCTTTCTTATTTTATTTCTTTTACAAACTGCATATCATTCGAATTTTTTTGAAATACTGTCTTTTAAAAGATATATGGGGCTCCAACAATAAGAACCAACCTTTCGCTACCCTGATAACCCATTCAATCTACACGGTTTTCTTCTTAGTGCCATTAAATTTCGTTTCATTCTCTTCACATTGAAAGGATTCCTCATCATGGCATTTCGATTACTCTCATTATATATGGTCGTCCCGCAGGGGGAATGCTGGGTGACAGGAATACTCTTGGAGGCTAGCATTCTTTGGGGAGTTCCGCCCACACGTACCCGAGGAAATTCCTGCAGGGGGAATGCCTGTCGACAAGAGCACTCTTGGAGGCTAGCATTCTTTGGGGAGCGCCGCCCGCACGGATCCGAGGATATGGGGGGCGCCGTGAAGCTTTATCCTAGGACGACGGGCTACGACCCTGATTGGATGTGGACTACACTTAGGACAACGAACTGAAATCCATGCTTTGAGCTAGCGGATATGATGGTTTGGACCTAGTTGTTTTGCACGGTAGCGCCGAGGTGACACTGGTGTATGAACGGATCCAATTCAACTCTCATACTGTCTCCGTTCCGGTATAACCTTGGAAGGCCTCGAAGTACGTATGAAATTTGCACCATTGGGTTAGTGTTGTAGGTTCCGTTGAGACGGACTCCCGATTAGCGCTGGTCTGGCCCTGCCTGAGTACTTGTTCCCATAAGGGCTTGTGCCAACCCTCGCATGGCCTCCCTGTTCTGCAAAGATAACCATAGGACCAAAAAGGTGACTACAGACACAAACGAAGAAAGCAGCTCTGAGGGGGACCCAATAAAACTGGAGTAACGAAAAACCCTTAAAAAAGATTTAAAAAAATCAAAAAAAAAAAGAAAGCAAAACACCAATAACGACGATGCAACCAGCAGCTGCAGCTACGATGTTAACAGTAAATCGGAAGCGGTACTAACGATGACAAAAACAAGTGACGGAGACGGGAAGACGGACGAAAAACCAACATTAACAGACAGTCTGGTCCAGACTGACATTCCTGCGGCGTTCGGGCGCAGCAAAAAAATGACGCGAACACCAGAGCGTCCTATGGAAGAAAAGCGGGAAACTCTGCAAGATGAGAAACAGAGGCTGATAACCTCTCCCAAGAACGATGGCCGCAAAGTACAATTGCCGCCCAGCGACATAAAGAAGAAAGGCTATAGCAAAAAGCGGGAGTTGTTTTAAAAAGAATACAATCTGCATGCGACTCACCAAAAATCACCAAAGCAGTAAAGATTGGGCTCCTTGGATTAGAGGAGCTCCTAGACCGCATAGGGCAAAGGGAGCTAGTTAAAGGCCGAAGAGGATCAGAAGGCCAAAGAAGAAGAAAAGGCTAAAGAAGTGCTTGGGGTGAAATCTAAAGGGCACGTGTAGAAAGCTCTACAATCTAGACTCAATAAAAGAATGGCGCCTAGCCCAATCGAAGGAGATCGGGATAAAAGAAGGAAGGAAGAGGCACTTGATGGGTGCGGAACACCAGATCAGGGGTTCTAGATAGTGCTTATAAAAGGAGCGAAGAAAGCCACAAAGTGTAGTAAAGTTCGCAAGGACGCCAAACAAGAAAAAAGATCCGATGCAAAACAGAAGAGAAAGAAGCCCCGACGAAGGCCCCGACAGCAGGCACTGCTCGTAAAACACCAAGATGGTCGATCCTACGCGGAGATGCTGCGGGACATAAGGGGAAACGTAAGGCCCAAAGACACTAACACTGCCATTAAAGCAGTGTGACCAACGCAGTCGGGCCATATACTGGTTGAATTTGGAGCGGAGGCAGAGAATAGGGAAGCATTCTGTGACGCAGTAAAGAAAGTCCTCAGCAAAAGCAGAGGTATATCCTCGCTTGAGCCAATGGAAACGATCGAAATAAGAGACATTGACTGCGTCACAGATCTGGCCGAGGTAGACGACCCATCAAAAGGGAGTTCCCTAGCGTAAGCAGGATCAAGGTGAGGCTGACACCAGAAAACTAAAGAAGAACGCGGCATGGCCACAATTGGTTTGACCGAAAAGGACGCCGAATAATTTCTGAATAAGGGCAAAGTACAAATAGGGTGGGTTGTCTGTAGGATATGGCAAAGAGCAACACCTTTTCAATGTTTCATATGCCTTGGCTGTGGTGACACTGAACAAGTATGCAAAGGACCCGATGAGAGTGCACTATGTTACAAATGCGATGAAATGGGACATAGAAGAAAAGAGTATACAAATGAGGCACACTGTATTCTTTGCAAGGATGCTGATCCAAGACAGGATTTTGGGCACATCTTGGGATCAGAAAAATGCCGGGTTTTCAAGGAAGCCTTAGCGAAGGCAAAATCAGAGCTTAAATGACCTGAACACTGCAGCTAAATCTACACCGCAGTTCAACCGCACAAAATCTGCTTGAGCAGTTTGCGAGTGGCATGAAAGCTGACTTTTTGCTGCGGAGTGAGCAACACCAAGATAAAAGTTCAGTATCATGGTATCCTGATGAAACTGGTACTGCCACCATCTGGGTTCGAGATAGTGATTTCCAGGTGGAAAGCTGTGGTGGTGGGGATGATTTTGTGTGGGTTAGGTGCTCAGGGACCAGCTTCTTTAGTGTGTACCTTATGGCGAATGAATCGCTATCATCTTTCCAAGCCATGCAACAGGATTTAGAGGGCGCTTTCTCGAGCGAAGACGGGAATGTGCTCGTAAGGGGAGGCTTCAACGCTAAAGCAATTGAATGGGGCATGCCACAGACAGATCCGTGGGAAAAAGAATCCTAGAAATGGCGGCAAGGACGGCACTCATCGTACCAAACACCGGCAATACGCTTTCCACCGTATTGGCTGTGAAGGAACCATACCAGAAGTGACATTCGACTCGGAGTCCTTAGTACGGAGGATACGCATTTGGAGAGTATTAGAGGACTACTAAGCCAGTGATTATCAGTGTATTCTACTTGAGATCACTAATGTTGTGTCGCGGCGTCCGTGCTCTCGACTTTCTACAACTGGATGGAACATCGGAAGGATGGACGTCGAGAGGTTTGTCAAGGTACTCACGGCAGGTGCACCGCTGCAAGGAGATTCAGAGAGGACGAGAGAACTGGCAGCTCAAGACAGGGTGAACTCAACTATGAGCATCATTACGACTGCTTGCAAAGCTTCTATGCCCCGTCAAAAACCCCGGCACGACGAGCTCCCAGTGTACTGGTGGTCAATAAAACGAAGCGAGTGTCACAAGCTTCGGCATGAGGCTCAACGGGCACGGAACCGTTACGAGACAAGCAACTGGGTTGCAGCATATAAGTTGCCTTCGCAAATTGATCAACAACAGCAAGGCTCGCTGCTGGCATGATCTAGTGGACAATGTGGAGACCTGGCCCGAAGTAATGTGTCAAACGATTCTGGGCTAGGTTCTCAGGTTGACAGGGGAGGTGTTGAGTGGGTAGTCCAGTCACTTGCGAGCATGGAAGTCCCACACTCTGTGCGTAAATGGCACTCACCTCCCAAAAAAAAATATATGGCCAATTGACAGATCTTGGATTACTAGTAATTGTTAAATAAAAACAGCGTTGTTTTCTTCATGACTATACTTATGTATTTTTTCCCGTAAATACGTTTTTCGACACGGAACATCCAGTCTTCCTCAGTACCCTAAATAATTTTCCCTTTTAACCCAGCATTCATGCAACCTACTTTTTCCTTTACTTAATACAACAATCACCATTATTATCACTTAACAAGCAATAAGTCTATTAATTTTGAATCACCATGTCCAGCATACTCATTCAACCTCCGATTCGCAGATACTTTTCTAACTTCAATACCTTGGCATATGTCGAGTTTACTGCTCCTTGATTCCTCGTTGATGGCCGTGAGGTTTTCCATTGTTATCATGTGTCCTTCGTTTATGAAATACTCTACAACTGATGATTGCATACTGTTTACTTTTTGTTCTTTATGCTAGCAACTTCTTTGGTATGTTCTTCAAACCATGTTTTTACCAGTCGTTTAGTTTGACCTACATATACTTTTTCACATACTGGACGCGTGATTTTGTTTACCCCGCTTTTTTCATCCTTGACTTCTCGATCTTTTGCGCTGCAGTGCATTGTTTTAAGCTGCCTATTCCTGCCAAACCAACCGTGAAAGTAGTGCCAAATTTTGTTGCAAACATAACGAGTATAGAGTTTACAAGCGATAAATTACATTTTTTAAATAGGGGACTCGAAAATGCTATCAAGTCTAAGCCTGAAATAGAAAATATTTTAATAGACATCGAAGCAGGAATAAAATGGTTAAGTCAGGATGAAAAGCAAGATATATGGCTAGATGCAAAAAAGAGTTGTATCAAGGTATGATCCAGGGCAGTGCAAAAAGAGGTTTATTTCTTGAAGGTGGACAAGAGCAACTAAGTTGTAGTAATAGGGAAGCATGAATATGATCAATTGGTTATGGATAAAGTGAAAAGTGGAAACTCCCTTCAACTAAGAATGAATCCATTATCAGAAAGCGTGAAAGGGGTGAAACTGGTGGAAATTTTGAAAATATGGGGAAATTGAAAATGCCAACTTCATTGTTACCTAGAATGAGGTGTCAATTGAAAGCCCATAAAAAAGGAGAAGAGCTACGTGAAGTGGTAGCAAATAGTAACTCTAATATGGATAAGATTACAAAATGCAAAAAATTAGGCAATCCATATGGGGCGAGGTTAATAAAAAAATCATCAGAATTAATCAGTAAATTGAGAAGTATGACAGTGATGGATAATGAAGTGTTAGTGTCTTTTGATGTGCAGAAATCGTCTCTGAGCAAAGCGGCAAAACAGGCAGTATTTCAACTAGTTAAATGGCTCGAAAAATTCAACACATCAATAGAATGGAGGAGGAAGGTGGTTCAGTAGGAAAAATTAGCAAATCTATGCATGAATGAGATTTATTTCACGTTCTGAAATTCTTTGTATAAAGTAGCCAAAGGACTAGCAATGGGTAATCCGCTATCACTATTGCTAGTGGCAATATTCATGTCAAGCATAGAACAGATCATTGAAGAGAAAGAATGGATGCCGCAAAAATGGTAAACAAGTAGATACGTAGATGACAGTATAGCGATAGTCCATAAAGAAAAAGTGAACGAACTAATTATTAGCTTGAATAGCATTCATAAAAGCATAAAATTCAATATGGAAATGGAGGTAGAGGGTCTTATCCCCTTCTTGGATACGTAGATCATTAGGAGGGAGACAACGTTGGAGTTCGACAGTTATCGTAAACCAACTAACTATCAAAGAACTATTCCGGCAACGTCGTGGCAATATATACCCTCGGGTCGAATACTAAGAAAGTATTAACACCGACAAACCCTTCAGCGCGGAGGACATTTTCCACCATTCTACGCCTGCAAGTAAGCTCAATGGAGTCCCTTATGGAGTGGAAGAATATTGAAAACACAAAGAATTAAGTCTGAGTCGTCAGAGGTGACTAATAAAGTAACCATAGCCCAGTTTCTGCGAGATTCCCAAGAACTCACGTCATATCAGACCCTGACAGACACCGTAGAGGAAACCCACACTCGAATGCTGGAGCTTATCAGTAACTTCTGATAGCCAACAGAAGATTTCAATAGATAAATCAAACAGTTCCATGGAACCTAACATAGCCAGGCACTAAGCTTAGACAGCCTATTCCAATCAGTTGACCAGTTAATCACTTCCAAAGACTAGAAAATCTCTTCTGAACTAGGTGATACTACATTCGTCACTAACAAATCCATGGTAGGAGGGACATCCAGCAAAATGGCAGACTACATGAAACTAGCCAAACTAATGGGGCAAATGATCCCTTTATTCTCAGGAGCCCTTACTCTACCATAATTTACGAGTTGCAAACCTTTTAAGGATGCAGCAAACAAGTCTGGCAATATTTGAACAAATTGGAGCGCTGAGTGCTTATGCAAATCTTCCGTGCTAATTTTCTCTAGCTGCCCCACAACACTCGACGCTGTTGAAGAACTCCTAAACCGATTGTATCGACCTCGGGAAATTTATCAGGAGTTAGTTATCGGACTAGCCACAGCCAAGCGATTCCCTACTGAAACGTTTACTGCCTACTCTCACGAGTGCGACAACTTTTGAAGCGTAGGCAGGACGCAGCCAATATCAAATATGGAAAGGAGGCAGTAAAGGTTTTGAGTCAGCAATTGGAGGATGTTGCTATGATATCCCTCAAAGGTGGAGTCACGAATCCTCACCTACGCCAGTTCACTGGACTCCCCAAGAACTTAGTTTCAGCTATCCTATAAGCCAAACCACCTTTTCACCCAACCCGCTTGCACCATCATTCCAGCCTCGGAATGAAAACGAAGAAAGCATCCCAAAGCACGTGCAAGAACGCAAAAAGTAGCACAAGATAACTTGCAACTTCTGTAGTAAACTTGAGCATACTAAGTCTAAGTGTTTAGAGTGCAAAAACACCCCTTTTTGTCCTACTTATAAGCAGGATGGTCATGATCTAAGAGACTGTAGGGCCCAGCCAGCCACAATAAAATAATAGATTCGACTCTGATTAGAATTAAATTGGGAACTAATCTCGGTGGAACTAAACTGTTTTCTGCCATTCTACTCCGAGATATAGGAATACAACCTACAACTATGTACATTGACTATAGACACTGGCGGACATGTAAGTCTGATAAAAACATCAGCTGTCAAACCAAGCAGAATTGATCCACGTCCAAAGATAGCACTAGAGTGTCCGTTTGGACGGGGGAAAACTCTAGGAGTTATAGTGACAAATTTAGCCTCACCACTCCCTTTTTCTGTAACTTTCAAGTAGTGGATGAAACACCCGGAGTCGTTGATGATGGATATTAGGCAAAGATTTTCTAGCTAAGAACTGCACCGTGGATGGCCCTACTCAAACTTTCAGATGTTCTCGCACAGAAATCAATCTAAGAGAGTTTTCCCTCCGATTATCCTTCCCTTTGAATGGGAGCTATCTACAGAAGAGATACACGGGAGCGTCGAATAACGCAGACTTAGACCCTGGTAAGGAGCAAGCAGGTGTGACGCTCGAGTCACCCATTCACGGACAACAAAGCCAAATGGTAGGCACGACCAGTAAGGATAGGGAAGGTGGGAGGTACATGACTACTTTGGAAAAGGCTGTCACCTTGTGTCTCGTACCCAGCAGATAGTGAAAGTACTCCTAAAATTGCCACAGGAAATGATCTGTCATTTGCCAAAAATTCGTGGCGAAATTTTCATAGCTATGATGCAGTGTACCTACGAGAACCAATATGCGAAGCATTAGTAATGCTCGAGACATTGGCCGAACCTAATGTCTCGAGGTTATAACAGATAACCACAACAACACACATCAGAGTTTCATTTCATCGATTGAGCGAAAATCAGGTTCACCAAACATCTTTTTTGCAAACGCAACTGCAAAAGAGTATCTTTTTACACAATTTTCATCCTGGAGAAGAATGTTGAGATTCATATCATACATCTTTAGATGAAAGAATGCTAAGTCATAAACACACTCTTATACCTCTGTGCCACTAAGAAGTGAGGAAGTACGCGCTACTCAAGTAAAGATCATCATTTCTGTACAGCAGGAAGTTTAAGCAGTGAGATTTCACGTTTACAATTAAACAAGAAGTCATTGCATGGAAGCTTCTTCAAAAAGTTGAAGCCATTTATCAATGACAAGGACATATTACGTGTTGATGGATGTCTATAATTGTCATTTTTATCTTACAAACAAAAACGTCCAGCGATACTACCAGGTAAATTTTATGTCACCGCGCTTGTTATCAGACTTTATAAGGTGTCCCTTAACTCACTCAAAGCTTTCTTCAACGGTAATTTTGGATGACAAACACTCGGTTTCAAATCAAAGCTATTATTCGTAAATGCATGCGATGCGCAAGGTATCGATCTCAGAAGCTTCAGCAATAAATGCCTTCATTACCTGCTCTTTGAGTTACACCTTCTCGAGCGTTCGCTCACTTTGGCGTCGCTTATGAAGGACCATTTTCCACCCATATAACCAAAGGACGAGGACACAAATTCACTAAGAAATATTTTGCAGTATTTACATACATGGTCTTGCGGGTCACATATCTTGAAGTTGTGTCGGATTATTTATCACTCATGTTTATGACAGCGCTCGATCGTTTGATTGCTTGACGAAAATTATATCACAGCATTAACTTGGTTAATTGAACACCATTTTGAGGTGCATATACATGCATTACCAGCTCTTTCGTGAGGCATCGAAGCTCAGCACTGAAGTTGCATCTGTAGTTGCCAATCAAAGCATCAAATGGTCTTACAATCCTTGAATGACTCCCCGCCTTAGAGGTCTGTAGGAGGCCGTAGTAAAAAGTTTTAAACATCATATTACTTGCTCTCAAGCACGTGCAATGCTTGCCTATGTGACAAAGTTTTCTCGGTATGATGGAAGGTGGCAAGACTCGTGCTGATCAGAAAGGGAAAGTGAAATTTCGGATCACCGTCTGCATACCGCCTATTATGCATACTTGACATGGCTGGGAAATTGCAAGAGAAACACATTATGGGAAAAATCACTGACGCACTTTATGCTGCTAGGGACCTTTCTCTTCAATAGTATGGTTTCAGAGCAGGACGCTCCACCATTGATGCAAATGCAGAGGGGGTGAACGTGGTCCAAAAGGCAGAGGCACATACCCGCCCAAGCGACGGATCGTTCTGTTGGTAACACTTGACGTTAGGACCACTTTCAACTCCGCTACGCTAGAAAACCCTTTTCAAGTACAAAAATATCTGATACAGCTTCTAAGGGACTTCCTGATGGACTGAAGCTGACTTTATAACATAACACAGTGCCAACAAAAGATGGAAGTTACACCGTCTATTGCCCAGGGATTTACCCCTGGTCCAGTCCTATGGAACGTATCTTAGGATGGGCTACTGAGAGTGGAGACACCAGATGAGTCACGGTTAATCAGCTATGTGAACGATGTTGTCACTCTAGTGACAGAATGCACCATTGAACAAGTGCAGCTTAGATTAGGTATGCTAGTTAATAGTACTGGAGGAAATCGAAGTGGTCATCTTGACACAAAGAGACTTTCTAGAGTAAGGATGATCAGTATTGGGGACATAACAATCGAATCGAAGACTGAACCCCAGGGGCCATTAATCGACTCTTAACAAACCAGGGTAATAACTGAGGAAATTGTTTCGGACATATCGGCTCTGAGCCGGCTTATGGCTAACATAGGGGACCCAATCCATCAAGAAGACGTCTCTTGATGTGTCTTGTAAGGTCAGTGTTACTTTATGAATCAAAAATATGGGGTAACGTTCTCAGTAAGGATGTATACAAAAACCGCTCGTCACAGGTACAGAGAAGAGAAGCACTAAGGATTGCATGTTCATATCTGACAGTCTCTGATGCCGTGGTGAGAGTTATTGCAGGCATGATACCTATTACCTTGCTTGCTAGAGAGCGCCGCGCTATTTACCTACGTCGAACTGAAGACACAAGGGAGACTGTTGCCCGCAAGGAGAGATAGCGCTCATTCAACGATTGGCAGCAGTCGTGGGTGCATTGTACGAAGGGAAGGTGAACCACGTGGCTATCTCAAATCTGAGACTATGGCTAAATTGAAGCCACGGTGAGAGTGACTTCTATCTTACCCAGCTTTTCAGAGGGCATGGGTTGTTTTAGTCTTATCTGCACAAGTTTGATAGGTTACGGTCCCGGACTGTCAATTTTGCTGAGAAGAGGAATATGATGTCTGGTGGATGCAAAAAATGGGGCAGACTACGAAGGGCCCTCTACAGGGAGATGAGAGAGCTTACCCCGAATATTATAGTCGCGGTGATGCTTGGATTGGCTAACACATGGAAACATGTGGCACATAATGTTCTCAGTCCTAAAACATAAAAAGGACTCACAATAGCCGGGGAGGTTGGAGTTCGAAGGAAAGCTTGTCTAGAAACTCCTCTTCCTTCCTCCCCTCTCGCATGAGAAGGAATCCCTTAGCTTGAAAGTGCCTCACGGCGTAGCAAAATGACACCTATCCTCCAGTAAAGTGTCAAATGGTTCCAGGCTAGGTTCTCAGTTTGACAGTAGAGGCGTTTAGTGGGTAGTCTAGTTGCTCAAGAATATGGAAGTTCCACACTTAGTGCGTAAATAGCATTCACAAAAAAAAACAAAAAATCAAAAATTAGCAAAAACATATAAAACGAGTGCCTGATGATGCGATTATTGCTTTTGAGGAGTTTTCCATATTCATGTATTGAAACGTGGTTGTGAGTTTACTCTCAGAATTAATGGTGACCTTTCAGATATAACGCCTCTGACACCAGGCCATTTCCTTAATGGTGCAATTTCGAAAGTACCACCTGAAGCACCAGTCCTCCTAAATACCACACTGGCAAACGGTTGTCAATATGCGTAATCATTTTTGGCAACGATAACGTAAAGAAGTATTACACGAGCTCCAGCAACACTCAAAATAGCTCAGTGGTGACTCATCACCACAAATCCGTGATCTAGTAATTATCACTAACAATCAAGAGCCACCACAACATTGGCTACCCGCGCAAATGCTGAAAACTCATTCTAGCTCTGACAGTGCTTACCCTGATTACAGTTAATTCGACATTCAAACAATCAACTCACCTAGGAGTACCATTACTTGTCAACAACGAGGTCTGCAATGCATTTTCCAAAGCAACGGGAGTCACTATGGCGGGCGGTGCTAAAGATGGTCTCAATTAAAAATGTTTTATCTAAATGTGTCTCCGCATAGAACACATCCAACGTACAGAACCCTACATAGCACTTGCATAATATATTGTAAGTAATCGGAATCTCGTTATATCATTGCTGACAAGCAATGAGGCGCGCGTATGTTCATGCAAAACGCAATCCATTGAACGCGTCAATTGATTCTTTGAACGCATTACCTCGGTCATACGCGGACAAATTTTTCTGTTCTTGTGAGTCCGTCATGAAAGAAACGTCACGATGTTAATTAAATGTACTGGTGAAAAACTGTAAAACTAACTATGATATAATTAAAAGAACATTTTGTAGAAAAATCCTTTTTTTTCTTGAGCCCTTTAGCTCAGTCAGATTCTTTGGAAACATTTTCCTATATTCCTTGTTGTCAGTGTAAGCACACCGAACAGTCGAGGTCCGCCATCCGCGTGAATTGATTGCCAAATAAATTGTTTAATTGATATTTTCGTTCTTTTTGTTATTATTCACATCCATTGTTCCTCCCCACTGAATCATCCTGACAGTTCAGAAGTGGGATGTTGGATTTGATAACCGAATTAAATGGATTGACGGTGAAAGTGCTGTGCGAGAAGTGCCGATATCATGGATTGGCGACCGCCGGGAACAAGTCCATGCTGGTTCAACGCCTCGCCGAATTGGGTGATAAAAGTGTGACAGGGATAGATAGTGATCTCTTGCCGAGAGTCCGCGAACTCGAAGATCGTTCATAAGTGCAAGCGTAAACACGAACGCACACACACAACCGTATGTGGCACCGCAGTTGCCGTCGTCGACCAATATGACTTAACCACTCGCATACACGATGCCTACGCATATACATGGACCGATGATGAGTAATGTTTCGTTTGCTTCACATCACCAGCCGCGCATGCAGGTCACAAATGCCTCCGCTCCGGCGGGTCCGCATCTCGCTCAACCGCCAACAGGCATGTACTCGTATGTATATCAACCGACGAGCGAGATCGGGTCTGTGAATGTTCGCGACATTGCCGATGTGTTGCCGGAGTTTCACCCGTTTGCCACCGATTCTTTAACGTCCGAACAGTTTGTGTGTCGTATCACACAACTAAAGGAAGCCTACCGATGGCGTGACCGTCTTGTGCTGCTTTCAATGTTTTCGAAGTTGAAGGGTGCTGCTAAAACATGGATCGACATGTCGCCAGTTTTTAATTCTTGGACAGAGTATGTCGGAAAATTTCTTATAGATTTTCCGTGTCACATGAACATAGCCGATACTCATCTCCGTACGGCTGAAACGAAACGCAATTTTACCGAATCGATGGAGGAATATTATTATCGAGTTCTAGCGTTAGGCCGGAAAGGTGGATTGCCTGACGCAGCAATCATAAAATACGTGATAAATAGTTGCAACGATATCGATTTCAGGAAAATATCATCGGAACAACAATTTAATTTTTGCCACGAATTATTATCAGCAATTCGACGCTATACCGACACTTGCCGTTTAAAAAAATCTTTCCAACCGAAACCCCGGGCATACGACATGCGTCCGCCGAGTCCTACGAGTAAGCCTGAAACACCGTCATTACCGAGAAACCCGAAAGAACCCGTCTGCTATAATTGTTTCAAGCCCGGACATATCTCCGTCCGTTGTCCACAACCGCAACGCCGTGCAAGATGTGCAACATGCAATCGTACCACTCATCAAACCACCGATTGCGCGCATATGAGATCTGCGCCAGATAGCGCGAAAACGTACAAAATCCAGACGAATGAAAATGGAAAGGAAATCATCAAAGTGGTGTCAATACGAGGTCGTGAGATTTGAGCATTCGTGGATCCGGGGAGCACTAGAACGTTGATGAGAGCATCGTTGGCGAACACTATAGGTGATATCGTTCCTTGCAATGTTGTTCTGTGCGGATTTGCGGGTGGTAAATACGAATGTACGAGCAAAGTAATCGTCTCAATGAACATTGATCACAAGACGTATGACGTAAATGTGTTAGTTCTCGAGGATGATTGTATCGAATACGAAATGCTATTAGGTCGGGACGTGCTATGTTGAGACGGAACATTTGCTGGTAATTCGAGGGAAAGAATGCTGGTGGGAAAATGACGAGGCATTAAAATTGGGAACATCCTTAAAAGCCAAGGAACAAAACCAAGTAAAAACGTTGTTGTCTGAGTTCTGTACACTTTTTGCAACAAATTTACACGAATTGGGAAAATGTTCGGCTGTAAAGATGACAATATCGTTGAGCACACGCGAACCGGTTACACAACGACCATATCGACTCTCATATGCAAAATGAGAAGCCGTCAAAGCATCATAGACGAACTACTCGCCGCCGATATTATACATCCATCGGAATCTGCATATGCTTCGCCTATCGTTCTCATAGAGAAGAAAAACGGCAAAAATCGTTTATGCGTGGACTATCGCCAATTAAATGGAAAAACGATTAAGCAACCTTTCCTTATGCCGAATATCGAGGATTAGTTTGCTAAATTAGCAGGCAACAAATATTACACCACGCTTGATCTAAGGATGGGCTACCATCAAATCGAAGTGGACGAAACGTCGAAACCGTACACCGCTTTCGTTACTCATAATGGACATTATGCGTACAATCGCATGCCTTTTAGTCTGGTGAGCGCGCCGAGAGTTTTTCAAAGCTTAATAAACAAGATAATTTCAAAAATGGGGCCCGGAAAAGCGATTGCGTACTTGGACGATATAGTTCTACCGAGCAAAGACATAGAGACTGGTCTATCGTCACTCCGAAAATTTTTAGAACTTTTGAAATCTTACGGATTAACAATGAGACTTGATAAGTGCAGTTTTCTTGCCGACGAAATCGAGTACTTGGGACATTTTGTCAACGATGAAGGCATAAAACCGGGAGAACAAAAGGTTAGCGCGATAAAGAACTTTGAAGCGCTGAGGAATGTAACCGAAGTGAGACGATTTCTCGGCCTCACAGGATTTTCCCGAAAATTCGTACCCAATTATTCGCTGATTTCGAAACCGATCACTCAACTGCTGAAAAAATACACGGAGGGATCGAAACACTTTCTATGGGGAAGTGACCAATCCGAATCGTTCCAGAAACTCAAGGAGAGTCTATTCAACGAACCAGTGTTGGCGATGTTCGATATCAACGCACGACACGAAATACACACTGACGCCAGTACAGTCCGACTTGCTGGTGTATTACTGCAGTCGATGGATGGAAAGAATTGGAAACCCGTCTTTTACTATAGCTGCCATTGTTCCGAAGCCGAAAGCCGTTATCACAGCTACGAGCTTGAGGTGCTCGCTGTGGTCGAGAGTCTAGACAGATTTCGTGTTTATGTTCTAGGCAGACCCATCCGTGTAGTTACCGATTGTTCAGCGATAACGCATATGCAGACGAAAACCGAAATGATCCCTCGTACTGCCAGGTGGATGTTACGATTGACTGAATACGATGCTGAGCTTGTGCACCGACCCGGACGACGACTTGTACATGTCGATGCACTCAGCCGAGCTCCCGAGCTGCCGCCCGAAGATCCTGAAGTTGCAGGACTCGTCATGGCTATAACAAGTGGATCAGACGATTGGATTTATACTATGCAGTTGAAAGACGATCAACTCCGGCACATAGTGAACGTTATTCAAAATAAAATAAAAGATGAACGTGTTAAACAAATCAAAAGTGAATATGAACTAAAAGATTTCCGTTTGTATCGAAAGTTTAACAAGCAGCTAAAATTAGTGATACCAAAATCCGTCAGACTACGTGTAGTGCAAAACTTTTACGATAATTACGGACATTTCGGGGTTGAAAAGACAATGGGGCGCATCCAATAAAATTATTGGTTTCCTAAAATACGTAAAGTGGTAAAAGATTATATAGACTCGGGTGTTAATTGCTGCTACAATAAATTGCGTTCAGGAAAGCCTGAAGGACGTTTATATACGGAATCGATGTTACCGATACCTTTCCGTCAATTGCATATCGACCACCTTGGACCGTTCAAGCGTAGCAAAAGGGGCAATATGTATATGGTTGCAATTTCCGATCCTTTTTCGAAATATCTAGTGGCAAAACCCGTCCGGAATACCTCTACGCAAAACGTGATTAATATTTTAATTGATCTAATGAGCTATTTCGGTTTGCCTACGCGAATTATAACCGACCGTGGTTCCGCATTTGTTTCGCGAAAATTTGCTGCGTTCTGCAAGTCACATGAAATTACTCATATCAAAACTGCAGTCCGTACTCCACGTGCAAACGGACAAGTGGAGTGTGCAAACCAAACCATATTGTCTTATCTACGTACGACCGCCGAAAATAAAAACGATTGGGACGATTTACTACCCGCGCTGCAATGGAGTATAAATACGCAGAGGAATAATACTACTGGATTCAGTCCAAACGAAATCATATTCGATTTTACACTCAGAGATGTGACAAATAATAATCTTATCTCAGTTCTGCAAGACGAGTTTATTAACAAAAACGAATCAGAACCAGTACTCGTGGACCTAGCAACTAAACGAATACAGCTTTGGAGAATATTGAAAATCAGCGGCTGCGTTGGAAGGAACGTTTCGACAAAAAGCATTCTTCGCCCAAAGAATATATGATTATCGATATTGTACTCATTGAGAACGAAGCTGTTTCGACTGGGGAGAGTCGAAAGTTGGAACCCAAATTTAAGGGACCCTATATAATCGCCCGCATTCTTGGCAAGGAACGGTGCCTTATCGAGGATATACCAGGTTTACGAATTTCACAAAAGCCGTTTTGTTCAGTTTACGCCGTTGACAAGATCCGACCGTGGTGTTCAAAACCACTGGAAATCGAAACAGACGAAGAAACCAATGACGGAGTCAGCAGTGACGAAATCGAGGACGATTCCGATGCAGGAATGGCCGAGTTGTCAGTGTAAGCACACCGAAGATCACAGACACGACGATACTGTCATTCGACATGAGACAGTCGAGGTCCGCCATCCGCCGTGAATTGATTGCCAAATAAATTGTTTAATTGATATTTTCGTTCTTTTTGTTATTATTCACATCCATTGTTCCTCCCCACTGAATCATCCTGACATTGTAAACAGGGAATTTTTCCTTGTTTTGAATGAAAGTGTATGGAATTGGTAGAATGTTATGGAAAATTTGAGCCCGATTTAATTTGGGTAAGCTTGGTAGTGACTGAGCATATAATTGACCGCCACGACCGCCAAACAGGAAACACTAACAGAGGAACAATTGAGTTTCCGAATTCGTTAATCTTATCGGCATAACTCCTTCGCACTTCTCTAGACTTAACGTTTTCAAATCGTTGAAAGGTTGACTAAGGGTTCGTTGAAAAATCACGGATGAGAACCAGAAAAACCATTACAGATTCGGGCAAGAAAATTTTGAGTTTTTCTAGAAGTGAGTCTGCAGCTGATGCCCTAAACAATATTGTTCGATGAGCAGCGTAAAAATCAAATGGTAGCAACATACTATTGAAACTAGGATCTTTAACTTATTTTTAAGGTTTCGTACTGCTTACAAAATCATATTGAAATCGATATTATCTGTTCGTCCGTTTGCGTCTCTTAGCAGTTTTTTCTCCAAAACAATGGCATCTACAGACACCAAACCTGGTGGGCAGACCATAAGCGATAACCGTAGAAGGAGCGAGAGTTCCCATATCAGAAGGCAATCCTTAAATTTTTTTCTACCAAAGGTAGTCATCTAGGGTGTCAAAGGTCTCGATGAGAACTTCCCAAAACAGGCCTTTAAACAATATTGCCAGCTTCGCAGAGTGAGCGGGGAAATATGTAAACAATTTTTGTGCCCCCCTCGCGATTGGACACATGTGGTTCGTGAAATCTGAAAAATTCTATTTAATCTTATCTAAATCACCTTCATGAAGACTTCTGCTCACAACTCTTATGGCTCAAAATCACCAAGGTGGCAAATTTGGTTCCGACACCATTTTCACCTATAAAATTTTGAAATAGTTGGGTCATAATCATCTTTAAGTACTAGATTTAGTTAGTTTTATCTAAACCCTTCATTTTTATTTGCAAAAAGATGTTAAGATTCTTTTTTCTCTCATGAAACTGGGGAAAAAGTCATTTTGGGAACGCGTCCCAATACCCATTTCCGTATATGACATGTTCATGAAACAATGAAATACTAACTGAAAAATTAAATTTTCCAGCACGTTTGATACATTTAGTAGAATATCATAATCACAATAATTTATAAAGATAATGTGACCAACTTCAGATTTTATCTTACACGCAACTTTGTCCGGTAGTCTGTAGGTCACTTCGTGCACGCACTCTATTCTGTCAAAAAAGGAGTGTCCAATTATGGCATACCTAGCGCGGCTGTGCGGTCGCGAGCTGAAATATATCAAGTGAGATAGCGTTCGATTGATTTGTGGTGATTTTCAAATAATTTTCAAGGTTAGATTATTTCAGTTGTTTATTTTGGTATCGTACATCAATAGTGCATCATAACGGGAACGCTACTAAATCATTAACATACCAATAAATGAAGATAATTAGTCGTAATACCATTGAATAATACTGATCGTTTTCCGCCGGTGTGATAAAGTGACATACAAGATGGCCGATGACTATTTAAAACATTACGAAGCGTTGAAAAATCATTTCGGCAACGATCATTTCGAGAACGTTGTCGAACATGACATGTGTTCCCGTAATGACAACTATGTTCCCATAATTATATTTTTATTAAGATTTAACTTGTAATTGCTTTTTTGTGAATTTGTGTTATTAAATGATCATATTCATTTTATGAATTATAGTAGTGATTGAAGTGACTTTAAATTTACTGCTTTGGTTGTAGAAACGTAATCTAAGCCGAATTTCAAAATTTTCGTTTTTGCTGGTTTTTCGTCTGGAACAAAAGTCAATAGTAGTTGTTTAGTATAGTACGACCTTCGAAGAGCAGCTGTAAGTTTTATTTAAAATAAAGAGTTTGACTTGCTGTTACAGTTAATTTTACATTTGTTTTAGATTTAGCCTAGGAACATGAAGACCGAAGAACTCAGAAAGAAAAAGATTCCCAAAAAAAATATCAATAAAAATAGCGCCGCTTCCATAAAACAACGCCAAAAAGCGAATGCAAGAAAACGAGAGTTGAAAAAAGCGAAGGATAGAGAATATTATCAAAAAAAGAAGGCTGCAAATAAAGCAAAATCTATAAATGCGATGACAGAGAGAGAGAAGCGTAAGCAAAGAGCTCTGTGGAAAAGAAACTCTAGAAAATATAAGCAGAAGAAAAAGGACTTAGCCAACATAGTAGATAATACTCCACCACTTTCAGAAGAAGAAAACATAAACAATGAAACTCCACGTTCAACAAAACGTAAACACCAAGGCAGGAAAGTGGTCAGAAAAGAAAGAGCCAAAGCTTATCGCACTATAGCTAAGCAAAATTCTAAAATAAAGAAGATGCAAAATAAAATCGATTCGTTGAAGAAAAAAATTCAACGCCAGAAAAGACGAGAAGCAATGTTGAAAACAGCTTCCCAAAATGAGACATCACCAAACACCAAAGTTGACCATTTAATCAGAGACTGTAATGTGACTGCTGATGTACGAAAAAAGCTTTTATTTGCAGAGGTTATGACCTCACAATTACAGGTAACTGCTGATAGTTTATCTAAGAATTCTAAAGAACGAGAAGCATTCCAAAAAAGTGTGAGTGGTACAATCGTTAAAAAATACCGTATGTTGAATATGACCAAAAAATGTTTACCTAAGAATAGAGATAATAAAAATATTCTTAAGGCTGATGCAAAACAAAGAGTGTGTGTTGTAACAGCAGAAATCCGATCTGAAATAGTCAACTTTTTTGAAAAAGATGAAATAAGCAGAATGTGTCCTGGAAAACGAGATTTCATTAGGAGAGGTGCAACTAAAAAGCAGAAACGTATTCTCTTAAATACAATTAAAGATTTGCATCCAAAGTTTATGAAAGCCACAGGGATTAAATTATCTTATAATACATTTCTGAGGGAAAAATCATTTTGGGTTGTTAACCCAACGGCAAAAGATCGGAATACCTGTTTGTGCGTGCGACATGAAAATTTCGAATTCATGATCAAAAAATTATACAGAGTAAATGAATTAAACTATGGAAAAGTTTCAAAACTAATCAAGGACGTCAGTTGTGATGAGACATCTTATGACTG
This sequence comes from Odontomyia ornata, assembly GCA_963969285.1. Classification (NCBI taxonomy): domain Eukaryota; kingdom Metazoa; phylum Arthropoda; class Insecta; order Diptera; family Stratiomyidae; genus Odontomyia; species Odontomyia ornata. Next base: position 461,974,297 of record OZ017739.1, read on the forward strand.
CATGTTTTCCCGATGTGATAAATGTAAAGAAATACCAATGACCGCTAGTGAGAGTGATGAAGATTCAATTAATTATTTACAATGGGAATCTACGAAAGAGGAAAGATTAATAAGAGGTGAAAAGAAGATCGTGAAAATTGTGAAGAAAGTTCTTGCTACCAGCACCATTAAAGAATAAAAATTCAAACTAGCAGAGGAGATTCCAGTTATGAAAAAACATATTTATGGTATTTATTATCACAACAAAGTTAAAGAAGGAGTGAGAAAGAATTTAAAGAACAATGAACTTATGTTGCAAATAGATTTCTCAGAAAATTATGTCACAAAATATGACAGAGAAATTCAATCAATACATTTTGGTGCATCTAAAATGCAGATAACAATTCATACTGGCGTCTATTATCATAAAGATGATAAGAACAATTTGCAGACATCCTCATTTGCCACTGTTAGCGACTGTCTAGACCATCAAGCCCATGCAGTATGGGGTCACTTGAAACCAATATTAAGAAAAATTCTTGTGGATAAACAACACATTGATACGCTTTTCTTTTTCTCAGATGGGCCTACGTCGCAATATAGAAATCGCACCAACGTTTATTTGTGGCTGAGGACCTAAGTAGGGTGCTGTGAACAAATAACCAAAGCTGCTTGGTTTTATAGCGAGCCAGGACATGGAAAAGGTCCGATGGACGGAATAGGAGGATATTTGAAGAGGACTGCAGACAAGCATGTACTTATGGGGAAAGATGTCAAAAATGCAGATGATTTCATTGAAATTTTCAAAGATTCAGCTGTCATGTTGCGTAAAATAATGAATGAGGAAATCATTAGCATCAAAAATACAGTTCCCGAAAAAATTGATCCAGTTCCTGGAATTTTGAATATCACAAAAGTTACATGGGAAAAAGCATTAGGGAATGTGATTAAACTAGACCAGCACGGTCAAAACCAAAGAGCAGTTAAATTAAATATATTATCAAATACTCATTTAGAAAACATACATCAAATGGAAAAACAACCCATTAGAAATACATCCACCACACTGAGAAAACAGCATTTTGATACAGAGTCGGAAGCTTCTAAATATATGACACCCCTAGACTTCAAGCTAATAGATAATTTGAAACCTAGAAAAAGCATATATGATGAGGTGTACAGTTCATCCGCTTCTGAGGATGAAGATCTTATGACAGTGCGTCGTAAAAAAGAACAAGAACGAGACATGGGTGCTAATACGTCTTACGCAGATGAACATATCCATCCTAACAAAATAATACCCGGAACATTTTTATTGATTAATGTTTCAACGAAAAGTAGGAATCTGTTTTACAAATATGTTGCGATTGCTGGAACTAGTGTAGACGATGAGGGAGAAATCAAGGTCACATTCCTAAAGTCAGTTCGTAACAGTGCCAGAGACTACAAGGATGTATCCTAGGCTACATACGAGCAAGTTTTAAAAATTATTCCTAAGCCTCAGTCAATAAAGGGAGCAAGTCACAATCCATACTATCATTTTGAAAATGAGATGGATATTTATGAGAAACTTTAGCTGATTTTAAATACGTGAACTAATGTTTGCTCTACTATTTGTTTAATTTTAGATTTTGCTCTATTCCTTACTTTAAAGTTTTTGAAGTGACTGTTTAAGTTTGTTATACAAGTATTAATTTCATTTTGTTTTATTTAAAGTTCTCATGTAATCTTTAGATCAATGATTGCATCATCTAAAAGTTTTAAACGTAAGGTTCTTGCAATACTTTTCATTAAAACTATTCACAGCAAAAGTTTACTTTTAGCATAGTTTATACTTCTTTATAAAGTCTAACAGTTTGAATTCTTAAAAATAAAGTTCCTCCTTTAACATTTGTCATTTCTTTAATACTGAAATTAGTTACCTAAGTCATTTCCGAAATTCTATTTTCATTTCGTGAACGTCGCGATCATTCAGTGAACGTTTCGTCATTTATGGGAACGTAGTAAATATATAATTATTTAATTCAAGATAAAATGTATCTTCTTCATTTGCAATTAAAATTAAGTACTACAATAAACAATTTTCTAGAAAAAATACAAAAAAACAATAAAACCTAAACCATTGTAAATAAACAGAACTTTCGTTGAAGAATATTTAACATGTGCTTCATAAATGTTACTTTTTATTAAAAAAAGCTAACAGAAGACCATGTTGAGTGCAACTTAAAATATATTTTATTCAACATTTATTGAAATATCGTGCTTTCAAAATAATTTTTATGAAATTTATATTTTTAACAAAAATATCCAGGTTTTAAAATACGTTCCCTGAATGATGTTAGGATACACCCAATCTCTTTGAAAACCCGGATAAATAATGAAAATGTGAGTATTTTGCACGCTTCTTTTACAGCGCCATTGTTGAGAGTCTTTTGTATATTAGCCCAGTCATATTAGGGCTTTCACCTCGGAATGAAAGATAATAAGCTGCAAATTGGTATGAACCTTTGTTTTGTCATTCTAAATGTTGTCTCAAAAGTCTAAATCGTTATCGTGTTCGCGTCTCAAGATATTCAAGGTCAAAGGTCACAAAAATCGGTTTTTCGCGAATATCTGGCTTCCTATCGGTTAAATGAGATTTGCATTTATTATAAAAGTTGTAGGCTATAAAATTCCCTACAACTTTTGTTTAAACTTTTTTTTCATACGACCAACCGTTTTGAAGGTAGAGCGCGAAGAGTGCACATCGTACAGTCATATACGGCCTAATGCAAGGTCAAGCGTGAGTTATGGTTATCAGTACGTTATAAAGTCAATTATTTACTTGGAAATTATAATTATTAAACAATGCCTATTATTTATGTACTAACTATTAATTATTTATATTTAATTAAAGTAAGTAACTTGATTATTTATATATAATTATTCATATTTAACTATTTAAGTATAAAATATTATTAATTCTGGATTATATATTTTAGTTTTATTTTAAATTAAAATGATAGTAAGAGTATATATTTTACACATATTTTTATTTATTATTAAATACGGCATAATATACATTTATCAAAATATGAGTTCAAATATCAAAAGTATCTTTGTTGATTTTAATTGTAATGAAATTGGAAATGGAAGCTAATTATCTTCTTCTTGTTCGTCGTCTTCTTCTTCTTGTCGCTCAAAAATGTTCGATTCATTGTCATCATCCTCATTATCTGTCATGTTCATCTCCAAACCTTCCAGAATATCGGGATCATATGTATTTTCTTCATCGGGATTACTTGGATACAGTGAAGCGTTGAGGCAAGCTTGTCCGTTGCACTGGCCGCAAGCCAAAGAACATTGTAGCCCTGATTTTCTGCATCCACAGCGGGAACCACAACCATTTTTGCAATTGCAAAATATTACGTTTAGTAGTTCGGCTGGTGCTGGAGGTACTAACGTTCGTATGGGCTCCAGGATTTCATTTTCAAGCATCCAGCCCCATTCTTTAGGTTCTAAGTCCTTCCCTAACCACGTTTGAATCTGGTAGTAGACACGTTTTATGTGTTGATGAGCTGCTACACTTGTTGGTGGAAGTGTTGACAGTTGTACAGGTTTATTTAGTTTTGTAAATTTGATGAATTGCGTGTAGCGGAAATGATCAATGTTGTCCTCAGATTTTGGAGCATTATATAATGCCAACAAGATGCGCACTCCATTTTCTAATAATGTTTGTTTTGGGCAGTTTTCTTGTTGAAATACTTCCACCAGTTTATCTAAATCAGGAATTTTTTCCAATGCTCTAGTAACAGTTTTTTTTCCTTTTTTAAATAGCGCAGAAGTCGTGTCACAGCCACTGAATGCGTGTAAAAATAAAATGTGCTTTTTAGTACGAGGATATTGGTCAAAACTTTTAGTAGAGTTACTTACTTTAATTAAATATAAATAATTAATAGTTAGTACATAAATAATAGGCATTGTTTAATAATTATAATTTCCAAGTAAATAATTGACTTTATAACGTACTGATAACCATAACTCACGCTTGACCTTGCATTAGGCCGTATATGACTGTACGATGTGCACTCTTCGCGCTCTACCTTCAAAACGGTTGGTCGTATGAAAAAAAAGTTTAAACAAAAGTTGTAGGGAATTTTATAGCCTACAACTTTTATAATAAATGCAAATCTCATTTAACCGATAGGAAGCCAGATATTCGCGAAAAACCGATTTTTGTGACCTTTGACCTTGAATATCTTGAGACGCGAACACGATAACGATTTAGACTTTTGAGACAACATTTAGAATGACAAAACAAAGGTTCATACCAATTTGCAGCTTATTATCTTTCATTCCGAGGTTGACCCCTTTTTTTTCCTAATATGACTGGGCTATATTGCCAGTTATTTTCTGGACTCCCATCACGTTATATTTTTTACAAAATTTCATATTTCCGAATTCGTCACCTTGGTGATTTTGACCCTTATACATTATCAGGAAATAAATGACATTGCCAATAATCCTCTAACGTTTAATTAGAAACAGCAAGAGCAATCAATTATAGCAAAGCATGTCCCTTCTAACAAGGTGAAGCTGAATCAATCATTAAAACGTAAATAGCCAGCATACGGCAAGAGATACCAACAAATTATTAGTAATTAGCATAACAGAAAGATGAATTTCGAATGTGTTTGAATCTGAAGTCAGTATTCAAAGACAAATAATTGTATTCAACATCTTCATAGATGTACGTCAGATAGAGTTCTGGAAAAGCCATTAATGTGTCTTAAATTGAAAAGGATTGAATCATAGACCAATTAGCTTGATTGCTTTGAAATGTCAAAAATTTTATTTCATTTAATGCTTTCAATTTGATCACCCAGTTGATAAAATTACTCAAAATACCAAAACTCCATCGCATCCATCGTTTAATCAATTCTGTTGATTTTGGAATCGTTAACATTGCAAAATTGCAACTTTAAGCATTGTTTGACCTTTTGTCCAAAATGCATCTCACCATTTCAATTTTAAATAAAACAAATTTTGGATTGTTAGGAATCGTTTGTTATTCCATGTTTTTTATTTCAGGTGCGGTATGTCATAAAGTTTATTCTGAAATTTAATTACTGGAAAGTCAACAACTATTGTATTTTAGATTATTCACATCCTCTTTTGTTTAAAAATTTGTTCAGAAGACAGTACTTTCAGGATGTATCCAATAACATACAGCATTCAAAAATGTTACTACTGGGTTTTTTTTAGAAGAATTAATTAAAAGGATCTTTAGCTTTTATTAGCTACAATAATATTTATTAGATCTTTGCATCGGTTGTTGCGTCTTTCATAAAACTCATGAAGAATAATAGGAACAACACCTCGATCATCCTTTTTCTTATCCATAACCGGTTTAGTGATCGAAAGTAATAAATACCACCAAATAATAGATATTGGATTCTTCCTAAGCGAACGCTGCCTCTGAAGAGTCAACTTTATCTCAAACAATCTCCGGCTCTTCGTACTTTCTTCTACTGTTATAAAATTAAAGAAAATACTCGTATTGGAAATGCTTCCATTGATATAACAACTTTAGCCTAGGGTATAAGTTGCATACCCTCAGGCGAACAGTTATATTACTGACTGGAAATAATTCAATTTAAAAACGAAGCGAATGATCCAAGCTTGCATACTTCAGGGAAAGGCAAGAAATAATTTTGTTGCATCTAACAGAAGGGAGAGCAATTTATTGTCCACCTGTCCGTTAATGAATGTTCTCAACGCGAACACAAGCCCGTATTTGCTAATGTCTTGGGTAAAGCATGTTGGGATGACTTTAAAAGCCTTTTTATAACTTCTAATAATTCTAGTAAGTGCCCACTGGCATCCATACAAAAGTACGCGCCAGTGGTGGGGGGCTTGTTGCCATTATAAGACCTAAAAGACAATGAAACAGACTGCACATGTTGCGAAATTTGTAAGGCTTTTGTTGAAAGTCATTAAATTTATGCATTATAATGAAACGATTTAAAAAAGCATTATTAGTCAATTACAATCCCAAGTAAAAATTCCGACGCAGAAGACTTTAAAAGCCATTCTATTCCATTGTAGTAAATAAGACCATTAGAAAAATAATATGTAGTAGAAATTGCGATGTCGTTAGTATTGTCCCAAAAAATGAAAATATGAAAATTATAATATGAAATTTTCAAAAAAATAACTTGCGTAGTAACAAAAGTTACAATAATTCCAAATTTATTTAGTATATGCACTTCTAGTATTTGCGATTATCTTCTTCTTAGCACTACAGCCCCTCTCGAGCCTTCGCTTCCTGCAAACAGCGCCTCCAACTGTCTCGGTCCGTTGACCGCGTTTTCCAATCCCGAAATCCGAGCAGTGATGAACTGTCTTCTTCGACCGAGTCAGACCAGCGTTTCCTCGGTTTCCCCACCGGCCCCCAGCCTTCAGCTCTCCCACCGAATACCTTTTTGGGTATCCGTTGTTCGTCCATACAGCCTTACAATCCTTGAGACCTCCTGTTCGTTAAAAATTTCACACAGCTCATGGTTGTATCGAATTCGCCATTGGACCCCATCAAGCTTCGCTCCGATTGTTCGCCTCAGCTCCCGTCACTCAAAGGCGTTCAATATATTTGCGGATGCTTGGGTTAGGGTCCATGTTTCACACCCATAGCATAACTCAGGTCTTATCACAGATTTGTATACATGGAGCTTTGTTCTAATGTGCATGCACCTGGTCTCCAAGGAAACCAGGAGGAAGAGAGAACACTATTTGCGATTATATCTTGTTTCAAATTATTGCAATAATTGCATCAAGTTTAATAAGACATGGAACTAATTTACTCGCTAAAGGAGTGTTTCTGTTTTATGTGTTTTTGACATAATTTCACTTTGAATTGCAAGGAAAAATGCAACTAGAAATAAACGACTTCATAAAGTCATTAAAGTCTGTTCGATTTGCAAGCAAAACTTGCAATCATATCTGTTACGGGTGAATTTCGGAGCAGGTTAGGCATACCAGCCCAAACATTTCCATATGCAATTTTTAGCGTTAGTAAAAGAAACAGTCAGTCGATACAAGAGGTACGTTATTATACAAGTCAAGCCAAGTAGTAGACTATGCGGACGACATCAACATTTTTTCACGGCCGTTAACAACCATCAAAAGAACTCTTCCTGAGATCTGACAGCGAAGCAAAACTAGTAGAGTTACAAATCAATGAGAATAAAACAAAGCTCATGAAACAGTCCAGGAATAGTACCTCAAATACTCAAAATAACACACTTGGCGAATACAGCATCGAAAATATGGGCAAATTTGAATAATTAGGCACCAAAATAATTACAAATGTGTAGTAATTAAGCAGTCGCCTAGGTAAACTGCTCAAAAGACTTTTGCGGAGAAAACACCATTTGTATGAAAATAGCAACACAATAAGTGCAGAGCAATTTTATGCGCCACTTACTAATATTGTCATTTTCTATCCCACGGTAAACTCCGCCACTACCATCGCTACCATTGCCAAAAATAAAGACACAATTGAAAAAAGAAAATTGATGACGGCAGCCCGCTTAGCAACGCAATTTAGTGAAGCAATTGCTAGTTTATCTCAACAAGAAAAACCTCCGCTACCACCATGAAGAGGCGTGTCGAGATAAGCGGGAGAATTTTCAAGCGGGACCCGCATTTTGAACAACGAGCGGGATAGCCGTCGCGTTAGGGAGTTCGGATCGGAAAGATTTTGAGTAAAGAGGGTACTTGGCATGTCGTCACGTTTTAGATGAATTGCTGCATCGCAGATCGTGTCGTCAGTAATTTCTCAAACTAGTGTTTTCGCTGTTTATCGAGATAATTAAATTCAAACTCCAAAACGAAGTGATATGATAGCACAGAGCGATGATTATTCCCGACAAGTGAATGTTTATCATTCATGGGAGAGTCAGTTCGTAGCGAGTGGAAAGTTTTGTCTTGACCACTCCGTTTGCTCGCATCCGCGCAAATCACGCCCTCAATTTGAATCAAATGAGAGTGGGAAAGATTAATAACTAAGTGAATTTCCGCTAAATTTAATCTGTGTGATTTGACCGTGTAAAGTGGAAATTCCTCGTCCAAGTGCAATAAATACTCTTTCTGCAAGAAAGGCTGACACCAAAACAACAAAATGATCGCGGCAAGAGAGCGAAAGGGGAATAAAGCCGGGGTTTGAACAGTGTCGTGTACATTTTTTGCGACAAATAAAAACTTTTTAAATTGTGTTTTCCCAGAGCTGGGGTTTTTAATCGGAATGGTATGCGGAAATCATGGTTTTAAGAAGTTTCAGGCAAAAATTTTACTGTGTGGAAATTAACTGTTTACGCCTTGAGATATTACAAATACTAGCGACATTTCGAACTTGTGCTCAAAATCATCGGCTCTCTCTTAATTTCACGTCCCCAAATCGAATACTGTGAATCTCAACATTATGAAAATACCTAAAACCAAGATAATAAAAATGAATGCATTGTGCTATCGTGCCCATTTTTGCTGTTTTCATACAAATTTTCATTGAATCTATTATCGATAGAAGTAGAGCCGCAAAGAAAAATTCCAAGAAATCTCATAAAAGAATATCGACGTAATGAAGAACTTAACGTGAAATTTAAAGAATGCTAGAGAAACCGAGAACCGAGTCCTACGACCAACTTAATTCGTAGATGCTTTAGTTTTTTGCAGTGGGCCCTTCTGCTGCGGAACAGAATCCGCCCCATGACACCGCAATGGTAGCCTGCCAGCGCATTCACGCGTCCTCAGACAAGGTCATTTCCAGCGATCACCAACATCTTTGCTCGCCGAGGCAGCAGACCATCGCTGCAGTCCTTTATAGTCATCGATACCCATGCAATTTACTACAAATGCTGATAAAAGAGATGAAATACGCTGAAGAATACAGCTCGCAAATAAAATATTTTATTCAGTTTTGACAATCTTGAAGACCAGCTGCATATACACAGGAAAGCAAGGCTCCAAGTACAAAAATCTGTGATAAAATCTGTGTTATGCTATGGGCGTGAAAGATGCACCCTAACCCAAGCATCCCCAAACATATTGAACGACTTTAGTGACTGGCCCTGAAGTGGATAATTGAAGTGAAGCAAGACGGAGACCAATTGCATATTCGATACAACCATGGCCTGTATGAAATTTTTGACAAGCTGGAGGTCTCAACGATTGTAAGACCGCGAAAACTGTAATGAGCTAGCCAAGTAAAACGTATGGACGAGCAACGATTGCCCAAAAAAGGTATTTGTAGGAAGATCTGAAGTGCAGGCACCAGTGGGGAAATTGAGGAAACGCTAGTCTGACTTGGTCAACGAAGACAGTTCATCGCTGCTTAGATTTAAAAATTGGAGGACGCTGTCAATGGAGGCGCTGATTGCAGGAAGCGAAAGCTCGAAAGGGGCTGTAGTGCTACAAAGAAGAAAAGAAACAGCATTAGCATTGTGAAAGGAAATGAAATTGAATGTAATTTTAAAAATAGTAAAGTAGGACCAGGTAGCTACACTGCTCACATCCGGAAGCCAAAGCACATACGACGCTAGTGCTTCTAAGGTCCTCGCCTAATGACCAAGCAATGCTATGGGGACAGCAGATCCAATGGAAGAGGCAATTTATCAAAGATCGTGGAATGCACACTAATCTGGAAGACTTTGGTCAATTCGAAAAATCGATAAATTTAACTGTGAATATGGTGTGCGAAAAATATTATGAGAATTGCTAAAACAAACAGATTGGCTCAACAAACTTGAACACTTTAGGTTTTGATCTACCTTAATATTCGATACAAAACGTATTGAATCCATGATAATATTTTCACCAGAAGAAACCCCTCATTACATTCCAATATAATCGGGAACATCTGATCAACTGCTTCCATTTAATAAAGCTCCCAGAAGACAGGTTGCAGGTACCATTTACTCATCTTGTGAACCCCAAGAGCCGTTGAATGAGTTTGTAGGTCACCGAGGTCTTTGTGTCGTAGATATACAGGTATTTTATGTTCTATCAACTGGTGGAATTCTATCGAAGTCTTGCCAGAGAAAATTATATGAAATGGTCGCGAAAAGAAGAAAATTAAAGAAAAAGACACAGAACGCTCAAGTTTGCCTGGCTCAACTGATTTCGATTCCTTTTTTGCAACCTACGGTAAAAGAACAAGGGAAAATTCTGAGCGTTTGAAAGGTAAATGAAACCCTTATTTCCTCCCTGGGGACTCTCTTGGTCGCTAATTGACTTGTCCGCACTTTTCAGGTGCTCCACATAATGAACAAAATACTAAATCAATAAATGGACACTAACTGTAACAATGAACTTCAACCATCGATTAGAAAATATTACCATCGAAAGAGAAAACACTCCTAATCCGTTTTGTTTTAATGTTTAAATAAATTTATTGGCTCACTAACCTAAATGTATTATATACACATTTACTTTTCAACAGTAGCCAAATCTTTCACTCTTTATAATTTATGAACATCTTCATGTAATTAAAAAAACAGGATTTAAGTTATGTGATCCCTAAAAATTTTTAACGACTCAAAAACCAAAAAACAAGATCGTGCTGAGATTGCGGACTTAAATGTCTTTTGCTTGGTGGCCTATATCTCCGAGTTTTTCCGGTCAGTCATCTTATAATTTTACAATTTGCTTTCCACTCAGTTGCTTTTATTTTTCACTCACAGGTGATTCCATCTTTTGAACATTACACATAGTTTTCACCTCAACAAAAATTTCTCTTGCTCGATTATCGGTGTGGGGAAAAGCTGAAGTAGTCAAATCAGTTTGACAATTATTTCTTGGAATGGCTTGGATTCACGACAATGACCTCGAAATCGGAAAAAGGACTATGGCATTGGGTCCTGGAATGTCAAATTACTCAATTACCCTGGCGCTATCAAGGACCTTTTACAACGGGCCAGTCAATATAAATTGAAAATATGGGCAATCCAGAAAATGAACTGGACTGGTAATGATATTCAAGACATGCGATCGCACACAATATTCAAAAGTGGGAAGCCTACTCAAAACGAAAATTCGGAGTGGCCTTCATTGTGGATAGGGATCGCACGTTATTGATTTTAAGGCAATAAATGAACGGTTTTGTCTGATCCGTATAAAAGCAAAATTTCCCGAAATCTGATTGATAAATGTTTACGACCGAAAAAAAGGACGAAGGAACGAAGGAATCACTCTGCAGTCACCTGTAAAAACTAGTCCACTCATTGCCAACAAACGGCACAAAAATAATTCTGGGTTATTTTAACGCTAAGGTTTACAATGAGATATCTAATCGGGGAATGACTGGAGGATATAACCTTCACGATGAAACAAATAACAACGACCAGCGCCTGATTGACTTTGCATGTGGCAGAAATCTAGTCATACGTGCAACTTGCTTCTCACATTGACGCATTCACAAAATGACTTGGGTACCACTGGATGGCAACACACAAAACCAGATCGATCATGTTCTAATTCAATAACGTTGGACCTCGAGCATACTTGACGTCCGTGCATACCGAGGAGCCAATTATAACTCAGATCATTATTTGATCAAATTAACATATCGATGTCGTATATCAAAGGCATATTCAGCGAAGACCAGCCCACTAAAATGATTTGACTTCGAAAGGTTCCAAACGGCATTGAAAGGCTCCGTGGCCGAAAATTTTACGGAGACCCTCGACAACCAGCTGGCTCCCATCTTATCAGAAGCATCGCTGAAAAAAAGCAACGAGCTCCGGATGGAAGTGAAAGCTGCAATTAAGACCATGGTAGAACATACAATCAGACATCAAGCCCGGCGTAAGAGAAATGATTGGTTCGATGATGAGTGCCAGAATGCGTTAGGCAAAAAGAATCGGACGTACAAAGAATACGTAGGTAGGAAAACTAGGACAAAGAGAGAACACTATGAAAATCTCAGAAGAGTAGCAAATATGATAATTAGATTTAAGGAAAGAAAATACTATGACGACCAATTGAGAAGCGTCGATGTAAGTTTAGCGAGCAACAACACAAGACAAGTATGCAAAGCAGTGAACAGCATGAAACGTGGTTATCAACAAAAAATCACGCTCTGTCGTGATGAAATCATCAATATCGTCGCTTATGAAACCAAGATCAAGGATAGATGGGCCTCATATTGTTACAACCACAAAAGTCACCACAGTTGCAGACATCAAGTTTTAGCAGAGAGGTGTGTAACCCGGGGCGACATTCTGAGGCCGGCTAGCACTCAGTCGTATACCTCTGCTTATGCTGAGCATATGAAAAAAGTCCAACACGAAGGGATAAGGACGGGAAAGGGGGAGGTCACTTCAAAATATGACAAATCTGTACCTCAAATATATCATGGCTAGTATACCCCCACAAAAAAAAACTTCAGTTCCAATACAACAATTCAGCAAAGAAAAATACAGAACAAAATTCAGCTAAATAAAGCCCCCTTTTAAAAAGAAAATTTTGATTAAATATAAAGATATTAATATTAAGTTGCAGCCAGTATCATAAATCCAATACAAATTAACTTATTTACAAAATAGACCCAGCCAGTATTTTTATAAGCCATAAAGAAAGAGAAAAAAAAAACAACATAAAATGACTCACCCTTGTACGGCTGCGGAGCGCTCCACAACTGGATAGCGAACGGGGCAACCGTTAAAAATTTAATAAAGCTTATTATACATTTATTTCCCTTTCATACACTTACCTCTTCCTTCCACTCGCGAACAAAAGGGTTATCTCAGCAATGAAATACTACCAACCACAAACAACGTCTCGAAATCCATCCAACTCATCCATCGCCGCCCACGCCCCGCCTTCTTAACGTTCTCAATCCTTCTGTTTTTTGCCTCCTTTTAGACTTCCGAATACGCGATTAAATCGTCTTTTCCTCACAAGGCCTACTATGAATTTATTTTTTCGTCTGCACATAACTAGTTCCCAACACACTCCCGCTAACCACTCTTACTATAGATTCTTCCAGAGCTACCCTTTTCACTCCGACACCATCAAAACAAAGAACACACTTCAGTGATTTTACCAACGTTTCTCTTCAGATACACTCACGAACCGTCCCACTTCTTTGTTTATATTGTCATTTTTCTCCCCTTCTTCACTTCCACCAAACAATCGTCACAATCCAAAGAACTGACCCAAAAAAATTTTTCCCCTCACAAATTCCCAATCGGAACTTCTTCCCAATCATAAAATCCCAAGTTACTCTAACACTGCAAAAACTTCCTCTCCTTTCAAAGGAAAATACAGATTGCCTTCCCAAATCAAGAATTTCATCCGCCTCACCCCGCAATCCTTTCATTCCCAATTAGTGCTGCCGCATCCGGATAACGTAATCGAAGTTCAAAACACTTCTATTCCGCTACCCACACATCTTTTCCATATCGACAAACGCAACAATTTCCATTTTGCATATATGATAGCGTTTAGTTATATGCAAATCGTCATACATACGGAAACAATTGCTTTTGCCCATATCCCAAAAAGAGTGTTTTCCTGTGCTCGGAGAACTTGAATCCAGGATCTCAGCGGACTCCACCGTCTAGAGTCAGCGACGCAAACCGGAGCTACCTTCCGTTGATCTGCCATTTATTTATTTATCAACTTCAACTATAAACCTTTCTTAATGGGCATGGAAATGAAATTTGTTAGTAGGGAAGCAGGAATAAATTTTTGTTAGTATGACGAATAAAGTTTGTTAGTGGGAGATAATGAATACAATTAGTAATATGAAGGAAGAAATTAGGGTTTTGTTAATGAAAAGGTCTCTTAATGGGAAGTAATGAACGAAATGTTGTTAGTGGAAAAGATAAGATTATTGTTATTTTTTCTTTTTTTTCGTATTAAAAGTTGAGTAAGAGGATAGAATTAATATCATAGCGAAATAAAATCAAAGGGAAATGGTTAAATACAAGTAAAAGTAAATAAATATACCGATAAGGCCCTAAAGAAGATGGAGATGTTACGGAGGCAATTTGAAGTTGCAAATGGGAGACTGCTTGAACACCGGTACTTGCAACAAAATTTCAAGAACATCAGAGCTTATAGAAGTTTTTGGAGAGCTTTCATTGACCCCCCCCCTACTCTGAATGAATTTTGTTTCACTATCAAAGCCCAAAAGAATAATAAAGCGCCGGATATCGATGAGATTCCAGTGAAGCTCATCAAATATTGTGGCAGCAGTGCTCATAAAGCTGTTCACAAAATCATCCAGCACATTTTGCAATAAGAATATATTTCGAAAGAGTGGAGTCAATCAATTATATTCCCTATTCACAAAACAATGACAAGCTGCAGTGCGAAAATTATAGAGGCATATCACTGCTTTCTAGGGCGTGCAAAATATTTTCGAAGATCTTAGAAAATAAAATCGGATCATACGCCAACAGTGTTCTTGGGGAGCATCAAGGTGGTTTCAGAGCAGGTAGATCGACAATAGATCAATTGTTCACTGTCATGCACTTACTTGAAAAGTGCTGGGCGTTCAACATAGACGTACACCAAAATTTCGTTGCAAGCATATAACAATATTGATCGTCCTGTACTGTCCCAAATAATGCCTTGCTTGGGCATCGCAGCCAAATTAGTCTATCTTACCAAAATGACAATGATGTCAACAACCTCTCAAGTCCGCACAATAACCACCAATGCTTATGACATAGTATCGGACTAAAACAGGGAGATGGGTTGGCCCCATTGCTATTCAATTTGGCTATCGATATACGCTGTATATTACAATACAAGTCAAGCCAATTAGTAGCCTGTACGAACGACATCAACATTAATTAATCACTTCCAAAGAACTCTTCCTGAACCTGGACAGCGAAGCGAAACTAGTAGCACTACAAATCAATGAAAATAAAACAAAGCTCATGACGCAGTTGGGAAAAAATACCGCAAATAAACAAAATATCACACATGGCGAATACAGTATAGAAAATGTGACCGAATTCATGCATTTAGGCGCCAAAATAACGAGAACCAGTAATGAAAGAGACTAAATATGCCGACGAATACAGCTTGCTAATAAAATATTTTATTCAGTTTTGACGATATTGAAAACCAGCTGTATACACAGGAAAACGAAGCTCCAAGTATAGAAATCTGTGATAAGATCTGTTTTATGCTATGGATGTGAAACATGAACCCTAACCCAAGCATCCACAAATATAATGAATGCCTTTGGGCGACGGGTTCTGAGGCGAATAATCGGAGCGAAGCTAGACGAGGACCAATGGCGAATTCGGTACAACCATGAGCTGTGTGTAATTTTTGACGAGCCTGAGGTCTTAACGATTGTTAGACTGTGGAAGCTGGAAAAAGGCTGGACACATAAATCGTATGGACGAACAATGGATACCCAAAAGGGTATTCGTTAGAACTAAAGATCGGAGACCAGTGGAGAAACCGAGGAAACGCTGGTCTGGCTCAGTCAATGAAGACAGCTCAGCGCTGCTTGAATTTCGAAATTGGAGGATGTGGTCAATAGACCGCGACAGTTGGAGACACTGTTTGCAGGAAGCGAAGCCCCGAGAGGGGCTGTAGTGCTACGAAGAAGAAGATAAGAAAAAAGCTTTTAATTGATTGCTGTCAATATATGTAAATAGCAGGAAAATGTAAAGTATGGACTGTTTGCACTGATGAAGAGAGTGATTTGCTCTCGAAACGTAGGTGTCCGTCTTTAAAAATAAATAAAAAATAATCATTCCAACTTCAACTTTTAAATTAAAATTAAAGTCAATAAGTAAGAAAAAACATGTTACATCTAAATTTGCGTGTAAGATATCTTATCGTAACCTCCACAAATTAATAAAAGGGCATTTAAGTGATACGTCGATGCAAAAAGACCTGGTTAATTATAATTACTGTGACATTATTGGTTTTCATTCCTGAAAGTCTTTGAAAGTTTTTATATCCTGAAGCCTTAAAGAAATTAACCATATTTAGTGAGTCGGGTCCATATGTATTTTTGTAGATAATAACAAGAACACCTCGCGGTTTGATTACTATATGGACTTTCAAATGTACTAGGCCTAGCCTTTGGATCGGATGAATTACACAACTGTCTTGAAGAACCTGATATAGACTGAGTACTAAGCTTCAGTGACAGAAGCATTCTTCTGGTAAATCAACTAATTTGTTTATTTTTTCTTTGTAAAAATTCCTATAATATTAATTAAACATTTTTTTTAAGTTTATATACGCTGTTTTAATATAGTTTTCTTCATTTTAAAACTACTATCAATGAAAGTATGGACACCGAAAATGTTATGACTTCAATTATAAGCAGCAATCCAATCACCTATTGGTACGACTATTCATTCTGAACCAAATCTCCGCCGAAATTTCAGTTCATGCCTGCTGGCCATTTGTTCAAGAAATGATCATCAACGTTTACCCATTGAAGATTTAAATTTGCCGCATTGTTAGTTATTTGCGTACCTACCTTGTTGCTCATTCACGATCATCAAATGGAGTCCTGGAAGTGTAATAACTGTCAGCGATTGCTCCAATTTGGCGCCCAGCTCACCAAATATACCTTAAATGTCCAAAATTAACATGCAAACAACTCAAAGCATGTTCATCCTGAGCACAGTTAAGGGTTGTGTCCATTTGAAAAGACAGATTCCTGAGAATTGATTCCATACATTCGATACATATTGGTTCTAAGTTTCAGATCTGTTTAATCCCAGTCGTTTTATCAACTTTCCAATCACATTATCAAATAATTATCTGTAATTTAGCTCCCTACGCAAAACTATATGAAATCTCAACGAATCTCCCATCTCGGACTACACCCCTTAATATAACGAATTCATTCGCCAGGACGACAGCGAGCACGGCAGGATTTTTTGCGAGAAAACTAACATTGTTAACAGATGAGCCTGATGGACGTGGCACACCAAATTCACCTGTACGCGAAGAACGTGGCTCAGTGTGATAGATTGCGAGTCATTTGTAATTACCTACCGACCAACCTAATTGCACGGTTGCATCTTATTTTCGGTTGTTTTAATTGTAAAGAGAGATCCCTTTTGATTGATCGGTGCGTGGCCCGAACGGCAAGCAAAGATGATGGGAAAATTTATAGGTGGTAGAGTTCTTAAAATTTTGATCGATTTCAAGCCATGTAGCGTGCAAATATCTAAATTTCAAAAGATCTACATTTGTGTGGTTTGCGGCGAAAGATGACATAGATATAAATTAGTTTGTTTGCTTAAACAAATTCGTTAATCTCAGAACTAGACATGTGAAGAAGGAAATAACGCCTTCGTCGTTTATTTTGAATTCCGGTCTGTTTTTAACGGAATAATCAAAGGTTTGGTGGTACTAAGGTTGGTGAATTGATGAAGGTTGGATCAAAATGTTGGCTTGCTTGTCGTTTTTGGTTTAGAGACCTCAGTCAATATTATTGTTAATAATAACTGCAAATTAGAGTTAAACAAGATATAAATCATTTGAGTAGGATATTAGCTCAAGTCTCAATTATCTTGGTGAGTTTCGTTTTACAATACTTTACCAAACCTTTGGCTCGCTATTAAGTGACAACTATCCTTACCAACAACAAAGGTTTTAATACAAATTGCGCCTTGCAGAGTGTAAACATATTTGAAATGCTGCAGATACTCTTGAAATATTTAAACAACTTCTGGCAAAGTTGGAGGGATTACTTGCATTTCTTCATGTGTAATTGGTGATATCTCCAGTGTTCTGGAGCTGTGCAAAGGGCAAAGGGCTTTGCGCTGATATTACCGGTTTCGTCGCAATGCACAGTGGTCTTGGTGTTATATTATTATCTTTATGACCCTACTCTTCAAGCCATAAATAGTTTGCCTGCACTTCAACACACTTACCTACCTTTAACTTCAACCATAGATCTTAGAGAGAATGGATACGAAATGCATGGAGAGAATTGAAGCACTTTATCATGTAACGTGAAGTTGGCGCGTTATTAGCTGTTGATTCGAATTTCAAATAAATTTGACGTAACGTCTCCCACTAATTTTCGCATCTTGAACTAAATCAATTTTCCGTGCGGGTATTCTAACTTGAACGATATAAAAGATTGAATATGACTTACCCTACGAAGGATACGTCCCTAACATGCTGCCTAGAGCTGTTTTTACAATCCCATACACGTCACTACATTTTTAATTTTTCGACACAAAAACACTCGCGATCCGTAACCAGCTTTTCAGTTTGATTAATTATCACATTTGCAACGCTTTTGCACTAGATTCAACACGGTTTATCTTAAAAAAAATTGTTTTGTGTACAATTTCAAATTCAACATGATTAGACGTTTCCCATCAATGTTGAATTTTCACAAATCATATGTTTTCAATCATACTCGTATGGCTGATATTTTGTTGACAATTCGGGAGTTAAGGTATAAGAGGAGTGGAATTTTCGTGAGAGCAACTAGAGAGCCATTTGAATGTGTGGGTTCTCTAGCGGCGTTAAAGGCAGGGGGATTTCAATTCGCATGCGAGAGGAAGACATGTATGTAGTAGAAGTACTTCACTCAGGTATGGATGAAAATAAGCTCATTTTGCGTCCATTACTTTATATGTCTTTGACTTCTACATACTCGGACTCTTGCCAAACTCCAGTGAAAGATTGGTTATTTATAATTTTAATCATTTTTACAATAATTAAATCTCCTCATCATTAAGTTCAAATTTCATTCATTATTCATTAAGTTCCCAATTCAGTTCACATTTAATTTACACTTTAACACTTATGAACTAAGGACCTTTATCTGCAGGAGACTTTAGATTTTGGCTGCGGGGTCGGAGCTGCTAATTGCCGCTCTGGTTGCCTAGGTTTGCTGCCTCGTTGGTCGGGGGCCGTCTGCCCGGCGTATCGTTGTTGAGATGCCTTCACTTTCCCGGGCCGTCACCGAAGCTCCTTTTGGCGACGCCGGTACTCCCGCCGTTTTACTTCGCAGGTACGCTGCCGTAACTGCACCTACCAGCCACCAGGCAATACCGGTGGTTTTGCTTCCATCACCTTTGTGTCGAGTGGCCTCTTCTTCCGGGCCCGGTATTCAGCGATGCTAATAGGTTTGGGGCTGGCTTGGGGGCCTGCACTAAACTTAGTCTTGGCGGCACCCAAGGGTTCTAGGCAAATAGCCAACTAGAGCACTTAGATTTGGGGTTCTGGGCCAAAAGGCCAAACGAAAAAGCGTTATGCTTCCTGAGCCAACATGCTAACCAGAAAGATTTTGTGCTTTCTGAGCCAATCAGGCTAACCAGAAATGGTTGACACTTCCTGAGCCAATGGGCAAACCAGGAAGAGGTAAACTTTCTGAGCCAATTAGGCTAACCAGAAAGAATGGTTTGTTTGAAATAGACTGAGCACTAAGCCAGCCAGTTAAACGAGACCAAAGGTCAATTAACTTTGAAAAAAAAAACAGTGAAGGCGATGCCAACCACACAAAGCAAAGATTGGTAGTCACTTCCATTTTCCTTGCCTGCTTTGCTGTATATATATTTTATTTTTGCTTGCTCAGCGAAATTGTCTTTCCCAAAAGCATGAGAAAAAATTTAATTTAAAACTTCTTCGCCGTAACCAGCGACATATATTCTTGATGTGCATCAATCCTATTTTAGTTCCAGGAGATGTCTTGAATATTTACCATCGATGTATTGATATAAGGTTGTTGTATTGGGAAAGTTTAGAGTTTATACGAGGTTGATGTTCCAACTGTTATATTTTCTATTCTTTAGCTATTTAAAACTTGTACGAAGTTGTTGTTTCCACTGTTATGTTTTCTATTCTATTTGAGTAGTTTAGAACTTATGCAAGTTTTTTGTAGTCGATCAATTGTGTTTGCACTTTTCACCGTAATATTTGAATAGTTTAGATTAATAGTGTTTGCAGTTTCTTTTCTATTTGTTGGAGAAATTCCTATCGTAACATCGGGTTGGTAAGTTTGTCTAAGCTTTTCAATATTTTGTGACTTTGTCTTATAAACTATCATCTATATTTTTCAATTGTTTTTCATGATATTTCCTTCTTTTATTTCTAATAATCTTATTCGCTACTTGTCGGAACTTCTCATATTCTTCTGTCTTCGTCCTGGTATTCGTATTTAGAATTGCTCTTAGTAATTGATTTTTCTTATTTAACGCATTATGACATTCATCGTTGAACCAATCATTTTAAACCAGGCTTCCTAGCCAACCGTCTGTTCTACTACCATTTTCATTGTTCCCTTTGTTCTTGTCAATGCACTTTCCAGAAGGCAAGTCAGCAGGTTTTCAAGATATTGATCGAAGGTTTTGTTACTGACATCGTTTAAAACTTCTCAGTGTTGAATTTACGTAGAGGGCTGGTGTTGGTCTTAAAAGTCTTTGACAATAGCCATCGGTAAATTTATTTGTCCAAGTAGAAGTCAGAGTGAATGTTTGCGGCCCCATAAATACCGATGTCTAAGTTCCATCTTTGGTCAATCTAGTTAGAATGTTAGGGCATTCGATGATGCCCAGGTTCTTTTATGGAAATGTTGATTTACGGAAATTTTTAATTTTATGACTAAATTTCTTGTAAATGCAAAGTCTACCAGGTGTTGGCCATTGTGATTGCATTCATTGTGCAGGCTATTGCCTTCAGTTGTTCCCAAACGGGTTTTTTTACTGTCAACTTTGGGTCCGAAATTACCTTAAATAATTTTTGAATCATTTGATGGTAGCTGGCCGAAAAGGCTGCATCTAACTATGAAACATTTCTTTATTATAATCGTTCTTTTTATTTATCAGAATGGAGACATTAATCAGTCAAATTTTAAAGGAATTCGCTTTGGTACAGACTGTTCACATTCTTTTGCTTATTGACTTGAAGTCCATTACACAAGACTTGAACTCCTTATCCACATTAAAAGCCATTCTATATTTTCATGTTCCAGTATGCTTGCGACTTTTAAATTTTGTATCCAATCTCATTTCTTGAACACCGTTACCAGTCCATTTTATTCCATGGACGGCTAGAATATTTAATTTAAATCGACTGGCCTGTTGTAATAAATATCTAACAGCACCGACTTTATAGAGTGGTCTGACATTCTAAGATCCTATATCATAGTCCTTCTTTCAACCGTAGAGTTGTTTGCATTAATCTAATCGGTCTATATATTTTATAGTGATAAGCTGACGCTAAGACATATTGGCATTCTCTCAAGACTACTACTCTGCTCTTGCTGGCTCAGCGATATGTGCGAATAACTAGATAGAATGTAGTGCACGCGGTGTACTGGTTAGAGCTCTCACCCCATAAGCCGAAGGTCCCTGGTTCGAATCTCGTTGGAGGCAGCGAGACTATAAGCCCATTCAGTTATGATATGTGCTGGTTTGAAACCAGAGTATATCTCAGCTGGGGGGACTGATACACGGCCAAAGCATGATTCTGACCATATCACCCTGGAGAGTGCTGATATATTCAATCATGATAACGCGATACTCTAAGTATCTCTGAGCAAAGGCCCAAAAGGGGCTGCAGTGCTATAACAACAGCAACTAGATAGAATCAAAAAATGGGGAAAATACATTGAGAAGTATAAGATATCAAGTGATTGTTCACATGTCATTTAGAAAAAATAGCTTTACCAAGAAGTACTGAAGAAATGGCAGGATGATGATTGGAATCTATCGAACCAATTTTACAAATAATCTATGTTTTACAAATAATCAATGTTTTTTCAAACATCAATAATCATCATTTTACGTTGAGATTTGATTTTTAATATTCTCCTTTGTATCTTGGCAAATTATACAGATTTATTCGATTAGTTATTATTTCGAAAGTGTTTTGAATTGGTTTTCACAAGATCTGTATGATGCCATACTGTCCCTAACACCTCAAGATTTTATAAAATCCATATTTATCGCACACTATCAAAAAAAAATGTAAATGAAAACTGTTTTCTCTGTGGCTCGATTGATTGCTATATAATGGACACCCTTGTACCATTCTAAATTAGTACCTACTTATTAATATCCGTAATTATCATCTTGGCCTTGGCCTCCAAGATACATCTAATGCAATCATCATGGTTCTGGGACTTCACCCGCCAGTTGATCCCTTCCAATAAGGATCTGCTGCCTTCCCATTCACCCCCCAGTCTTTCCACCGGACGTTTACCTTATGTTCTACCTTTTAATGCTCTTTTGGGTAGCCAACTTTCTTCCATTCGTACTACATAGACAACGCATTGCAGTTTGCACAACTTCACTTAAGCAGATAGTAGGTAGTTCGTCAAATAGGTCATACAACTCATCGTTGTAACGCAGTCTTAACTTTGTTTCACTGGGTCGTCGACTTTCCGGAACACTTTGTATTGAATTCGTCCATTTCATTTCCGGATTCACTCGTCAGGGTCCGTGTTTCACTTCCATATAAAAGCACAGGTTTGGTTAGTGATTTGTAAGTACGGAATTTATTTTGCCTGTGCACAACTCTGCACCTTAGAATGGAAAGTATGGAGCAATCTTGTTCCTTTGGCGTCTCTTTTATTTAGATTGGCTCGAAGATTAATGACGTTATCCACACTTTCAAGGATAGAGTCTCCCACGGTCATGTTTTTTCGAACGAAGTTTTCTTCTTTTCTTGAGTCATGAACTTAGTTTTCATTTCATTAACTCGTAGTACAATTTTGTTTGCTTCTGACTCCAGGTTCATAGATGCTCCTTTGGCATATGGAATTGAATATGTCATACTACTAACGTCATAAGCATATGCTATGAATTGTGTGGACTTGAACATTAGTCTACCAGGGGCTGGAATCAGATACTCTAATACTACAATCTTCACGCGAAGGTTCGTATTTGGACTTTTGTGCGATGGACATTTATTACTTTAAGGCGTATACAGTAGAATGATGGCTCTATAATTATCACGTCTTAACTTGTTTTTGTGCATAGGAAATGTTAAGATTTTTCACCAGTCCTCTAGTAACTGCTCTTATGACCACATTCTGCATATTAGTCAATGGAGAAAGTTACATACATGGGAGTCCCCCATCTGGAGCACTCCTGCTGGTATTCGATACATTCCACGAGCCTTATTTTTCTAAGGTCACGTACTGCTGCCTATAGTTCATCCCTAATTGGTTGTGAAACTGGGATTTCTTGCTCTGTTTCTGATATGTTCACAGTTTCAGCAATTGTTGGGGATGCTGTGAAGAATTAAGGCATTCGTTGTTTGTTTTACATTCCCGTCTGTTTTCAAATGTATAATCAAAGGTACTGAGGCTGGTCAATTGATACAGTTTGCGACAAGTTTCTGGCTTAGATGTTGTTTTTGGTTTAGAGACCTCAGCCAATATTATTGTAAATAATAACTACCAATTAGAGTTAAACTAGATATAAATCATGTTAGTAGGTAGCTTGACACATAACTTTAGTGAATTTCGTTTCACAATACCTTGCTGATTCTTCAACTCGCTATCTAGCCTAAACCAGTTGGCTTTCCCTCACCAATAACAAAGGTTTTAATACAGTTTACGCCTTCCAGAGAGAGAATGTATTTGAAAAACTGCAGATACTTTTGATGGTATTCGAAATTGCTGGCAAAGTTGAAGGGACTAGTTGCATTTCTTCATGTGTAGATGGGTAGTATCTCTGATGTTCTGGAGCTATACAAAAGGCTTCATCTGTGATGATAGCACCAGCTGTGTGACGTTACAGCGTGGCCTTTAGGGTGCCTCCGAAAATATTATATCCACCTGTTTTTAATTTCGACTGGATTATCTATGATTGCTCCTTGTGTATTTTTGCGAAGATTTGTTTTTGGATTGAAGCCCACTTTTAGTTCCTTAATAGAGGCATACACCGATCTGACTTCATGTAGGATCATGTTTTCGATTATCTGTTGGGTCTTGGTGCTAATCGTCAGTCGTTTCTTTTATCGGCACACTTTTTTGGCTTGTCGTTCAAAGCTATTATAATGTTCTTCTTTGGCCCGAGTCGGTCGCTGTGAATGTATATTTTTCCCTCAAAATGTGTTGAATTACCAATAGTAAGTGTGTTTGGTGCGTTATTATGATATATTTTACATTTTAAAATGAAAACCCACTTTTCAAACTCTGGTAAAAACACATACAGAATTTAATTTTCAGAAAAACGTGCCAAAGTCATACATACAATACCATTTTTTATTCTTTAGAGTATAAAATGCATAAGTTATAGTCATCTTAAACGTGTCATATTGGAAACTTTGCTAAATTCCATTGGAAAAAAGATTGCAATAATACGATAGACTTGAAATCGATTGAAAATAGAGACCAAAACATACATATGAAGTAATTCCACGAATACAACTAAATTAATTTTAAATTTAATGTTCTCATATGTCTAATCAGTTATTGATTGAATAATTAGTTGCTTGTACCAACGATAAAATAAAATTTGTTGAGAGCTATAATTTTTGTAAGAAACTTAAAATCAAAGAACTGGATTTATATTTGGAAAAAGGTGATCTTTTTTCTTCGTAATCTTGATAGCTAAGGACTTTTTGTTGAAACAGTTAAGACAAGCTGATCTATATTGATTAGGAAGCTATTGTTTTGTAATATTATCGTGATGTGCTTGGATCTCTACTGGGCTCATACAATTTGATGCCATTGCATTTTTTTACAGTCCCGCATCAAGCTGTTGGTTTATGCTAATAAGTCTCCAATATAAAAGGGAGAAATAGGTTTAGTTGATTAATTGAATTATTTTTAAGCCATTACGTATTAACAAAAACAAACTGAAATTCTTATTTTGAATTTGTGCATATGTTAGTTGAAACAGTTTAAAAATTAATTGCTGAAATTATTGCGTTTTACGTAAAACTAAACTTGGTGGAGTTATTTAAATATGTTTTTATTGCAAAACAGGTTGATAAATTACAATTTTGCTGTTTTCTTCTAAAATTTATAAAATGGTAGTTTTTAATTTTTATATAAAAAGTTAAGTATGGATCGAAATAAATATTTTTAAAATTAGAGGAAATTTTCAAACCAAACTTTTATCTTTAATTTAATTTTTTTATAAAATATACCGAAAGTCTCAATTAGCAAAATAAGTAATATTCATTGATATACATATTGCCAAAGAATTACTAGAAATCACTAAAAATACGTAGGGTCAAAGGAGTTTCCTCCCATAAAAGCGCTTAGGATCAATTTCAAGAGAAGAGTTAATCTAGCAAACGCACTCGCATGAAATGTGTTATCAATTTCAACACGAAGTTTTGATCATTCTGATTCATTTAAAAGAGATCCTTGCGTCTTCATTAAAAATCCAATCTTTATTATGCCGAAATTACAACCTGACTTTTATTTCTTAAAAACATGGAACTGTTTTGATTATGAGCGGCAGTCTTAGGGAAATCGACAATCCGTTTTTCACACGGTGATCAAAGTCAAGCAAGCCAAGTCCTAAATAATACTTAAATAGGGGGTGATACAATATGCCGCGACACGTTTCCATCAACACGCAATTGAACGGATTCGTGGTAAAAATACACAACAAGTGAGTAAAAAGCCTTATTTGAGCATTAAAAGTTTCTACGAAATGACTGCAAAAAATTACGCGGTAGCGTGCGCTGATTTAATGCTTTCAGCATTTGCAGTGGCATGTTATATCTTAGTGCTAGGCATGATGTTTTTCTACGGCACAGCTCCATTTTGTAGTATTTCACCTTAATCATAGCAGGAACAATACGAACAAAAACCTGCTGATTTAAATTAAATGATGTTGTCACAAAGAAACCAGTGGATCAAACGAAAGATAATAATTGCAAGCAAGAACAATTTTAATTAGTCACAAACTCGGCCTCAAAATAATGATTACGGTTCAAATTGTTCCTGTGCTCCTAATGAAGCTCCTCTGTGAAATATTCATTACTTCTCAATTACTGTTGAAATTCTTTCAAGCTCCTTCACTTTTTCTCAATGTCAAGCGAATGAGAATCATTAGAATCTCATATAAATCTTCTTGCACTGGTCCTGCATATTCTACGAAATTATTGCCTATCTATTCGCCATAACATGTTTTTCCATCACTACGTGATGAAATCTCAAGAGATTGCACCAATTAGTTCCTTTTCATGTTCGCCGTCATTTTTATCATGTCGTTAGGCAGTTCTGCAGAACATCCTTACAATCCTTGTGAGTTTGTTTGCCTTGTCTGAAAGAGTGTATTATAACAAATTGATATTTCTTTTCTGAAAATTGTTATCGAACAATTATCGAGCAAATTGAACGACACAATGCACTCCGACTGCCTCCACCTCAAGCGTCCGAATTGTTGAAAGGAGCCCCCGAAAATACTTGCGCGAAACGAAAACACAAATTGATGAAAGTATCGAACTGATCGGAAATTCCTGAGGTCTTCGTTCGCCTGCTAACATGACACAAGACATACTGCTTGACATTACCTGCCTCAACCTCGGCATGAAGGTGGAGGTGCGCTTCGACAAGACACGTTGCCAGAGCAACCTGCGATCGCGCTGATCGGCAGCGCGAGTACGTATTGCTTTAATCACTTTAATACCTCGAGACCACTTAAGCAGCTCTTGATGTTGTCAATTGCGATCGACTTGCATATGCCTCTGGTCAATGAAGCCGCGATGGACCGCGAGGCAGCGACGAGGTGCAGCAGCTTCTTCGCAGGTCTTGTGCTGGTACTTAGCAAAAGCACCCGCCAGCTCCAACAGCTGTAGTGCAGTTGCAGCGCAGTGTTAACAGCTTTGTTACCATGTTGCAGTTGCGCGACCTTCCACAGATGCATGCTGTCTTTTAATTGAAATTACCCTATAAAACTGTTATTTATTTCAGTTGCCCCGACACGCGTAATAATGTTAAGAGCTTGTCTACCACCCACTTTGAAAACTTACGGGTACATCAGTTAAATCAGACAATATAGGTCAATCTAGCGCCCTGAGCACAAACATAATTTGCTTATTTCTAACGGCAGCCCCGGAGATCAAATGAAACCCTTTAAATTAACGACACCATCTCATTTCTTCGCCAAAAGCATCATCGTCTTTTTGGAAACTTCAAATTTTTCATTTTTGATATGATTATTCAACGCTGATTCGCCTACGTAGGAGCTGTCCTGTTGTCGTGTGGACAGCGAGTCCTGCAACAAGTGCATCCGTGCACCTGCCTTTCTTCCATAAATTGTCAGCCTTTGTCATTTCTTTTGCATTTTCCTTCATCTTCATGGGCTTACTCTTTTATTTGGTGGTCGCTGTTGTCGTATCGAGATTACTTACTTATTCGCTCGCCAGCGCATCGGCACTTTGGTGGTTATTACTCCCAAGTGATCCACTTCTCTCGCTGATATCGAAAACATTGAAAATAATTGACCCAAGGAGGTACATCGACCGCCGCGATAACGTTGCAATGTCTTCTTCCTTGTGATAAGTTGCAGTTCGGGGTATTAGTTTTCATGATGCTGCCTCGAATTCAACTTTTTCGGCGGTTCGGATATTTTTTATGCACCCATCCTCAAGTTTTTTGGCTTAAACGCAATATCGAGCAACATATCAACAAACCGCACTTCTAGGAAATAGCCCGGGAATACGCGTGCACGTGTTGGGGTATGTAAATCTCAATTTCGTATCTCCGCAGCCATAAAAGGTTCTACCAAATGGGTAATGAAGCAAATCAACGCCCAGTCGCGCGAACCTCATCACCAGAACTAATCGATTAGACCTAATCCTAGGCTTTGACGACTCAGGTGCTCATTTAGGGCTTCCTGCCACAATCGCGTAATCGCGCACGTTAGCAGAGTGCAAACATGCGCCTTAGTAATTTGTACTGGTGCGATTGAAACACAAAAACATACAAGTCATCGTTGAGTCCTCAGATCAAGGACTATAGATAGTTCCTTTAGAATCAGACTTCTAATTTATGCCTTCCCAATGAACCATTTTGTACATCTTTTTAGCATTTGGATACTGACTTTCAAATAACGATGCAGCGATTTCGTCACGTAAAAAACATCCTTCGCGCTGCTCCTTTTGCTCGGGTAAAGAACTGAACGCTAGACACGCAACTCTAATTTGGGTCCTAAAAACGACTTTGTTTGTTTTTCGGCAAACATGAATTAATGCTGTCCTGGCCAATCTAGTTATTAAGGTGGCACAAATGTGGCAACAGCTTCACCAAAATCGGGGTTGGAGCTGAGCGGCTGCTGCGAAAGATAGTTAACGGTTGAAGTGATTTGCATTTCGCGAACAAGATGCAGCATAGTTGGTTTGCAGCTCAGGTGAGATACAAAATAGACTCCTTGAACGTTTGCATTATGGCAGGCCGTAATTTGGGAGCTAAACACCCGTTTTAGGGTTTAAATTGCTTGTCTTCGTGAAAATTTGAATGGTGATAATTTATTGGCTGTCTGTGGGGAAGAACGCAGTCTGTTCTGGAATTTATTCTGCTGTCCAATTGGAACAGATGATTAAGATCTAATTTGTGTTATACAAGAAAAGAAACATGATTCGAAGAATAATTTTCTCTCGTTTTCCTGCCTAATTCAAATTCTTTTTTTATTTGATTTCATAAAAAAAAAATTGTCAATATTCTATTGGGTGTCCATTTGTTTGGCATTGAAAATTCTCTCATGAAAGTAAATTTTAGCAAACTTTGGGGAAAGCTCAGAAGTGGTTGGTGAGTTACAGTGGGTGGAATTCAATTCGATACTACGACCGACCTGATTGCCATAGCAAGGAGTTCACTCGTCTTGGTGCTGCAGTTGGTTAGCTAGATCTTTCTCGATATAACGCAGGTTGTAAGGTTATGCTAAAAATTTTGAATGTTTTTACTATGGTTTTATAGATAAATTAGAAATTTTTCAATTATTTTCTTTATTTGATATCCGCAGGACAATTTTCTTTTTTCTTGGAAAGTCTTCTGGCCTGGTTTTTTTTAAATGAACAGGGACGTTTCGACTACTTTGAGTTATCTTCAGTGTCTAAAAGATACATCGTTTAGATACTTACTCAACAAGCAAAGCCCAACGGTTAAAAAAAACAGTAATTTTTCCTTTTAAGATATAATTTCTATTTTGAAAGCACAAATATCGATATTGCGAAAACTAGTTGTTTGTTGGTGGCAAGAGCGTGAAAGTGATTCTTCCGCGCCTGAAAATGTAATTGAAAGTAATAACCATGCCTTCGGAATGGAGGTTTGGCGACTGGTGAACTTCCCGTCCCTGGAAAATTCTACACTGTTTCGAAACGTGCAACAGAGCCTTGGAATGGATTGGACCTACGGCAATGGCCTCAGGCCAGGTCTCGTTTGGTTACGTCGTGAGGCGCCTTCAAGCTGGGGGATCCTTCTTCTAGCGGTAGGGGAGAGGGGAAGAGGAAGTGCTAGAAAAGTGAACCCTTGACCCCAACGACCCCGGCTGCAGTGAGTCCCTTTTATATTTTAGGACTGCCCGAGCATAATGCGCCACCTGGTTCCATTTGTCAACCGATTCGAGCATAACCGCAACTTTTTTATCCAGGGTGAGCTCTCGCGTCTACCTGTAGAGGGCCTTCGCCGCCTGACCCATTTTATGCAAGCAAACAATATGTGGCGGGCATTGCCCTCCTCTCCTGGGCAAAACCAATAATCGGGGGACCGTGACTTACCAGCCTTGTGCAGGTAAGACTGAAAACACCCATGCCCGCTCAAAAGCTGGGTCAGATAGAAGTCAGTCTCACCATGCCTTCGATTAAGCCTTCGTCTTACATCCGGGATGAGGCGGGCAGTCCACCTTCCCTTTGTGCAATTCACCCAAGACTACTGCCAATCGTTAAGTGAGCGTGTCTCTCCTCGCGGACAACCATATCCCATTGGTGCAGGTAAATAGCGTGGTGCTCTCTAGCAAGAAGGGGAAAGGTATAATTGCCTGCATCGTTCTTACTCTAGGGATTCCCTTTTTTGTCAAGATGACCACTTCGGTTTTTGCTACACTGAACTCGCGAGCAGTCATCCAGTTCTTCACTCGGTGCATTAGCATTCTTAGCCTAAGATGCGCTTGTTCAACGGTGCGTCCAGCAACCAGAGCCGCAACATCATCCACATAGCCCATCAAACGTGACTCATTTGGCATCTCCAGTTTCAGTAGCCCGCTGTAAGACACATGCCACAGGTCCGGACCAAGGATAGATCCCTGGGCAACACCCGATGTAATTTCCATCCTTTGTTGGCACTGTGCTGTATCGTAGAGCAGGATTCGGTCCTTTATGTAGTCCCTTAAAAGCCGCATTAGATATTCTGGAACTTGAAAAAGGGTTTCCAGCGTATCCAGAACATCCACCCATCTAGCAGAGTTGAAGGCGTTCATGACGTCGAGTGTCACCAACAGGACGATCGGTCGCTTGGTGGGACTATATGCCTCTGCCTTTTGGACCACGCTGACCACGTCTGCAATTGCATCAATGGTAGAACGTTCTGCTCTAAAGCCATACTGGCGAGGAGATAGGTCCCCAGCAGCATAAAACGCTTCAGTTAGTCTTCCCTTGATGAGTTTCTCTAGCACTTTCCCAGCCGTGTCTACCATGCCTAACGGGTGGTATGCAGACGGCAATTCAGGACTTCCCTTCCCCTTGCTGATCAGCACGAGCCTCGCCACCTTCCATCGTACCGGGAAAACCGCGTCCATTTTCTCCCCACTATGTATACAAGGTTTCCGTATTGCACCAAGCTTCCGCATAACTAGTTTGAAGCCAAGACCCCACGGATCCTTGTTCACATTGTTCACCAGATCTTGTCAGCAGTGAAGCTTGCTGTTGTTAATCAATTTGCGAAGGCATTTCCTGGTCGATTTATATGCTGCTACCTGGTTGCATGCCTCATCCCGGTGCCGTGCCCGTTGAGCCTCACGCCGAAGCTTGTGACACTTCTTTCGTTTTTCATTGATTTCAGTTGACCACAAGTGCACTGGGGGCTTACCGTGCCGGGGTTTTTGACGGGATATAGAAGCTTTGCAAGCAGTTGTGATGATGGTCTTAGTTGAGCTCACCACGTCTTGAGCTGCCAGTTCTTCTATCCTCTCTGGATCTCCCTGTAGCGGTGCAGCTGCTGTGAGCACCTCGACGAACCTCTCGACGTCCATCCTTCTGACGTTCCATCTAATTGTAGAAAGCCAAGAGCACGGACATTGAGAGGCAACAACGAAATCTAGTCATAAGTTCAACTTGCTTTCGACATCTACGAACTTCGGTATCCACAAGCTCCAAACGGCGTCTATAGCAAAAAATTTACAGAGACCCTCGACAACCAGCTGGCTCCCATCCTATCAGATACAGCGCTGAAACAAGCAAAGAGCTATGGACCCAAGTGATTGCAGCAATTGACACCGTGGCAGAACAGACAATCGGTCATCAAGCCCAGTGCAAGAGGAATGATTGGTTCGATGATGAGTGCTAGGATATGTTAGATAAAAAGAATCTGGTGTACGAAAAATATTTAGGTAGGGAAACCAGGACGAAGAGTAAATATTATGACAATCTGAGAAGAGTAGCGCATAAGATAATTAGAATTAAGGAAAGAAAATATTGTGATGGCCCATTGAGAAGCCTAGATGTAAGTCTAGCGAGCAACAAGACAAGCATACAAAGTAGTGAAAAGTCTGAAACGTAGTTATCAGCCCAAAAACACGCTCGGTTGTGAGGATATCGGCAATATCATCGCTGATGAAACCAAGATCAAGGGAATATGAGCATCATATTTCAAGAATGTCTGCAGAGAGCCTACATTGTCCCCACCCACTCTAGATGAAGTTCGTTCCAGCATCAAGGCCCAAACGAATAACAAAGCGCCGAGCATCGATGAGATTCCAGTGGATGTCATCAAATATGGTGGTGGCAGTTTTCAGAAAGCCATCCACAAAGTCATCCGGCATATTTGGTAATAAGAACATATGCCAAACAAGTGGAGCTCATGAGTCATATTCACTATCCACAAAAACAGTGGTAAGCTGCAGTGCAAAAATTATAGAGGCATATCACTGCTTTGTACGGCGTACAAAATAATTTCAAAGATCTTAGAAAATAAAATCAGATCACATGCCAACAGTATTATTGAGGAGCATTAATGTGGCTTTGGAGCAGGTGGATCAATGATAGACCAATTGCTTACAGTAAAGCAAGTACTCAAGAAATGCTGGGAGTTCAACATTGACGTACACCAATTTTCGATGACTTGAAGCAAACATACGACAGTATTGATTATAACCTACTGTACTAAGAAATGCTTTACTTTGGTATCCCAGACAAATTAGCCTATCTTACCAAAATGACAATGACGTGCATCACTTTCCAAGTTCACATCAATAACCAATTCATCGAAGCCTTTGACACCAATATTGCACTAAACAGGGTGATGAGCTGGCCCCATCGCCATTCAATTTGGCTTTGGAGTACGCTACTATACAAGTCAAATTAAGAGATAGCATATGCAGATATCATCGACATTTTGTCACGGTCACTAATAACCGCCAAAAACTTATCCTTGACAGCAAAGCAAAACTAACAGGGCTACAAATCAATGAAAATAAAATAAAGCTCATGATGCAGTTGAGGAAAAATACCTCAAATATTATACTCAAAATATCACACTTGGTGAATAAAATATCGAAAAGGTGGGCTAATTCGTGTATTTAGGGACCAAAATAAAGAGAATCGTTGATAAAAGGGGCTGCATATGCTGAAGAATATAGCTCAAAAATAAAATTTCTTAACTCAGTTTTGACGATCTTGAAGACCAGCTGCATACACAGGAAAACAAAGCTCCAAGTATACAAATCTGTGATAAGATCTGTGCTATGCTATGGATGTGAAACATGGACCCTAACTCAAGCATCCGCGAACATATTGAACGCCTTTGAGTGACGGGTACTGAGGCGGACAATTGGAGTAAAACAAATTCGATACAACCATGAGCTCTATGAAATAGTTGACGAGCCGGAGGTCTCAACGATTGTAAGACTGCAGAAGCTGCAATAAGCTGGTCACATGATTCGTATAGACGAACAACGGGTACACAAAAAGGTATTCGTTGGGAGAACTGAAGGACGGAGGCCAGTGGGGAATGCAAAAAAAAGCTGGTTTGAGTAAGTCAACGAAGACAGTTCATTACTGCTCAGGTTTCGAAATTCGAGCAGGTGGTTAATGGACCGAGACAGTTGGAGGCACTTGATGCAGAAACCGAAGCCCTGAGAGGAGCTGTAATGCTACGAAGAAGAAGAAAAAGTGGGCAAACAGTTTCCACGAGAGTGGCTTTAAAAACTGTGCACAACCTAGTCACTTGGTCCGCCCATTTATTCCCCACTATTTTCTTATGTCCGGGAACCCAGCAAAGTGATGCTCCCTCCTACATTGCCCTACTTATATAAAAAAATAATAGTCAAGTTATGAGCTGTATGAACAGCCCACCCATTCAAACAAATAGTAGCATTTTTCCTATATGAAAATGATTCATTCTTCAGTATACTGTATCCTTGTCAGATGGCGAGTACATTCACCTTTAATGGATCTGGAGCGACTTTTCCCCTAGCTTTGTATTCTATTTTTGAACCATCGAAGAAGATTTACAGCTCTCTAACATTCTCAATTTTTGAGCGTGTGGCGAATAATCGGAGCAAAGCTAGACGGGGACCAATGGCAAATTCGATACAACCATGAGCTGTATGAAATTTTTGACGAGCCTGAGGTCACAATGATTGTTAGACTGCGGAGGCTGCAATGAGCTGGACACATGAATCGTTTAAATGAACAACGGATACCCAAAAAGTTATTCTTTGGGACAACTGAATGCGGGAGACCATTGGGAAACCGAGGAAATGCTGGTCTGACTCAGTCAACGAAGACAGTTTATTGCTGCTCGGATTTTGAAATTGGAGGACGTGGTCGATAGACCGAGACAGTTGGAGTCATTATTAGTAGGAAGCGAAGGCCCGAAAGGGGCTGCAGGGCTTTGAAGAAGAAGAACACTTTTCAATTCATCTGGTATGCAATGAATGGAAAGTGCACCAGAAAATAAGTTATAAGGCTTAGCTTGGGAATGATGTGTTTAATTACCATCGTGATGAGTCTCTTTGAAAAGGAGTCTAGGAATAACACAGATATACCTAAAATTGTAGTTAGTCAATGATTTTAGCAATATTGAAGCAAATGGCTTTTAGTTGAAATGGAGTAATGCTGGTTTTACTTAAAAAGCAGGAATATATTTTCTTGTGCATTTCATTAAAAATTTTCTCATTCTACTGTTCGTAGGTTGAGTACAAAACCCTTCTAACACGAGTGTTTTCTGTCTACCCAACTTGCTTTAATTTTTAGGGTTTGATACTTAAATACAAAACCCTATTGCAATCACGACCTGTGATCGTCTGTCCGTCCGTCCGTCCGCCCGTCTGTATGTCACACCACTTTTTCTCTGAAACTATAGGAGTTACAACCATGAAACTTTGTGGAAAGGTCAGAAGTGGTAACTTCTTCAAGGTTTTGGGATGGAAAAATTTTTCAAATGGGCTTAAGAGGGGTCTCCCCATATAGTGAGGTGACATTTCAAAACAAATTTTTCACCATTGATAGTCGAGTAAGGTGTCATTGGAAAGGTCTTAATGAGATCTTTTCAAAACAAGTCTTAAAATTGCCGTATCTGTACCGTAGGGGCAGGAGAAGGGGAAACGTACGAACTTTTCGCGTATCCCCCCCGCGATTCAACACCTTTCACCCGGCAAATCTGAAAAATATCATGAATGTAGGCCTTTGTGAGTACAACAGCAACAAATACATAAGAAGTCGAAATTCACTCAACTTTGTTAGTAATAGTATAATTTATTGATTTTACGTTTTCTTGAATAAAATCTTAACAGTATACAAATGATAATAAACAAGATTAACCTGCTCTGCAAGTTTCATAAAAATCGAATATCATTTGACATAGTTAAAGGGGTTTGAATTTTCCTGTATTACAATGGAGCAATATACGGTGTATTAGTATGGAATCATATTGTTATGGAACAATATGCGCTTTTTACCGACTCAGACACTACAGGTTTGGTAGGATTTGCATGAAAGTTTCAGGAACAATAGGTATCGTGAATAGCTTTGAGGATTAGTTCAGCTAGTGGTATCAGCAACCGTAAAACGAAATGGTGGCTGTTTTAAATGCGAAGGTTGAATAGCTTTGAGATATTTTTCCCCCACTTCAACGTTTAAGGTGCATGCTTTTAACACTTGATTCAATTTAATAAATGACTGAAGATGAGTACCTACAAATAATACTCATAGGTGAAACAAGCCGAGGAGGCAGGAGAGAGCTCCTTAAAAAAAGGGCTTTGTACCAGCTCTAGGGATCAAAAAAACATTCTGATGCCATGAATCGATGATTACAGTACAGGAGAGTGGCCCCTGAAAAAAATTTCATTAAAGGTAGTCGATATGAGTATCAAATAAAAGGTTTTTATGACAGCTTTTCAAAACAGTCCTTAAACTGACAGTTTTTTCTTCATTGGGGGTACGAAAGATGTGTTTCCGCCTCGCGATTGGACACCTGTGATCTAAGAAAACCAAAAAAAAATGTTTAAGGGAGATACTTATGAACACAACCTCAGAAGTCAAAATTGGTTCGACTTTGTTAATAATAGTATAATCTTCTAATTTCACATTTTCTCCAATAAAATCGTATGGATGCCTTTAAACCCAACCTTACACAAGGTCCTAAAACTCTGTAGGTTTGATCAAATTCGTATCATATTCACGGAAGTAATATCCATTTCGCCAATTACAACAAATATAACACACTATTTTTGTATTTCATGGCCTTTCCATTGAACCAGACACTGCAGTTTTGATTTGATCTTCTTAAAATTTCCAGATAAGATCGATAACATAAATGCTTTTGGGCTTTCATGATTTGAGTGATTTTTGTTTGTTGAAAATGGAGAAACAATGGATTTTCTTTTAAACGAGTAAATCTCTTTGAAATATTTTTTGATATTATTCGTTGCTGATGATTGCATTTTGTAAAATGAGTACAAAACCCTTCTGACATGAGTGTAGGTCTGTCTACCCAACTTGTTTTTTTTATTAAAGATACATTTTTAAGAATTCTCAAAAATTTGAAGGGTGCATTTCTATAACTTGAACTGCATTAAATAATGATAACTTCTGAATACTCGACTATAGTCCGATTTAAGTAGACATTATCAAAGAATTATTTAAAATAGTTTCAAACATATAATTCAAATTTAAGTTAGTAGTAAATCTGAACTAATGTTTTATTCTAATCTTTTCTCTGTTGCTTGATAAAATATCATATAAAGAGCACAAGATAGCTCATTATCTTCCGATCAGAAATTCAAAAGAAATTAGAGGCAAGATAAGGCCCAAACCATGAAAGTTGAAGTGACTGAAAATTTCGATTTCTTTTTACAGTCCCAGTCTAGCAACTTGGAAGTAAGTGCGGTTTTGGTTTAGCATAATACAAGGTGGTGCAAAATTAATCATCCAATGGTGTTTTCGAATAACTTTTTTACCAAATAAAAAAAAATGATTTTGAATGGTGTAAATCTATATTTGGACCTTTGCAACTTTTTTTGTAAAGTGGATCAAGTGGCTGCCGCCAGTGTTATACACATTTGTGACCGTTTTATCCCATTTTCCATGACTTTTCGCAAGATTACCAGTGATAACTGTTCGCATTTCTGTGGAATATTCTCCTTAAGGTCTGCGATTGTCGGAAGCTTGTTGGCATAAGCCCCCATGGCCAAGGAGCCCAAAGAAATATGTCAGGGATGGTTAAATTGCGCGATCTTGCTGGCCAGCCAAATCGTCAAGACGGAAGATTACGCGACCAGGAAACGCTTCGTTTACAATATCCATTGTGCTTCGTGCTGTGTACGATTGCACCATCTTGTTGAAACCACGTATTCACCAAGCCCCACTCATGCAATTTCAGTAGTAAGAAGTTGTTTATCTGGCCTTGTAGTGTTTGCCAGTAACAATGACCATATTGTCAATGGTGGCCTCAAAAAAATACGGCCCGATCACTCCTCCCTCGTTAACATCACACCACACAGTGGCTTTGAGTGTGTATAATGGCTGTTTGTGCATTCCACGCAGATTTTTAGTGCCCCATAAATGAAGACTAAGCTTAAGCAGAAATGCGTCTCGTTGCTCGTGATGATTTTCGATACAAGATCCTTCATTTCGTTCTATTACTTCTCTGTTTGTATACTGGAGCTGTTTAGTTCACATATATGAAAAATATGATTCACGTACGACACCTTTGCAAAAGTTATAATATCTTCCGAAAGGGTGACTAATTTTGCACCACCCAGTGTATATACTGTGACCAAAACATAAGGTGACGTTTGACTTTAAACTGCGCGCGTCGAAGGATGTGGAGAATTATTTTTTTTAAGGCTCATAGTACTGTCAGTGACATCTATGTCAAATTTACATGTCAAAATATTCATTAGTATTTGAGATAAGCGTCGTTTTGCGAGCTGCTTAAAGTGAGTTTTTTGTTTTTCGCGATGTCTAAATTTATTGAATTTGCATTGAATTTTGTTTGCGGAATCAATTTTCTGCTGCGGAAACGTTGAAGATGGTACAAAAAGCCTTTGGTGATGAGGCTATGTCTAAAAAAATGTTTACAAGTGGCATAGTGAGTTCCAAGCCGGCCGTGAACGTGTCGAAGACGAAGAGCATCCTGGGCAACCATCAACCTCTTCTCTTCTTCAATTATCGTGTTGTTGTGCGTTATGAATATCTTCTGCTGAGCCAAACAGTCAGCAAAGAATATTATTTGAACATTATGCGTCGTTTGCGTAACGCTATCCGCCTAAAAAGGCCGGAATTGTGGAAAGACAATTCTTGGTTTTTATACCACGATAATGCACCATCCCATACTGCACTCGTAATTCGTGATAAATTCGCCAAAAACTCAACCCATATCGTTCCGCAACCACCGTATTCACCTGATCTGGCGCTGTGCGACTTCTGGCTGTTCAGCACGCTGAAAAGACACCGTTTTGATACGAAAGAGGAGATTCAAGCCGCACCGAAGACGGAACTGAAGGCCATCCCGGAAACGACGCGTATCTCAAACACTAATGAATATTTTGACAAATTTGACAAAGATGTCACTGACAGTACTACCAACCTAAAAAAAAATTACAGTCCAAATCCTTCGACGCGCGGAGTTTAAATTCAAATGTCACCTTATTTTTTGGTCACAGCTGAGAAAGTATAAATTGATAAAAGCCTTCATACAGCCTGGACAAAAATTGTCTGTCTCTAAAATAACTAATTTCTTGCTTCAGAGCAAGCGAAGTGTTGGAAAGTCTTGGTAAGAAAAGGGCTGAAAAATTTTGGTAAAACTCATACTTTCTCCATTTAGACCCAAAAAGGTAGTGACTATACTGGCTAATGAACAACCTGATAAAAAGTACTTTTAACATGTATCTTACAGTTTAATTGACGTTTTATGTCTTAATTAAGTTTATAAGATGCAATTACCGCACTTAAGCTGATGAAAACGTCACAGCGATTTCAAGATTTACTCATTCAAGCGTTTAAATTAAGATCTTCTTTTGGAACTTTTGAGATGAATTTCACGTGAAAGAAATTCAAGCAAAGTATTTAAAGAATTGAATTTTGGTTTTTGGTCGTGATTGTAGCTGTTGATATTTGGACAGGATTCCAGAGTATTGAAAAGTTGTAAAGCTGGTAGACTTGGCAAACATTCAAAACTTCTCCATTGCTAGTTAACTAATTATGCAAGAAATTTCCTGAAGACATTGAAATTTGGTCATAACGAGGTTTTCATATTTGTGACTTATTCTATCTTTACAAAGCAAACTTTGCAAACATGAAAATTCATTTCATGATTTTCTGATTATTAATTTTTTACTACCGAATAAATGCTTGACCATTACCTTTTGGCTAAGCATTTGCACAGAAAATTAAAAAATAGAAAGACATCATGCTACAAGAAAGTGTGATGAAGAACATAGTAAATAGAGACATCACATCGTAGAGGACTAGCTATTTAATCAGAAGTTCAATTGTTCAAATAATTGGTATGGGGCTGAGTGATCAACTACATGGTAAAAGTTTGAGTCTTTCTGGTGCACGAAATAGATACAGAGGCAATGTCAAAGGCCTTTAGCTACTCGTAAAGGAGGATAATGGGAACATTTTCAATTTGAAAGAATAATATTTCTCAACCTTGAATCGTGCACAAACATACTCTCCTAGAAGGGACTTTGCCGTGTTTTGAAGTAAACCATCAAAAAAGATACGCATCTTACATTTTGTGAGATTGAAGTTACCCTAAGTACTGGGAGAATAGAAGTCCAGACCATCGTTCACAAGCATTTACGCTTTACTAAGATATGTGCTCATTGGGTGCAATATTCTTTGACAGTAAGCTGAAAAGAGGTGAGAGTAGACTAGTGCCATTTTATGCTAGTCAAAAAGCTCCTTTTATATCGTCACAGGTGATGAAGCATGAGTCTACCATTATGGCCCAGAAACAAAGAGACAGGCTTCTGGGTGGTACTTTTCAGGCGCGGAACCACCCATAAAAGTTCGACTAAGTCGGAGGTCTGAAAACGAAGACAGGGGCAATTTTTTTACAAAGATGAGGTATCTCACTTTTATGACCTAGGACATACGTCATACAGTCAATGTTGAAAGGTACTTCAATGATTGTCTTCCGAAAGTCCTTGCCACATTGAGGCCACAGCAGCCAAAATTCAAGATTGGGCACCTTCTGCTACATCATGACTATGCATCTGTGCATACGGCTACCAGAACAGTGGACTTTCTGGAGAAGGAAAAAGTGCGAGTATTACCTCACCTTCCCCAATCACCTGTAACATGTAGCTTATTTCTGTTCCCTGAGATCAAGGGAAAATTTATTGGCTGTGGTTTTCGTTAGGTGAAGACGCCAGCTTCAGTTCGGCAAGTGACCCCTTTTCGAATGAAATGGCGAAGTCCTCGCAATAAAATTACTTGTTGGCAAATATTGCAGCTTATTTCCTAGCTCAGTTCTTAAAATTAAGTTGGACAATATATTGTAATGGAAGTGCGCTGTTAAAAGTTTAAAAAGAATCAGTTTAAAGAATTATTTAGTTACAGGAGGTAAGATTTTGATGCAAATTCAACCAATCGAAGGTATAATCAGTATATTGCAATAATATAATGTAGGAGAGAGAGCACTTCTCCGTCAGCACCGAGGTGAGGGGAACCTACATATTCATAGACATATCAATTAGGCTGTCAGAAAATTTTATTACAAAAGCTTTCAAATCAGAAAAATCCAATGAGATGCATGGAGCACACAAAAACACTTCACCAGTGACCGACAATCGTATTGTTGCATCAGCTAAACGCGACCCTTTTAAATCATCCAGGACTATTGCAAGCGAAGTTAGGAATATTGTTTTATCATAAACCGTCCGACAGTGCAAAACTACCTGGTAGGATAAAACTGCAAATTGGATGAAGAGGAAAACTCTGCATTAGCTCATAAAATCTGGCGTGGATCGCAGTAGGAGAAAAAGTGAAGCAATACCAAAAAGATAAATTTGTTTGTTAACGATGCGGAAAGAACCTTCCGTCGACCGAAAGGTAAGGACTTTCATGCTAGATCTACAAAAAACGGTGAAGCAGGGAGGTGGAAGCGAGATGGTATGGGGCTGTTTTTCATAGTGAGGTTTAGGTAGAGAATGCAATCTCGTTCTCGCGAGATCTTGGCCTTTTTTAGCGAGATCGATTTTGAACAGGTGAGCTCTCGCGAGTTTTACGAGATTGCACTCGAGCATAAAAACGTCTTACTCAAAGCACGGACTGACACGGATGGAGTTGCCATCTGTCGGTTTCGTTCGGTGCACGGGAGGCAGTGGCCTGAGATAGTGGTCGCGGGACGAGGTGTCTCTCAGATTCGTTCATGAGTGTAATTGGTGGAACATTTAGCCGGCGTGCAGCGTCATCAGCTTGCATCTGTTTTGTTTACTAATAGTTGTTGCTAACTAACGTGATTGAGTTTGATTGCGTTCGAGTATTTTTTCGGTTATTTATGCAAAAAAAAAGTTTCTTGTGTGATTTACGAGTGGAATAATGACCGAAGTCGGAAAATATAGTTAATAAAGACTATGAGAGTGTGTCGAAAGCATGGAAATAGTTTTTGAGAACGGAAAATGGATTGAGTGCTAAGTGCAAACTTTGTAAGAGGATTCTTAAAACCAAGGATCCATCTCCATGTGGCTTACATGTGCATTTAAAATCGATTCCTAAAATTGGTACGAAGACGAAGAATGTCATATTACCCCCGCCGCTGCCACTGCAGCCACGATCATCAAATACTGGGGCTACTTATCAAAATATGGAACTCGTAACAGCATCTACATCTACGTCGAATGTGAGTCCAGAATCACCAGGATCGTCGGTATCAGTACCCCCATCAAGAAAGAAGAGGCAAAAAAACTACTGATCATTTCCGGCCGGGTGAAGATACTTCTATGGAGAAAAAAGATCAAGAATGGTGGCCAAGGATGGACTACCTTTCCGTGTTTTCTGTACTTCCAAAGATATGAGAGATCTCTTCAATTTTTCGGGACACAAACTGCCTGTGTCCCCAAGCACCATTATACTTAAAGTTATGAATTATGGCATGACATTGAAAATGAAAATAATGCGTTAATTGGCTCAACTGAAGCAGACTGATCACAAATTTACGCTAACATTTGTTAAGTGGACTTTTTCTATGAGTAAGAGATACATGAATGTAAGCGTACATACATTTTTAAACAGCAATGCTCTGTTTTGGAACTTAGGGCTAATTCACGTCTTTGGAAGTATGCTTGCTGAAAACAAAGTTAATCGAATTTGGCTTCATTCTGGAAATAGATATTATCAATATTACTACCGATGGGGCAAGTGTGATGAAGAAGTTGGGTTGATTGATATCACTTTCACATCAGCTTTGCTATGCACATGGAGTTCAACTTGGCATAATAGATACTATTTATAAAATGCAAACTGATGTTGAGAAACCTATGATAAAATCTGAAAATGAGGAAAACGACGATGAGATTCCTTCGGAAATGGACGAAATTTCTAGTACAGGCTCAAACTCAGAAGATAATGTTATTCATTGCTCGATGCCTGGAATGGAAGTAAGCCAAGATGAAAAATATGCGGTTATTATCGAGAAAGTTAGGAAACTTTTTAAAAGGTCACCTACTAAAAATGATACTCTCCAAATATACGTAAAGCAAGAATTTGGAAAAGATATTAAGTTACAACTTGATGGTAAAACTCGATGGTCGAGCCTAGTAGACATGATTTCTACATTGATTAGAATCAAGCTATGTATTAGCAAAGTTTGATCGACCTCAGCCCGGAAGCTGATCCAAACTACTTTTTGAATGCGGAAGAACATGTGGTTTTAGCGAGCTTAGACAAGGCATTCTAACCTGTAAAACTGGCTATGGAGGTCAAAATACAGACTTGGCTATCGCAGAAACAACGCTTATGTTTATGGAAGAGATAAAAACTCCATTGGCAAAAATACTAGCTGGCTCCTTGAGAAAGTGCATTGTTGAGCCTTGGACGAATTCTATAGCATGCTTGTTCTACATTAGAGATTCAGCTAAATACCAAGCAGATAAAAAAGAGTTTGCGAAAGACGAAACATTTAAATTGCCTCCAAAAAACGTGATTCAAACTGAAATTAAATCACTTATA
Organism: Odontomyia ornata; assembly: GCA_963969285.1. Classification (NCBI taxonomy): domain Eukaryota; kingdom Metazoa; phylum Arthropoda; class Insecta; order Diptera; family Stratiomyidae; genus Odontomyia; species Odontomyia ornata. The sequence goes on from OZ017739.1 coordinate 462,017,074, forward strand.
GAGTGTTTGCATCCACAAAACTGTCTGACTAATTTACAGCCACAGATGAATTCAGATCTATCTTAGTTGATTGCATCAATATCAGCTACCACCGCTAATGATATAGCTGAATTTGTTGATGATGATAATGAACCGCTTTCATCTCTTTCTAAGACACTCAAGAGTATTTCATTGCAAGAAGAACTTCAGGAAACATTGACTGTTGCGTTCAAAGAACCTAGAGACAGAAAACTAATTGCGAATTCTCTGAAGGCATTAATTAAAAAGGAAATGAATTCATACCAAATCGGGGGGTCAAAAGGCAAACTTTTACAGTTCGTGGATAACTGCCTGAGATCTGCGGTTCCAACTAGCGTTGAATTCAAAAAGGCTTTCTCAGCGGCTTGTTATCTGGCCAACAAAATAAGAAGCCATTTAGCAGATGATTCTTTGGACATTTTGTGCTTCTTAAGGAGCTACTTTCAAAATAATTCGTAATAATGGCTTGTGATTTGAACTGAACAAATCTTTCATTTGATTTGTATATTTTGTTAATTAATCTGCAATTTCTAATAGTCTGACCGATTGATATATTTTATTAATTAATCTGTCATATCTAATGGATCTACTGAGTAGATATAGTTTTATTTAATTGATAATAATATCTCAGTTTAATAGTCAACTCAACTTAGATAATAAGTTGCATTTTTTGACTTCTCGTTATTTTATTTGTTATGTAAGAAGTATTTTATTGTTAAAAGATTTTTGTTTGATATTAGAAGAGAAGACTGGTTGTTCCTTTCATTTGTTATTTGATAGATACGTACATCAAATTTTACTTCAGACTTTTCTAATAAGAGGTGTTATTTTGATATTAAAAGAAAATGCCATTTTTTAAAACAAATCATAGGATGTTAACTTCATTATAAGAAGAATGTATGACGTTAATAGTAAAAATAACATCAGGCAACCACGCAGACCACGCTTACAGGACCATATCCTTTTCTGAAATCTTCCATAACCAAATCCAATAGGAGGTGTTATTTTGATATTACAAGAAAAATGCCATATTTTAATACAAATATCAGATGTTTGCTTTATTCTAAAGGAAAAAGTATGCCGTTTATATTGAAAAATAACATCAGGCAAATGACTACCATGACCACGCTTACAGGACTATATTCTTTTCATAAAATTTTCCAGAGCCAAATCGCAAAGTGGCTGCTCTTCGTCCTGGATAACCTCACGAATTTCACCTTTGAGGTCTTAAATTGACACTGATCTTGTTGGTGTAGACCTTTTTTTTACGTGGCCCCAAAGGAAGAAGTCGCAAGGTGTTAAATCACAAGATCTCGGTGGCCAATCGTGATCACCTCTTCGAGAGATAACACGGTCCGGAAACTTTTCCCGTAAAAGATCAATGGTTTCGTTACTTATGTGGCACGTCGCGCCGTCCTGTTGAAAGAAAACGTTGTCAAGATCAATACCATCCAATTTCGGCCATAAAAAATCATTAATCATTCCTCGATAGCGCAATCTAGTCACCGTAACTGTTGCTCCAGCCTCATTTTCGCCGGACCATAAACCGCCCCAAACAGTCACACATTGAGGATAGAGAGGCTTTTCAACAATAACTCTTGGGTTTTCCGAGCCCCAGATATGACGATTTTGCTTGTTGACGAAGCCACCGAGGTGGAAATGGGCCTCATCACTCAAGATGATTTATCGATGGAACTCCAGATAATTTCCATGCATTTCAAGGACGCAATCAGCAAAGACACGACGTTGTTGATGATCGACCGGCTTGAATTCTTGTGTTAACTGAACTCTATAATCCTTAAAACCCAAATCTTTATGCAAAATACGGTGAAATGACGTTTTTGGAATGCCTAATTCCAAAGAACGATGAGGAATGGACAAACCTGGGTTTTCTTCAACGCTTCCGGCTACAGCAGCAATATTCTCGGCTGTTCTTGAGTGACATGCACGGGTTTTATTCTTCACATCACTAAGTTGTCCCAACAGCTCGAATTTTTCCACCAATTTCTGTATTGCGGTCCGACAAGGTGCTTCACGACGACCCAAAAATGTTCGAGTTTTGCGAATCGTCTCTGCCAAATTGTCGCCATTTATATAGTGAATTTTAATAATTTTAGTGCATTGTTGAAGCGTGTATCGTTCCATTTTTATTAATGTCTTAGTTTTTATTTGTCAAATATCAAAAAAATGACAGCTTCAAAAGTGGCACCTACCGAAATAGCGGGCTATTCAAAATAACACCTCTTATTGGAAAACCCTTTACTTAGAAGTTTATTAAAAAATTATAAAGATACGTCAAACAATGTTTGGTGCATAAAGTCTATTGAAAAAATTCGTGAAAATAAATATTTATTGTATTTATTATTTTTTTCCTAATCTATTCAAAAATTGTGATTATTTGCAGAAAAAAATCACAAAACTGCCAACCTCCCGAGATCTCGCAGTGTTGTCATTCATAAACTCGCGAGATTTGCATTCTCTATGTGCAGGTCCGGTATATCGAATGCAAAACAATCATCTTGATCCGTCAAAGCGTGGTTCTAAGAAAATAATGTTGACGTCCTGGAATAGCCAAGTCAATCCCCAGACCTCAATCCTTTTGAGAAGCTCTGTGTGAACTTAAATGAGATGTGTCCAAGATCGTTTGCCAAAACAATACTCAATTATGAGGGAATATTCAAAATGTTCTCTTCGAAAGGTTTGGTAGAATATTCGTGTAGAAATTTGTCGGGAGTTGATATCCTCGATGCCTAGAAGAATCGAAAATGTCGTTAAGAAAAAGAGGGACCATTTCAATAGAAATTTCTATTTTAATTACGATGTTTGTTCGGCACATCTATGAATATGAAATGATTAAACGTAAAGTTTTTTTTTAAGTTTGTGAAGCTTTTTGTTTTTTATTATGGCCAACTTAATTTTTCAGGGATAGTAAAGAAAAGTATGAAAATTAAGCTTTCTTTAAAAATAACACTGCTCACAGCAATTATTTCGTCAATTTGAACCATTTGAGGACTCTTTGGTCCGAAGCAAAATCCTTTAAGCAGATTTGTTCTCCAGGAGCAAGACCTCAGCTTTTTTTAAAAAAATATCAATATTTTCCTTATTTCACGTCCATACAGAATTGAATTAATGAATTTCACCCTTGAGATTGCTAAAACGAGTAAATTACTTCAGTGCCAATAAGCTTATCCTACATGCATATATGCATTTAATTAGAGTGGGTTTCAGCATGCAACAAAAAACTTTTTCCTTAACAATATTCACAAGCTAATAAAGTCCATCCATCCTCCAATTTCAAATTCAGACAACATCCTCCCACAAATTCATTTTTCAGCGGAACGTGTTTTCTGCTTAATTCCATATTTGTTTCAGAATTGTAGAATCTAGTTCAACAGGGGGCGTCTTCCAATTTATGTTATAATGACACCAAATTCTATACAATTTTCCTTAATGGTCAAATTTTTTCTGCATTCGCTGAGTCCAATGCAACCTTTTCGCGCGGCGTCTTCGTCTATTGTCCGTCGCACGTTCACTGTCTACCTGACCAAAGCCTTTACATTTACCGTTGAATTGTATCAATGATGTGGACGCCAGGACCAAAAGATGACACCGAAGATGTTAAAAATCATATATCATTCCTGGAATGCAATGGAGTTTTGCACTAATTGGTAGGTCTAGTTTGATTCGAGTGCCGAATATTTGGGCGATTTTTAAATGAACAGTAAAGACATAAAATATTTATGCAGTACGCGAACTGCAATCTCTATAAGAAGAGTAATGAATGAAGTAGTCTTCAGTCAAAGGTTAGCACTTGGGTAATTCATCAAATTGTGATTCATAAGGAGTATAAGGGACATGAGAATCCATGCAAAATTTATTTGGTTATGCTGAAAAACTTTAAAGAAACAGTGTAAGAAAGCCTCACAAATCATCTCCTGTTCAAATTAGTATCCGGACTCCAGTTTTAAGTGGTTTTCAATTCATTCATCGAACATAATTTTCTCCATTCATAGGTTTAACTACTACTTTCAGCGAATTGTAGGTTGAGGTTACAATGCGGTGTTCGTCCCATTACGAACGATTTCAAATGAACTATAATCCTAAATAGATTACACAATAAAAGATAAGGAATAGTTAAGCGTGTGCTGTGTCATGTTCTAATTATAGTAGTTCAGTTGGAAATTCATTCTTCGAATGATAAAATTCACTCTGACGACTCTATAGCCCTGGAAATCAATTTTTTCACATTTATCCAAAATTATATATTCGAAAGATACAATAATTGAGCCGTAAGCAGTTTTCGAAATATTTTTCCTTATTCCAGTTTTTTAAGCCACCTCATTATGCATCTCAATAAATAGAATTGTGTCCACATTTATATACCACCAAAAGTATTAGGACATCCCTATCCGAGGAGAGAAGATTCAAACAGTATCGCATGTCATAAATTCTACATGAAAATGTTGGCCTTCTGCGTACTCCTAAATACGGAAAGTACTCCCTTATCATCACATTTTGGGTGTCCTTTTAATTAAATCGTTAATGACGATGCTATAAAATTCTTGGCGCCTTGCAGGTCTTATATCTTTACAGTTGGTATTAAGACCGCAAAATTTCCTATCGGTAACATTGAACCAACCAAGGAACGTATAAGTGCAAAACCTCTTCAATACTATCGGAAACATGTTCATATAATGATAAAAGACCGAAGACCTCCCGAACATCTTAACTTAAAGATTACCACTTGACCGTGGTCAATGATAAGGATTTCGAAAAAGTTGCTTATACGGGTGGTTGGCCATTGACATAACCTTTATAAATTTTCGTAATCAAAGTCACTACAGGATAATTTAATCTCTCAGGTGACAGGTACGAGATGATTATGCCAGTCTTGCAAGATTTATGGCCGTCGTAGTTTTAAATGCAATGACTTGTAGAAGAGTGCTTGTGGACAATCGAATTTAGAGCAAATCCATCAGGTGCCAGTTTTGCCACGCAGTACTCGCGTTATCCACGTACAAATGGAACGTTGACCAGATCATAGCCTGAGAGTTCGTTCCGTCTGAAATAGTTTGATTCACGCTACAGGACTTCTATTTTCTTTTCTTGGGTTTGAATGGATTTAATTTGAATTCGGTCTAATCGGGTCCTTTTTGAATTTGTCACGGACTATTGCTTCCAAATGAACAGATATTATGAGCCATGAAGTCTGGCCTTCTGTATTAGAATCTTGAATTTGAACTATCTTTTGTCCGAGTAATGAAGACATCAACTGGACATTGTCCAGTATCTTGCTTTGCTCAAGATGAGTTTTATTGTCTCATGGTTATCAGTGTTGAATGCCAAGAACACTGATGAGATCTGTAACGAATCCTTGAATGTTTTTTAAATACAATTAAATAAACTGCCGTAGGTTTCAAGAGATGCGACTTGAATGGTTTTAATGTAAAAATTTACAGTCATGACAAAAGCCAGAATATAATTTCTGAACGCACAAATACATTGAAAGTGATCGTATCCATGAATTCACAACCAATTGAATGATCAATTGTTTGAGAGCATCAATTTACTGTCCTTATAAAATTTTAAATCAGAAGCTTCAAAGCCCCTTAATATCCGCAACAAATTAAATCAACCGCGAGCACCTACAAAGAAGTATCCCAAAGTCAACAAAGTATCTAATCTGAATAAATTTCTCATAATTGGACTTGCACTCGTGCAAATTCATTGAACTTTGAAAATATGAATTCATTCTTTGACGTGGCGTTTGTTATGATCTGGATGATCTGTTGATCAGAATAAATAAACAGGTGACAGGAGACAGGCATCATAATGATAAAAAAATGTTGCACTGCACACGCAAATTATGAAATTTCCAAGACAATTTGTATGATAACCAGAGTGACCAGTTTTTTGGTGGTTGCGAAAGAATTTCAATCCCCGCACTTGCTTCACTTCAACTAATTATGTAATAACTTATAATTTATCATTCAAATTGGAATTGCGTTGGATGTGTGTAGGGTAAAAATTTGTAACACAGGGTGATTCGCAAGGAAAGTACTTCAGTACCACAATGTTCTCCAGAAGTTGGCTTTGGAAAGATATATGTTTAAGTTCAGGTTTATGCTTTAATTTGAATTTTATTGCTTCATTACTCAGTGTAAGGCTTTATGCATCAAATGAACTGGAGCCACCTGTAATGGTGCAGGAACTTCACTTTTATCTTGAGTGTATTTGAACGTCAGTGACAACCAAACCAGAGAATTCCTACCGATTTTGTATATATTTTTCTAGCTCATCTAGTTGTCATGTCTACTAATTATAATCATTAACAACATCTTTTAATGTTCGGTTAGTTCATATGGGCTTTGACTAAGGGACCATATGATTTCAATTCTTATTATAATTAAAGCCATCACTATTATAATTCTCAATAGTAGTAATAGGAGAATAGTATCTAGCAATAGGAAAACATTTTAATTGCTATAACTTCCATATATATAATTCTATTTTATTGAAATGAATAGATTATATCTGTGATAAGATCTGTGCTATGCTACGGATGTGAAATATGGACCCTAACTCACGCATCCGCAAACATACTGTTGCCTTTGTGCGACGGGTCCTGGGACGGACAATTGGAGTAAAACTAGATGGAGAACAATGCTTAATTCGATACAATCATGAGCTGTATGGAATTTTTGACGAGCCGGAGGTCTCAACGATTGTAAGACTGCGGAAGCTGCAATGGGCTAGCCACATGAATCGTATGGTCGAACAACGAATACCTTCGTTAGGAGAAATGAAGGCCGGAGACTAGTGAAAAACCGAGGAAACGCTGGTCTGACTCGTTTGACGAAGACAGTTCATCGCTGCTCCGATTTCGGAATTGGAGGACGCGGTCAATGGACCGAGACAGTTGGAGGTGCTATTTGCTGGATGCGAAGGCAGGAGAGGGGCTGTAGTGCGAAGAAGAAGAAGAATAGATTAGAAGGACCTTCTAAAGCGATACTTCAAAACTGAACTTGAATTTAAGGAAATTTAAAAGTTCCATGATTTTTTTCAAATTTTTCGGGTCCAACGCCAAGGAAAGATAGGTGAAAATTTCGAACATTTCATTCTCTGCTGCCCTCTTTTATATTGATTAGGTAATTTTAAGACTTGGCTTGAAAAGATCTCATTCATATGAAATCTCACAAGGCAACCTTGGATGAAAAAGTGTTTTCATGGGTCACTCCTCCCATGCAGGGAGACCTCCTTAAAACCCCGTGAAAACAAAATTTCATACCAAAAATTTCAAGAGATTATCACTTCTGACGGGCGGACATATAAACACAGGTCATGAATTCAATAGTGTCTTGCATTTTAGTCCAAAACACGAAAAAGGACCCATTAAGCTTTTTAAATTGCACATTTTCGTACGATGATATCTTAAAAAAAGCACAAGATGGTGTCAAAATATGAACTCAACCTTTTATAAGCTTTAATTTTGGTCTAAATCAATTTATATATGCGGTACACTTTTTCAAGATATTCATCAAAAATTTAAAAAGACTGAACATTTTATCTTCGAGCCACCCCTTCATCCCTGCGTCATCGAAAACTGTAGTACGTTCATTGGTCGTGGTTCAAATGAACTATTTCTATGCATTCCTAAAGCTTTTGCAGCTCCGAACGAGATTTTTTTAAAACTAGATTTGAAATTTTGAAGACATCCACATGACTTCTTTTGCTTACAATTAAAAAAAAACTCCAGTACACCTTTACGTTTATCTGGTGCGTTTCAAAGACAATCATAAAACACGTTTTACCTATTACTAAAAGATGATTTCATATTAAAATCCTAGAAATGATTTTGTATGAGGATGTTTCAATTTTTAACAATCAAAGCTAAATCAAATCTTAAACTGTACACAACCAAGCCCATCATTTTCGTTAGCAGAATGCTGCCAGGCAAATTCCCACTTACTTTCCAGCAGTTCAACTTACTTAAATGCCTTACTGTAACGTTTGCCCTATTTTACTATGGGTTTTGCCACAATTCTCTAGATAAGTGCATTTTTAGTATCCTGAGCCTCAAGATCAACAATGCTACCACCTTATACTCATACTTGATGTTATCAAGCCTACATATATGCTCTAAAATAGGTTTGTTGATCAAATTAAAAGGCGCCAATCGCCAATAATAATTTCAGAATTTTGTCTATATCACATTTATCATTTAGATCACTGAAGTTTGATGCCTTCTCTCCCATATCCTTGGTTGCTCTCAATTTCTGCAAATGTCACTCACTTCGATTCCTCAATAGGTATGTCTTCTATGAGACAATACAGATCCTTACATACAGTGCACTGAGTATCTTTGGAAGCAAAGACAGGCAATCCGATTTTTTCTATTCTACCGAGGTGGATGACTCCTTCCATCTAATATAAGATGAGTTTGTCAGCTTTTCATTCGGGTTATTCATCCCTGTGTGTATAGGTTTGTGCATATCTTCCAATGATACTGGCTCGGGGTAGTCTTCCCTCCTCGCAATCTCATCGATTCGTTTATTCCCAACGATTCCGACATTTCCTGCGATTGAGTGAATTTGACAGTACAACCCTGTACTGACCATTTGAGTACACCAGAATATTCTTCTCTAACAAGGTAAATAAGTGATTTAATGGTATACAAAAATATCACGCTTCCAAACGATATATATATGTATATGTATATGTATATATATATATATATATATATATATATATATATATATATATATATATATATGCATATATATGCATATATATACATATATATATATATATATATATATATATATATATATATATATATATATATATTGGTAAGTCTAAAAAGTGTTGAGTCTTTTTTATCAATTTTCGATTGAATATGTCTTTTATTTAAAATTGATTTTATTTAAGTACATATCGTCCATTATTATCTATGACCTTTTGCCATTTTTTGGGTAGAGCCATCATTCCATCTATGTAGAACTTCTGTGGTTTATCGGCGAAAAACTTAGCCAAATGATTTTCACAGTTCCTTTTTGAAGTGAATTTCTTTTCATTAAGGAAGTTTTGCATAGACCGAAACAAATGATAGTCTGATGGTGCAAGGTCTGAACTATACGGTGAATGTATCAAAACTTCCCAGCCAAGCTTTGTCAATTTTTTCCGGGTCATCAAAGATCTGTGCGGTTCGGCATTGTCATGATGGAAGACAATGCCCTTCCTATTGATCAATTCTGGCCGGTTTTTTTCAAATCGCTTGATGCAATCTGGTTTACTACTGATAGCACAGACCCGAATTGAGTATTTGGCCAGGTTCTAGCACCTCATAATAAACAATTCCTTTCCAATCCCACCCTACACACAGCATAACCTTACTTGGTGTCAATCCTGGCTTTAAAGAGTTTGTGATGATTCACCTTTTTTTGAACATGATCTTTTGCAAACGACATTCTCATATCTTACCCATTCTTCATCCCCCGTTATGATTTGCTTCAAAAATGCCTCGATTTCATTGCTTTTTATTAGCATTTCGTAAATGGAAATTCGGTCGATCCAATTTTTTGGTGTTAATTCATGCGGCACCCAAACGTCGAGCTTCTTTGTATATCCAGCCTTACGCAAATGGATCAAAACTGTTTGGTGATGGATATTCAGCAATGTCATGGCTGCTTATATGTCGGTTTCCTTCAATTTTTTATAAGATTTCATCAACTTTTTCAGTGATTGACGTGAACGAGGTACATCTTTGACATCAAAATTGCCAGAACGAAAGCGAGTGAACCATCTCTTGACTGTGGTTTTTGATAAAGTATCTTGACGTTGACACCACAAATATTTTCATGAGCCTGCGATGCATTCTCACTTTGATCGTAGTGATATTGTAAAATATAACGAATTTTTTTCAGAAATTTCACCCATTTTAAAATGAATACAACTTTTGACACGAATGACGAAATACAAAACTGTCTATACAAAAATTATAGACTGCAATATCACCTTTCAAATGCATGTCAGTTTGACTCAATCTGATTAGTATTGCCTGATACGAGGATATGACAACGAACGCCATCTTGTGACAAAAAAGGCTCAATACTTTTTAGATAATCCAATCTATATCTATATATATATATATATATATATATATATATATATATATATATATATATATATATTCTTTTTTTGAAGAGCTGGAGTTTTCAATGACCGCGGAAACTGTAATGGGCTGGACACATAAATCGTATGGGTGAACAACAAATACCCAAAAAGGTATTCGTTGGGAGAATTGATGGCCAGAGGCCAGTGGGGAAACCAAGGAAACACTGGTCTGAATTGGTCGGCAAAGACAGTTCAGCGCTGCTTGGATTTCGAAATTGGAGGCCGCGGTAAATGGACCGAGACAGTTAGAAGCGATATACCCAGAGGTGTCATGGGAACATATCAAAATCCTGGCAGTTAGGCTTCAGTTAAAATTCATCGAATGAAGACGGTTCAATTGGATAAAATTACTTGCGTTTTTTTTTTTAGCATCGGCTTAAGATTCAACGTAACTGGCGCAGTCGGTAAACAGACTTAATGAAACAAGAACGTTTTCGTGAAATACGTGAAGCTAAGTTTCTGTACACGTCCAAACGGAACTATTAGAAGTGCATATAGAAATCGTATAAAATTAATTTTACAGTGAAATCGCACAGACTTAGGTTTGTGATAAAAAATATAGCTAAACCGCTCAAATAATAGATCGAGTGCTAGTTGTTTCTCTGGAGATGCCGACAAGCCTTTAATTAAGGTATCTTAAAAACACTTCGGGGAGACATCTGTTAGCGTATCGAGAGGACAACTTTTAAAAACCAATTAAATAGAAAACTTGAGAGACCTGCAAAAACTCGGTTGGAAAAAAAATTGGCAGCGTTTTATAGAAAAAAACAGTGAAAATAAAATAAAAAGTGAAAAATGCAAGCCATTTGACAGCTGTTAAATGCTATAAGCCTACCAAATAATCCCCCGGAAAATGTAAACCACCAAGCGATAGCAGAAACAACCGCAAGGGTGATGTCAACAGTATGACTTTTTAATGGAGAAGAAGATGTGGCTACATTTGTTCGTCAGGTTGGTCTGGTGTACAACACAGTCCAAAATCCAGAGGATTGAATATTCGTTGAAAACTTCTACATTTTCCGAAAATAATACGACATGCAGCGGAAGTGATAGAAAACATTCTGTCAAAGCAAAGAACTTGGACCCTTGCACGAAAACTACTCATTAAGGTCACAAGACAGGAGGAATTGCACGAAGGGAAGGTGGACTGCGCGCCTCATCCCGGATGTGAGACCGTGGCTAAATCGAAAGCATGGTGAGACTGACTTCTATCTGACCCAGCTTTTGAGCGGGCACGGGTGTTTTCAGTCTTACCTGCACAAAATCGGCAAGTCACGGTCTCCCGATTGTCGGTTTTGCCCAGGAGAGGAGGACAATGCCTGTCACACATTTTTTGCGTGTACGAAATGGGCCAGGCTGCAAAGGGAACTCTACAGGGAGACGGGAGAGCTCACCCCGGATAATATAGTTGCGGTGATGCTCGAATCGGTTGACAAATGGAACCAGGTGGCACATTATGCTCGGGCAGTCCTAAAATATAAAAGGGACTCACAGCAGCCGGAGGCGCTGGGGCTGGGGGATCGCTCTTCTGGCAATTCCTCTTCCCCCCTCCCCTCCCGCTAGGAAAGGGACTCCCCAGCTTGAAGGCGCCCGACGGGGTAACAAAACGAGACCTGGCCCGAAGTAATGTGTCAAACGGTTCCAGGCTAGGTTCTCAGATTGACAGGGGAGGTGTTGAGTGGGTAGTCCAAAGGTATCCTCCATGGGAGCCCCACACTGCCAGACTCGGCGGGCATAAATGCCTTCACCTCCCTACCACAAAAAAAAAAAAAAAAAAAAAAAAAAAGGTCACAAGACAGGAATCATACAAGCGCCTTATCGAAAAAGCTACAAGAACATTGCCAAATAGAACTGCATGTGAAATTTTTTATTACCTTTTAAAAATACAAGATGATATGTTAGATAAGTGCTCATCAGAAAATAATAATATTTATAATGAAAACATTATCCCTGATATAATAAATGATATATTTAAGCAAAAAGTGCCTCAAATTATGACAGTAGCCGTTTTGAGCAAAGAGCCTGTAAATTTAACGGCGTCATTTTTATACCTTTTGAGATAGAATATGATTAATAAGCCGAAATATGAAAATATTAACAAAAAGACAAATTGTGCTTATAAAAACAATAGTGCAAACAATGAGGGATTCCACATAAGCTCTAATACAATGAAAGATCCCGCGTAAGCTCTAATAATCCGCATATTCCCCAATCTACTGGTGCTCAAAATAATTTTCAAAGAAACCAATTTTTCCCTAACAGAAATTATAACGAAGAGTATTCTGGTGTTTCAAATCAGCAGAACCAGAATAAAAATATGGCTGATAATTGACTTAATAGACAAAATAACAGAAATGATGGTAGAAACGATAAGAGGTCAAATATTTCTCGCAGATACAAACCCATGGAAATTAATACTAATGAAAACAATAATATATTGTCAAATGAAAACCTAGAAAACAACTTCGAAACTGAAAGTAAACAGATTTCGGCAAAACAGGGTTTTTGCGAAGAACTATCTCCAGAAATCTACCCTTATTCCATATTACTATAGAAAATGAAGGGGTGAGAACTTTGATCGACACTGGTAGTACAATAATGGTAATCGAGTCGACGAAATTATGTAACCTGAAAAGAAAACAATTGCAAGAACCATGGTAAATTAATACAATATCTGGTTACGTAAAATTATGCAACGAAATGAAAAGCCCATTATCTTTTGAATTTCAGCATCAATACATGACTTGGAAAGAAGCAGATCTGCAAAATAAGGACTATGCGGCGATTTTGGGGAACAAAGTTTTGGAACCGTTGGGTGTAGCAATTAATATGGGACAAAAATATATAATTGTAGGTGAAAAAAAATCCCATTCATATTTCCATGTCTTTTGACCATTAAGTTTACCCGTTTAGAGCATGGCAAAACAGACACAATCAAGTTAACTCATCTTAATAGTGAAGAAAAAAACCAATTAATTACGGTCTTGAATAGATTCCAGCATTCATTCTATAAAGAAGGAGACATTCTCCAACCAACAAGCAAAGTTGTTCATCAATATCCCGACATTCACGAAAAAGAACTTGAATGTCAAATCAAACAACATTGAGAATATTTTTGGCCAGCTTAGCGAAGCTCAATATTTTACAACATTTGATCTCGCAAAGGCATTCCATCATATTTCAGTTGATGAGAACGATAGGGCTAAAACAGCATTTTCAACACCCCATGGTCACTACGAGTTTAACCAGATGCCTTTTGGCCTTAAAAATGCACCAACATCCTTTCAGAGAATGATGAATGAAGTCCTAGACAATCGCATCAACCAAATCTGTATAGTTTATGTTGACGATATCCTTATAATTTCTTCATCCCTGGAGAAACATATGACAAATCTCACAAAGGTGTTAAAACGATTAAAGGGAAAATGGTCTAAAATTGCAAACTGACAAATGCAGCTTCCTCAGAAGGGAGTCGGAATTCTCGGGTCATGTACTTACAGATAAGGGTATCAAACCTAACCCGAAACTGATTGGGAGAATAATGGAAATAGAACTCCTGAAAACACAGAAAGAATTTAAATCGTTGTTGGGACTCACAGGTATTACCGAAAATTTATTAAGGATTATGAGAAAATAACATTGCCTCTTCCTAAATGCGAGAAAATTGATATCAATGATTCCGAATATAAAAACGCTTTTGAATCACTTAAAAAGTCCCTAGTTAACCCACCTGTACTCTAATATGCAGAAATGGATAAGGAATTTGAGGTTACAACTGATGCATCAAACTACGCAATGGACGCACTGCTTTCATAGAACGGGCATCTTTTATGGTATGCTAGTAGGACATTAAATAATCATGAGAGAAATTACACAACAGTTGAGCAAGAGCTTCTTGCAACTGTCTGGGGTATCAAAAAATTTAGAAGATATCTTTGCGGAAAGGAGTTCACATTAAACAGAGATCACCAGCCCCTAAAGTGGCTACAAGTTAAATATAAGGGAAAAGACATAAGTCCAAGGTTACAATGATGGTTACAATGATGGTTAATTGAGCTGGAAGAGTATAATATCCAAATCAAATATATAAAAGGAAAGGATAATACACCAGCCGATTTTGTGTCGAGAGTTGTAAAAAACGAGGAAATGATGAATCGAATGAAAATATGTTGGAAGCTGTAAGTTTGCCACCAATAATACATACACAGACTGAAAATTTAAACGATCACTTCAAAATATACGACTCAATTATCAATGGTCTAAATAATCAAATTTTACTTACAAATTGGACGGATATACCAAAACCAATATCAAAATAGCGGCGATTAATCATCAATGAAAGTGAAATTACAGGTAATGAATCAACTCTATTAGGAAAATTAAAACAATCCATTAGACCAAAAAAGATTGGAATTTATTCGGATTTATACGATCATTTATATAACAAAATTCAACAATAAATAATACGAGATTTCGATACAGCAAATATTCAATTTTTTAGGTGCGTATATTTGGCTAAATATATGTTAGGGTGATCCAATCAAAACGCACGATGTTAATTGTAAATAAAACAAAAAGTTTCCAAATGCTCACCACGGCTACGGTGGCATACTTCTATCCCATGGTCAATATTTTCAATGACTCTGATAAATAATTGGGGTTCAATGTCGTTAATGTGCTGAATTATCTAATCCTTTAGCTCTTGAATCGTTCTTGGCTTAATAAAGTACACTTTTGTTTTAAATATATCCAGAGAAAGAAGTCCAACGGTGTCAAATCACATGATCGTGGCGGCCAATTAACATCGCCACAACGTGACATAACACGGCCCTTAAGTTTCTCTCGCAAAAGAGCCATTGTTTCCTGAGGTGTCGTGAGAACATATCAAAATCATGTCAGTTAGTCTTAAGTTGAAATTGATCGAATAAAGACGATTGAATAAAATTACTCGTGTTTTATTTATTTTTTTTTGAGCATCTGCTTTATATATATATATATATATATATATATATATATATATATATATATATATTTATATATATATATATATATATATATATATATATATATATATATATATATATATATATATATATATATATTGTCGCGTGATATAGTTCGCGGCTAATAATTTTACTCGTGTTTTATTTTTTTTTTGAGCATCTGCTTTATATATATATATATATATATATATATATATATATATATATATATATATATATATATATATATATATATATATATTGTCGCGTGATATAGTTCGCGGCTAATAATTTTAATGTTCCGGGAAAGTGAAAACGCGCTGTCTATTAAATTAAGTTAAAAGAGTTTATTTCTTAAAATGCATAATATTTGATTTCATTATTTTACAATTTGTCTATCAATTTTTGCTTCAACTGTCTATCACTTCAGGATCAATATCGCTTTTAATTCGCACTCCTAACGATCGCAGTTTTACTATATCGCGGTTGTAATGAATTCCCCTATTCATTCAGCTCGTCTTTGTATAGGGTCTCTAGTCATTCAATCCATTTCTCGTACATTGGCGAACTACCTGGAATATTCGAGCAGCTTGATGAATGGGCAGTGACGTCATTTTCAGGTGCACGATTTTCATTTTGGCTCTTGGCTTACGGTGTTCCTGTATGCGGTATACGACGTCGTTGATTTGCTTTGTAACTCGGTATGGTCCCTCCCAATTATACTGCAACTTTGGAGACCTACCCTTTCACCGTTGTGGGTTATATAGCCACACCAAGTCATCTTGCTGGAAGCCAGTAGAATTAGCCTTTAGATCATACCTGGCCTTCATGCAGTAAGTAGCTGATTCGAGGTGTTTTCGCACTGTCCGATGTATTTGGTTCAACTGTTGCCTTAGCTCACTTGCAAACTCCGAGATCATTTGGGGTTTCTCACGGGGTGTTCCGAATTTTATGTCAGCTGGCAGACGAATAGTCTTTCCAAAAATGACTTTGGCTGAGGCTTGGCCCGTCGATGCATGTTCGGCAGCTCTGTACGCCATCAGAACGAGTGGAATGTTTCGGTTCCAGTCACTTTGGTTCTCGTCAACCATTTTGGCCAGATGTTTATTGAGCATACCGTTGAAACGTTCGACCATTCCATCGGATTGGGGGTGCAGCGGTGTTTTCCTCGTTTTTCGTATTCCCAGCAGTTCGCACATTTCGCCAACAACTAGTGACTCAAAGTTTCGGCCTTGATCCGAATGTAGTTCGCAAGGTACGCCGTACCTATTGATCCAATTTAATACTAGTTGTTCGGCTACAGTAGTTGCTTCCTGGTTGAGAATGGGGTAGACCTCGGGCCACTTGCTGAAGTAATCGGCCACAACCAGCGTTTATTGATTTCCCAATTCGGATTCAGGAAAGTGTTCCTGCGATGTCAACAGCAATCCTTTCAAATGGTATCCCCACGTTATAGGTTTGCATTTGTCCTCTCAGTCGTCACTTTGAACCTTTGACGGAAGCGCAAATCGTGCATCGACGGCGCCAGTCCTCTACGTCTTCACGAGCGTTCAGCTAGTAGAACCTTTCCCGTAATTTTGCTAAGGTCTTGTTAACACCAAGGTGGCCTCCCGAGGATCTTTCGTGCATCTCCTTAACCACATCGTGGATTCAGCTTTTGGGAAGTATCCTATACTAGCTGCCATCCGCCGTTTCCCATTTCCGCTTGAGTACGCCACCCTCCACCTGAAGAGAGTTCTTTTGTGCCCAATAACTTTTCAGGGTGGTGCCGTGCATCGAAACATCTTTCCACTCTGGCCGCCCAGTTGTCTCCTTCCATACGAGCAATGGTCCGATGTCTTCATCGGCTAACTGGGCATTTCGAGTCTCCTCCGATGACCAACCTTCATCGAATTCGGCCGTTATCACTTGCAGATCAACGAGCGGCTCCTTTTCTTCAATCCGTCGGCAATGCTTGCAGTTAGCTGGACAAGGATTCCCTTGTGAAATAGTTGGGGCCTCACTAGGTCTGGTCGGATCGTCGATCGGGTTGCACCAGTGTCGCTTGTTGTGACGCAATGTTATTCATCAACTTGACCCGGAAGGCATAAGTCTGCTTCTCCACCATGTAATCTTGACACAGTGATGGGGGTGGTGGGGATATCTATCCTCCTAGCCAATGTTCGTCCCACGAAGTTGGCCCCTTCAGTTTGATAGGCTTCCATTCTAGGCTCCTGACACGGTCTTGATCCCCACCATCCTGGACAATAGCTCCGTTTTTTTCGCTTCTTGTAGTCTCTCCGCAATTCCAGCATCGAGGCGCACGATTTACCTGCAGGTCTCACTCATTTTCCACGCGCTCACACCTGCACTCTTTGTCACTACCTTGCAAACTCGAGCAGTGGTGCGAGTCACATTTTTTGCTGCCTTGAATTACAGGCTATAAGCCAATGCATTCTTAACCGTTTGCTTTTGAGCTAAACTCACGGCTTGTTGCAATTCCTGGTCCTTTAATGCGCTGATGAATGCTTCTGTTGCTACGTCATTTCAATGTTCTGGGTCGTACGCTGGGTAAGCCAAAAGTACCAGTCGCTCAATGTCTTGGGCTAGCTGCTGTAAGGTTTCGCCGGACTTCTGCATCTGATGCCGTAGCTATGCCCGATAAATTTGCTTCAGATGATCGCCGTCATAACGTATTCCGAGCGCATTAATATAGCAGCCAAGTTTGAGTGTAACTCAACGGGGGTAGTCTGCAAAATCTCGGCAGCTTGTCCTCTTAGAGCAAGAATTAATGCAGTTGCTTGTTCCTGCTCATTCCAGTGATTTGTCCAAGCTGCGCCTTCAATTTTTTTTAAATGCTCCAGACCGTTTGCCCGTCGAATATTGGTGCTTCCTCATTTCTGGATGAGCTACTGCCTTCCCAGCTTCCAGTTCCTTTTTGACATTTTCCATCTCATGGCTCATTCTCTCCTCGTCCTGGCTGATCTCAGAGTTGATTTTCTCCTCAACCTGGCTAACCTTCTCCTCGACCCGGTAAACCTTTTCTCAACGCATTTGATTTTGTTCGTCAGACTACCGAGCTCCGCTTTTATTTCGGTTGACTATTTCTCCAACTTCTGTGTGATGTCTACTTTGATGTCTGCCTTGATTTTGGGCGCTTGTTGGTCTAGCTTCGCTTTTAGATTGGATGGCTGTTGTCGCTGCTCGTGCTGCATCAGCTTTGCATCAGTGCATTTTCTGGTTTCTTTGCTTTTGGCGTTTCTACTTCACCACCTTCTGCGCCTTTTCCGCATCTGAGGGCTCACCTGCCATGGTAAATTCATTAATTTTTCATTGTTAGCTTCATGGTATTTTTATTATTTCGGTTTTTTTTTTTCTACGTTACATTTCACTATTTTGCAGTTTAAAAATTTTTAAAGTTTTTCACTTTCAAAACTTTCTTTCTCACTTCTTGACCCCACTGTCGCGTGTTATGGTTTGCGGTCAATAATTTTAATGCTCTGGGAAAGTGAAAACGCACTGTCTTTTAAATTAAGTTAAAAGAGTTTATTTACTAAAAATGCCCAATATTTGATTTCACTATTCTACAATTTGTCTATCAATTTTTACTTCAACCGTCTATCACTTCATAATCAATATCGCTTTTAATTCGCACTCCACACTATCGCAGTTTTACTATATCGCGGTCGTAATGAATTCCCCATTCATTAAGCTCGTCTTTGTATAGGGTCTCTAGTCATCCAATCCATTTCTCGTACATTGGCGAACTACCTAGAATATTCGAGCAGTTTAATGAATGGACAGTGACGTCACTTTCAGATGTTGATCATGCTTGGCGGGTTTTCGAGCACATTCGTTTGTTGATGTTCTTAATGGTTGTGAAAACAATTGCGACAGTAGCTCGCCTAATGATTTGTACGTGTAATTATATATATAATATATCATTCATATATATATACATATATATAGTACAATCAATATGACACCAAAATTCTAAGCTTCCGTTCGAATTGCGACCAAACATTTTGAAATGGAAAACATAATCATACATTACTTAGAAAAGTACTGATCGCGCACTAGTGCTAGTTGAACATTAGCGTTGAGATTTGTAAAGGAACTTAATTTCATGACCGTAACGGTATTTGAGGTGATGTGTTCAGTATCCAAATCAGCCAACTGATTTGTTAATCAGTACCCATCATAGCTGAGTCGGCTGATGAGCTGACAGAAGTACTACAAGCACTAGCTCGTTGCTGTCAACGAACTTTGAACTTGGGACCTGCTGCGCAAGCGATGAGCATCCTAACCACTGCACCGCACAGACTACCATATATTATTTACCCGGTTGGTCATTCTGCAAACATCTGAGTTTTAAAATGCATAGATATATTTGAAATCCTTGGCCTTGCCTCTTTCATTCCCATTTGATTATCTACAAAGTCTAATTTCTGCAAGTCCACCCTGCAATTGAACCAAAATATCTCAAATTTTTGCTGATATGTGAACAGGTTGAATTCCGCACGCGCCATCTATCTTAGCTTCATGTTAACAGATATGCATCCTCATTCAGCACCAGGATAAAGATTGTCGCGTTGTCGCAGTTTTCTTCTACCGCATGCTGCGATCGCTATTTTCTGAAACTGCCAATAAACTTTGGACAGCTTACGTTCCAAAAATTTATAATTTATTAGCCCGTAATTACGGATGCCATGATCAAGGTCTCTCGGTACGTTTGAGACCCGTGCCTGCAGAAGATCGTGTCCACCGATCGCTTTTCGCCTGAATGCTGACTACCTCATGAATATTCGGAAATTTATAAGCCAACAAGGAAGTGGAATTACAAGTCAACTACTGCGCTCGCGCACGTTCCAAATATGCATGCTGCAAAGAAAATATCGATTTACACAAGACGCAGGTGATCGAGTATGTCATCGACGCCAGTCCTTCCCAAAGGAAGGAGCCAAGCGGAAAAGGGCATACATGAGAATTTGACTCCTTGGATGGCCAATATCGCTAATCGATTAGATAAGTTATAACAGATAACTGCGTTTATGCGCACTTTAGGTTGAGTGGTGTTGGAATTTTTTTGTCGCGAGTCCATTGATCGGACCACCCCAAAAAATTAAGTAAATTTATTTCCATACAGACAATTAACTTGGGGCTGGTATTGATTTACTGCCAAAAGGTTTAAGGTATATGAAATGAAATGTACTACATTGTAGTCATAAATATTGTTCAATTAGTGGGTAACTACGCACTAAAGGATGGTAATTCAGTCTTTTTTGAATTAAGGTTTTTTCCTAATTGTAATGACCTATTTATTAAACTTAGTAGCTTATAATGGCATTGCAATATTTTGAGCTTTTACTTGTGACACAGTTTTCAAAAAAAAAATCCAATTGTAAATATATTTAATAGTCAGTAAATGTACTTGTGCTGTTGATCCCGATATTGCATTTCACAGATACAACTCTGGTTCATTTGAGAAATCCATGAAACTCATTGTTCCTATTGTGAGTTTACAGGCGCATAGTTTGAATACCATTAGTCACGTCCAAGGACGTGACAAAGATCAATAGACAAATGAGAAGGAACTAGAAAGTCGAGTGTCGAACAAACCGAAATTTATGATGCTGCTAATGATCTTTTGAATTCGACAATAGGAAATACCATGGGACATTGCTTCGCGCCACTTGAAAAAGACCCCCGTGTCGGGCCATCAAGGATGACACCTGGACTTACTCTCTCGCACATAAGAATCTCCCAGAATCATCGTAACGGATTTTCATCTTAAATAATCATTAAATTCATATGACAATCAAATCCCGATATTACTGTCCTGGCGGGAAATACACCTTCCGCATTAAGCCACCAAAAAATGCATTAATTTCACAACTTCTTTTGGCCTCGGATCAGATCAAAGCACAAGATGCTCAAAACACCGCCAAAAAAGTCTCCAAGGCATTTAAAAGTTTCGTGATGTGAACACATTCAAAGCGCGAAACCAAGAAGTTGCAGGGCTCGCACAAATGGAGTTGTCTTTTCGTTAAATTGATTATTGATGTGTATTTGCTGCTTCGATGATATGTCTGCGTTTTGTTGATCACGATCTTCTTAATTTCAATTTTACAAACGAAATGCGAAATGATTTACTAGGAGGCATGAAATGGTTGTAGTGCTGCCAGTTTTTGCTATACTTAAACCCATTGATCGATTTGGTAAAGGGATTTAAATCCAAGCCATTTAATTTGAAACAAAAGAAATCCTCATAAATATGGATTAAGTATGACTGCTTTCCTCGTCTGATTTAAACCCATTACTTCATTTCAAATACATCCTGGCAACCCCTTGAAAATGTATTAGAAATAAAAATTTGTGATCGTGACGTAATTTCTTTGAATTTTTTTAGGTATTTCATTCTGCAAGGTCTCCTTGAGCTAAAACCATTTATACACTCCCTAGTAAAAACAATTTCTTAAATGTCCTTTGACACCTTCGGATTAGTTGTTTTTCTGCATTGTCGGTTCAATCCTCAGTTAATCCCTCCTCGGGCATTCAATCTTTTGTTTTGCGATTAAAAGCAGTAAACCGACACCGAGAATTCCTGGCTGGATGCCAATAGTTCACGCCTTTTAACAAACAATCACTGGAACAATGAATATCCTTTCTAATTTTGTGTACTTTATCCTTTGTCATCGACAGACACAAGAGCCCGAATCATTTTCAAAGGCAATTCGATAGAAATTTGACGGCATTTAAAAATGTTTAAGGAAAATCCAAGACCATGTTCAATTGTATAAAATGTTCATACCTAGATGACCCAAATGGTGAGCTCAGCTTGAGCGCCCACTTGTCTTGCAAAAATTGTCTATTCGTGGTCGGAATCGGTTGAAGGAATGGAAGGACAAAAAATCATAAAACGCGACTTTTGGCACATGCTGCGACTTATAATATTTACAAATCGTCCTTTGTGCATTTAGCTCTGGTTTTAAAGGCATGCGCCGTGGCACCTCGCTAAGCTGTTCGTTGATTTCCAATTGTCATTGTGATTTGTGCTGATATCAGACAGAAGGACTTGGAGCAGATGTTCTGCTACCGGAGCGTAATCACAAGAAGAACTAAGAGTTCCGGTAGTTTGGCACCATGATGTGAAATATTCAGGTGGAAGAGGATTTTTCAGTAATGTTCAACAATGAATTCGCAGAAGTGATTATGATGATGGAGAAACACGGCAATGATCAATTCGAAATGACTGGAAATTTATTTCCAAATAGATATCACGTCTATACTTTAGAAGTTCATAGTTTTGCATGTCGAGCGTTGATATGCAATAAAAGATGGACTATGTTATACATTTTATCACTCCTAACAAGATTATTCAAAAAATCTCCATTTCAATGAAACAGATGAAAGCTAAAAATATTTTCTGAGGATTTACCTAGCTATGAAGGAGATTGATGGTCTTATAAATTAAATACGAGTAGAAAAGCCCAAGGAGAGTTGGTATTTTTTACTATGGGCTTTGTAAAATCTTTTTTACAAACAACTAATACAGTCTGCGAGTTCATTTTAATCACAAGAAGTTTGTTCGAAAATATTCAAACTGCCATGATAAAATTATATGGAAAAATCGGACGTACAGATCTAATGAAATGTTTAGTCGCATCAATATTCTGAATATAGCGAGATGATGTTTAGCTTTTTTTCTTAAATTTAATCGATTGCAATATCAAATTAGGGAAGAACTTTCAGAATTTGAAACTAAAATATCCTTTGTACATCAAGCGATACAGCATTAAGTAAAAAGTACGAAAAATGTATTCCCCTCTTCACCTTTGGTTACTTTTTTACGGAAAAATTTGATAAACGATTTTGGTGAGTAGAAATAAAAGGAATAATCTAGATCCAAATATTTATTCGGTTGTGTTTAGCTTTTGCTTCATAAAATTAGAATTGAAAGAAAGTCTGGTAATATTTTATAATATGAACGGAGCTAAAAAATGATGGCGAGGCTAATGCTCCGTGATTTAAAGCACAATAAAAAATTATTTCAAGAACAAAAAGAAATCAGACAAACCCGAAAAGTAAGATATAATTATTTTTAACAGACTTCCAAAGGCAAGGAGCTTATCAATTCATCACGTATATTTTTGTTGTTGCTTTTTTTATGTATGTTCACGCATAATTTTTGAATGGGTATAGGTAGAAGAATCCTGTTTTCGGCGAATGATACGATTTTCTTCCTCTTCCTTTTACGTCCCATTTAAAGGACACAAAATTCAATTAACGGTAAAGGAATTTTAATGTTACAAATAAAAAATTTCCGACTCTCAACCCAATTTTTCAGCAAAACTGATCGACGCGTGTAAGGATTTTGATTGTAGAGATTATTTCGAATGAAGGACTACCATATTGTACTAAAATGTATCGGTACAGAATCATAATTTTTTCCCCGAAGAAATAATAAGAGTTGAATGATTGCAAATTATAGAGTTAATCGCCACTTGAAAATTTATTCGTTACTTTGTAGTTAATATTATTTATACATTGTATGCCCAAAAATCTAAATTAGTGATTAACATACTAAAGACCAATGAGGATCGCGACATAAAAAGACGATACTCTTCCTTCTATAACTGATCATTACGTTGAAGATGAACATGAAAATGCATCGTCGAGTGTTCATCTGACTATAGGACATCATTTTCATTTAGATTTTGTGAAAATTTTGTGCTATATTTAACCGAAAACGAAGCCAATGGGTATCGAATTAACGCGAACGAGTATTACGGTTATGAAAGATATTTTTAAGTAAATTTCTTGAGATTGATTACGGTGTTCACTTGATGCATATATATACATATAAATACATATATCTATATTTGTATACATATATATAAATATATATATATATATATATATATATATATATATATATATATATATATATATATATATATATATATATATATATATATATTTGTCGCGTCTTATGGTTCGCGGCCAATAATTTTAATGTTCTGGGAAAGTGAAAACGCAATGTCTTTTAAATTAAGTAAAAAGAGTTTATTTACTGAGAATGCACAATTATTAATTTCACTATTTCTCAAACATTAATTAAAATGTTATTCACTAGTCTGCAAATTTTACTCACAACTGTCTTCACTTCACTCACTTCACTTATCAATCAATATCGCTTTTAATTCGCACTTCACACTATCGAAGTTTTACTATCGTGGTTTTTACTATCGCGGTTGTAATAATCCCCCCATTCATTCAGCTCGCCTTTATATAGGGTCTCTAGCCATTCAATCTATTTCTCATACATTGGCAAATATTTTAACGGGAGCTACCTAGAATATTCGAGCAATCCTGAATGGCCGCAGAGATGTCACTTTCAGATATTGATCATGCTTGGTGGGTTCTTGTGCTTTCGAGTACATTCGTTTGTTGATAATGATGTTCTTAATGGTTATGAAAACAATTGCGACAGAAGCTCGCAGAATTATTTGTACATGTAACACTGTCCCCACTTCAGTTCTTTTCGCCCCGACAAGATGTGTCGCCAGTTGTCGTCAAGCGTCCCTGGATGTAATATGGGGCAAGACGGTCCAGGTGCACGGTTTTCATTTTGGCTCTCGGCTTACGGTGTTCTTGTATGGAATATGCGACGTCATTGATTCGCTTTGTTACTCAGTATGGTCCCTTCCAATTATACTGCAACTGTGGAGACCTACCCTTCTGCCGTTGTGGGTTATATAGCCACACCAAATCATCTTGCTGGAAGCCAGATAAATTTGCCTTTAGATCATACCTGGTCTTCATGCGGTCAATGGCTGATTCAAGGTGTTTTCGCACTGTCCGATATATCTGGTTCAATCGTTGCCTTAGCTCACTTGCGTACTGCGATATTGTTTGGGGTTTCTCAGGGGGTGTTCCAAACTTTATTTCAACCAGCAGATGAATAGTCTTTCCAAAAATGACTTTGGCTGGGGCTTCGCCCGTCGATGCATGTTCAGCAGCTCTGTACGCCATCAAAACGAGTGGAATGTGTCGGTCCCAGTCTCTTTGGTTCTCGTCAACCATTTTGGCCAGGTGTTTATTGAGTGTGCCGTAGAAACGTTCGACCATTCCATCGGATTGGGGATGCAGTGGTGTTGTCCTCGTTTTCCGCATTCCCAGCAGCTCGCACATTTCGCCAAAAACCAGTGACTCAAAGTTTCAGCCTTGATGCGAATGTTTTTCACAAGGTACGCCGTACCTACTGACCCAATTTAACACTAGTTGTTCGGCTACAGTAGTTTCTTCCTGGTTGGGAATGAGGTAGACCTCGGGCCACTTGCTAAAGTAATCGGCCATAACCAGCATATATCGATTTCCCCAATCGGATTCAGGAAAGTGTTCTGCGATGTCATCAGCAATCCTTTCAAACGGTACACCCACATTGAAGGTTTCCATTTGTCTTCTCAGTCGTCGATTTGGAACTTTGACAGAAGTGCAAATTGTGCAACTGTGACACCAGTCGTCTATGTCTTCTCGAGCGTCGAGCCAGTAGAACCTTTCGTGCAATTTCGCTAAGGTCTTGTTAACACCAAGGTGGCCTCCCGAGGATCCTTCGTGCATTTCCTTAACCACATCGTGGATTCAGCTTTTGGGAAGTATAGTTTGCATTTGCGCTTGAGTACGCCACCGTCCACCTGAAGGGAGTTCCACTGTGCCCAATAACTTTTCAGGGTCGCATCATGCATCGAAACATCCTTCCACTTAAGTTGCTCAGTTGTCTCCTTCCATACGAGCAATGGCCCGATGTCTTCATCGGCTAATTGAGCACTTCGAATCTCCTCCGATGACCAACCTTCATTGAATTCGGCCTCATTCCATTGGCAATGCTTGCAGTTAGCTGGACATGGAAGACGAGATAGGGCGTCAGTATTTCCATGAACAGTTTTGTAATCGTATGACTGCAACCCTTCGATCCATCTCGCAACTTATCTCTTGGAGTTTTTGAAGTCAAGCAGCCGTCTCACCGATGCATGGTCTGTTCGAAGAACAAATTTCTGGCCATAAAAGTACTTGTGGAGCAGCTTGGTGGCCTCAATTATAGCCAATAGCTCCTTCCTGGTCACGCAGTAGTTCCTCTCACTTTTTGAGAGGACTCGACTGTAATACGAAAGGACTCTTTCTTCGTCATCGATCCGCTGGAAGAGTACGGCTGGAGTCCCACCATTGCTCGCATTGGTGTCAACTACAAACATTTTTCCGGCTTTTGGATATGCCAGCATGGGTGATTCACACAGCTCCTCCTTCCTGGCATTGTCCATTCTAGACATACGGACGGTTTTTTTTGATTACCTGATAGAAAAACTTAGCTATTTCGGCAAAGTCTTTGACAAATCTTCGATAGTAGGTCGCCAAACCCAGAAACTTCATAGTTGGCGCTTGTTGCTTGGTGTTGGCCAGCTTTTCACGACTTCAATCTTCTCAGGGTCTATTTTGACTCCTTCTGCTGATACAATATTTCCCAGGTATTTTACTGCAGCTGCAAAAGGGTACACTTGTCGGGACTAAGTTTCAAATTCACCAGTTGCAACCAAGAGAAAACCTCTTCTAAGTTTCGCATATGCCCTTGGAATGTTCTCCCGATAACAATGATGTTATCTAGGTACACCAAGCAGGTCTTCCAGGTTAGTCCTCACAGTACGTATTCCATCAGGCGTTCGAAGGCGGCTGGAGCGTTGCAAAGCCCAAACAGCATCACCACAAATTGCCACAATCTGGTCCCAACAGAAAATGCGGTAATCTCTCGGTCCTTCTTGTCGATTTCTACCTGCCAGTAGCCACTTTTGAGATCGAGTGTAGAAAACCATTTTGTGTCGGCTAAAGTGTCCACTATATCGTTGATGCGTGAAAGCGGGTAATTATCTTTCTTAGTGACGTCGTTAAGGTGCCTATAGCCGACACAAAAACGAGTACCACCATCCTTTTTCTTTACTAGAACTACTGACGCTGCCCATGGCCTGACAGAAGGCTCGATAACACCTTGTTTTTCCATGTCTGAGATCAGCGCTCTAACTTCTCCTTGTTTGGCTATAGGAAGATGTCTCAGTGCTTGTCAAATCAGCTTGGCTCCCTGTGTATCTATGACGTGAGTTACCATACTCGTTTGGCCTTGGCCATCCGGGATTGTTGAGAAGATGTCACTATACTTGGTGACCAGATCAGAAGCTCGCTTGAATAGCCGCACTGGCAATTCGGTCAGCTTCAATACTGCAGACGTGAGTTCCTGAGCTTTGGCTGGGTCTTGCCTCTTTTTCCAATGATGGTTGTGAGTAGCTTCCAAAGAGGTGATGGTGGAAACGGGCTGACAGCAGCCGATGACTTCTCCTGCTTTGATGCTTGTGGTTGAGTCTGCAATGTTAAGGACTCTAACTGGACAAAGCTTCGTCCTACAATCAAACTGCGCAATATCGACGTCTTCGTAGGCTCTATCAGATACGATCGGTGGTCTCCGGAATCACCATCAAGCTTGGCCCGTACAATGCTCTCAAAAGGTTTCGGTACATCGGTGTCGGTATATACTAGTACATTCATTATGGGAATTTGGACACTGGGATCCTCCATCAATACTTGGATATTCCACCATTTCAATACCCGTTTGTCCAAACCCAACGTGATTCCATGTGGTTGCAGAAAATCCATTCCGAAAATGCTGTCATCCATAATGTTTGCGACCAGAAAATTATGTCGGAACACAAGGTCTCCCAACTGTATCTGGAGGCTGACCTCTCCATTGACAGGTGCAGTCTCTCCTGTAGCTGTCTGTAGTGAAAAAATTCTGCCCTTGTGAAGTAGCTTTTACCTCAATAGGTCTGATCGGATAATCGATCGGCTTGGACCAGTGTTGATTGTTATGGTGCAATG